>OX422207.1:324978367-325578367 GCA_949130495.1 Sambucus nigra | reverse complement strand
TGCTGATAAAAGGTTTTATCCGAAAGGGGTCCTCAATTTCCCATGTTTGTGTTTACATGCATAATTTTATATGCTTTATCACCTAGTTTATTGTTCTCTGATTCCTCTACTAAATCAATATCCGGTCTTCTCATTAGATCACTGATTAGACATAAATATTGTATATTTATTCCCCTAATTTCCGTGCATTTGTGAACCCGAGTAATGTAACCTATATGGATTTGATGCACATTCATGCTACTAATCTTCTTTGGCAAGTATTTCGTGTTTCGTGTTTCTCTTATTGGTTTTACAGGTTAATTATGCAAGTAGTGCAAAAGAGAAAGCGAATCCAAGAAAGAAAAGCTAAGAAGGCAAGTTCAAGGGCATTTTGGTAATTTTACAGCCAGATACAGATGGAGGAGTCAACTGGAAAGTTTAAGAGCTCGGAACAACGAGAACACTGGAAGAAACGGCACCCAAATCCGAGTTACGGTTGATGAGTTATGACCAGTTGAAGTTGGAGAAAAATCCAAGGAAGAAAGGAAAGAAAGCTAAAAAAATTCTAAGTGTTGAATAAGCACCCCAAACCAGCAAGCATTCGCGAACCCAAGGGCGAACCGGTTTGGGGGCGAACTGGTTCTGGGTACCTGACGTGCGAAATTTCTCCTCCATTCTGATTGGCTCCCAAGAATCCTATTAGGTTAAAAACTCTAAAAATAGAGTAGGGAACGTAGGTAACAACTTAGGAACAGCCATTAGGGATTTTTTTAGTTAGTTTTTGGTAGAAAAAAAAGGAGAAGAACATCTAGGAACACAAGGGAAATTAATTTCTTCAAGGTTTAATCATTACGGGTTTGTTTTTCAGTTTTAATTCAAGGTTCAGAATTCTTGTCATTGTTCTTGCATACTTATTTTCCTTATTCGATTCAATCGATTGCTGCGTTCATAATACGTATTTACATGCTTCAATCTAGCTTTATCATGAATTCTTTCACATGCAACATTATTATTTCATGCATTATTCAATTTAACATGTCCGACTAGGTTTAAAAGGTTGGGATGCATGAACCCAACCTGAGGTGTTAGTGCATGTGTATAACGTTAATCCGATGAATTTAACGATTGATTTTGATCGTATTGCGTAATTGCATAACAATTGTGGATCTTTATATCTCGTTTACCTTTGGGTACTCGTGATGATTTAGAGTTCAATTTGAGTGCAATTATCGCGATACCGATTTACTCATCCTCAGATTAGGTATGACGCGGGCTTGAACCTCGTATACATAATGCTTGGGAGTCCTAAATTCCGGGTCTGATTAATCGGATAAATTTATGATTGACGTTATCACTGCACTACACTAGGGTTGGGGGATTGTATTCCCGTCCTCTTTTCTCATCATTTAGTTTAAAAAGAGTTTCAATTCAATTTTTCACTCATAATTCAGGTAATTTAGTTAGTTGCATATTTCATCATAATTTCATAATTGCACTTAGTCTAATCATTCCCAAAACCAAATCTTTTCCTTTCTTTTTAGAGTCAACGTTAGGATTCCTCCATCTTATCCCGTCGTCACAACTCCGTTGTCCTATTTTCCCTGAGGATCGATACCTGACTTGTCGGATTATTACTTAAGCGACAGACTTGCACTTGAGCCTAGAGAGCACGCACTTTAGAGACACATTTTGAGTCGCGTCAAGTTTTTAGCGCTATTGCCGGGGAATTAGGTAGACTTAGGATTAGAGTGAGTCAATCCAAAACTTTGACCAAAAATTTCAAAAAAAATCCAAAAACATAAAAAACAATTTAAAAAAAAAAAAGATTCACCATCTTCTCTCCTAAGCGTTAATGCAAAATTCTGAAACCACTCCCACACCCCATAATACTCCAACCAGTATTCACGAAAATCCATTTGTTGAGTATAATCCTAATAGTCCCCACACTCCAAACGCCCCACAGTTCTGGATCCCACCTCCCACACCGTCGCACTCAATCTCCGATAACACTCCCTTCCCTTTCTTAGGACATACTTCGAGCACGCCTAGTGAGAACACCGAATCAATAAGTGAAGGAGAGATGTCACAACACGGCAGTGCACCCGCCGGTGAGGAAGAGCCTCCGTACCGCCCGTTGAGAGAATTCTTATATTCCGAGCGCACTATCTCTCCGGGATGCATTATACTCCCGTATAATGCCGGGAAGTTCCGTTTCAAAAATGGAATGATCCAGATGCTACCGCATTACCACGTTATGGATTCTGAAAAGCCATACCTCCATATTAGGGAATTTGAGGACGTGTGTGATACTCTAAATGATCAAACCTGCACACAAGAGGTAATCCGTCTCAAACTCTTCCCTTTTCTCGCTCAAAGATAAAGCTAAGGCCTGGCTATGGTCTTTACCTCCAAGCTCGATTCCATCCTGGAATGAGCTACAATCGAAATTTCTCAAGAAATTCTTCCCACCACATCGAACAATCTCTATAAAGGCTCAAATTCAAGCATTCAGGCAACATGAAAATGAGCCATTCCATCGATGTTATGAATGTTTCAACGAGTTAGTTGCTTCATGCCCCCATCATGGATTTGATCCATCGCAAATCATCTCCTTTATCAATAATGGGTTGAATCTTAACTCCAAACAACTTGTTGAAACTATGGGAAGCGGTCCGTTTGTCGATCTAGATGCCCACGATGCTGATCTTCACATGAGGTATGTCGCCGAGACTACCCAATCCTGGGATACCTCCGACCCAAACGCTCAAAATCGAAATCGACAAGCGACCACTACTCCATCAGCATCCGGTCTATTCCATGTAGATAAGAATTCTATGACGGATAGCCGATTGGAGACTCTTGAGATAGGATTTCGAGACCTATGCGAGATATATGGAAAAGGACTAGCTGGACCCATTCCGAACCCTGTCGTGAAGGTGTGTGCGATTTGTGAGGTGGGACATTCAACTGAGGAATGCCCGACGATACCCGCCTACAAGGTAATGTTGCAGGAGCAAGTTAGTGGTATAGGAGGCTTTAAGGGTAATTTCGGTGCCCCGCACGGGAATTCATACAACCCTTCGTGGAAAAATCATCCCGGTTTTAGCTACGGGCAACAACATGCCGCAATGAACCCTCCTTCGCATGTTGCCCCTCCTCCACCACAACAATTTCAACAAGCTCCACACATGCAAGGACATGTGCAAGCACCACCACCTCACGAAAATTATATCCCGCCACAGCGGAGAACTCTCGAGGATACCATGAATCAATTCATCGCAAGCCAGACCGCAACCAATTCCAAATATGATCGTCTGATTGGCGACATAAATGTGAATTTGTCAAAAATACAATCCTCGTTGAGTGTTCAAGAGAAAGGTAAATTTCCTGCCAAAGTCCAACGACCTCCCCAAGGTCAAACTAGTGTTAGCTCCACCTCCACTGAACATTAGGAGCAATGTCAAGCCGTGACCACTTTTCGTAGTGGGAGAGTCGTTGATTTATCACCTCCTCCACACGATACAACAAAAGACAAGGAGATTTCTCCCGTCACGAAAGAGGCCAAAGATGTCCCCTTGAACGAGAGTGACAAGGAAGACGCTAGTGAGATAGAGGTGGTAGTGAAATCACCCTCCGCAGCACCATTTCCTCGAAGATTGATTCCCGCTCAAAAGGGGAATCCACGTGATGAAAGTGCTAGAAGTACTTAAGCAAGTAAAGCTGAATTTACCCTTTCTTGATGCCATCAAGAAAATTCCAGCTTATGGAAAAGTTATCAAAGATTTGTTGACGGTAAAAAGGAAGATGAAGGTAAAAAAGAATGTCTTTCTATCCCAGAACGTGAGCTCCATTCTACTAAATGATCTCCCGCCTAAATTCAAAGATCCCGGTGCACCCACTATATCCTGCATCATTGGAGAAAATAGAATTGAGAAAGCCTTACTTGACTTGGGGCAAGTGTAAACATACTCCCTTACTCCATTTATAGGCAACTTGATTTGGGCAACCTCAAGCCCACAAAGGTCACTCTCCAATTAACGGATCGATCGGTGAAGATTCCATGAGGCATAGTCGAGGACGTGATCGTCCAAGTTGACACTTTCTACTTCCCGATAGATTTTGTCATTTGGGACACGGAGCCCTCCTTCAACTCGAGCAATCATGTTCCCATAATCCTTGGGCACCCTTTCTTGGCTACGGCTAATGCAATCATCAATACAAGGAATGGGCGAATGCAACTCACTTTTGGGAACATGACCTTGGATACTAACATCTTCCACATAGCCCAAAATGCAGGGGATGAAGATGATCTTCACGCGGTGAGCCTCATCGACGAGATAGTAGAAGAGTACTTTGAGGAAAATTTCTGTGGCGACGCTTTTGAGTCCTGTTTAACGACGAGATATGAGTGCGAAGGAACGTACACCGCCTTCGAGAGGGAGGTTGAAGAATTAAGAGAATTGCTCGATGAGAGTACGCCGGACGAGGACGTGAAAGAGGTTAATTGGGTTTTTAGATTCGAGGAATTACCTCCGAGGGATACACACATGGCTCCCTCCAGTGAAAAATTTCCAACCCTCGAATTAAATAAACTCCCCTCCCATATTAAATATACATATCTAGGAGAGGATGAGACATTTCCTGTTGTTATCTCCTCTAGCCTAGATGAAGGGCAGGAGGGCAAATTATTGAAAATTTTGAGGAAGCATGAAGGTGCCTTTGGTTGGTGCATCGCTGATTTGAAGGGGATAAGTCCTTTGATTTGCACTCATAAGATCCATCTCGAAGAGGATGTCAAGCCCTCTAGAGAAATGCAAAGAAGACTGAACCCCAACATGAAAGAAGTTGTGAGAACCGAGATCATCAAATTATTGGATGCCGGGATTATCTACCCAATCTCGGATAGAAAATGGGTGAGTCCTATTCAAGTCGTCCCGAAGAAGTCGGGTATGACTGTGATTGAGAATGCTAAGGGAGAGTTGGTTCCCCAACGCACCACCACCGGATGGCGTGTTTGCATTGACTACCGGAAACTCAATGCAGGAACTAGGAAAGACCATTTCCCCTTGCCATTCATTGATCAAATGCTTGAGAGAGTTGCGGGCCACCCTTATTGTTGCTTCCTTGATGGTTATTCCGGATATAACCAAATTGAGGTAGATGTACTTGATCAAGAGAAGACGACTTTCACTTGACCTTTTGGTACGTTTGCCTACAAACGTATGCCATTTGGCTTGTATAATGAACCCGCGACTTTTCAAAGGTGCATGTTGAGCTTATTTAGCGACATGGTCGAGAGAGGACTCGAAGTGTTCATAGACGATTTCAGCATTTTTGGCACCTCTTTCGATCATTGTTTAGACAAGCTGGAAAAAGTACTCACCCGATGCGTGGAAAAGAACTTAGTGTTGAATTGGGAAAAGTGCCATTCCATGGTCACCGAGGGAATAGTTCTTGGCCACATTGTTTCATCCAAAGAAATAGAGGTTGATAGGGCTAAGATAGATGTCATAGCTGATCTTCCCCCACCGAAATCGCTGAAAGACATGCACTCCTTCTTGGGCCACACGGGGTTTTATCGAAGGTTCATTAAGGACTTTAGCGCCATCGCTACGCCCTTAAGCAACCTACTCATGAAGGACAACCCGTTTGAGTGGACATAGGCATGCCAAAGCTCCTTTGATAAGTTGAAGAACATGCTCGTGTCCACTCCCATCATGCAAGTTCCGAATTGGTCCTTACCATTCGAACTTATGTGTGACGTAAGAGATTACGCAATCGGGGCTGTTTTGGGCCAACGTAAAGATAAGCAAGCTCATGTCATCTACTACGCTAGTCGGACTCTTACCGAACCTCAAATCAACTACTCTACAACGGAGAAGGAGTTTCTAGCGGTAGTCTTTGCCCTCGATAAGTTTCGTTCCTATCTCATTGGTTCTCCTATTACTGTTTTCACCGACCACGCAGCTTTAAAGTATCTACTTGCGAAGAAAGACGCCAAGCCGCGCCGCATAAGGTGGATCCTACTCCTACAAGAGTTCAATCTCTCTATCAAAGATAAGAAAGTAGTAGAAAACGTCGTTGCGACCATTTATCTCGGCTTTCATCCGACGTACCTAGTGATCCCATACCCATAGACGAGCACTTTCCGGATGAGCAACTGTTTGCTACTTCTTCGTATCCCTGGTTTGCGGACATAGTGAACTATCTTGTCACGGGAGTCGTCCCTCCCGATTGGACACCGCAAGATAAGAAGAGATTTCTTAATTGGTCGCGCATGTTCTTTTACGATGATCCCTTCCTCTTTAAATATTGCGCTGACCAAATCATCCGACGATGTGTACCGGATGAAGAGATCCCGAAAGTCATCCATTTTTGTCATTCGGAAGCGTGCGGGGGCCACTTCTTGACGAAAAAGACGGCCGCTAAGATTCTGCAATGCGGCCTTTATTGGCCCATAATCTTCCGGGATGCGAATGACGCTTGCAAGTCATGCAACAGGTGTCAATGGATGGGAGCCATCACTCAACGAGACATGATGCCTCTTACCCCTATACTCATCATTGAGATATTCGACTGTTGGGGTATTGACTTCATGGGTCCTTTTCCCCCATCCTTTGGTTTCCTATACATCCTAGTCGCGGTAGACTACGTTTCTAAATGGGTGGAAGCTATATCTACCAAGACCAATGACAACAAAGTGGTGATAAAGTTCCTGCAGGAACACATACTTTCCCGCTTCGGTGCACCGAAAGCGATAATTAGCGATAATGGCACGCGCTTTTGTAATAGGCCATTAGAGAATCTCATGAGAAAGTATGGTGTCGTCCACAAGGTTGGGACGACATATTACCCACAAACGAATGGGTAGGCCGAGCTAGCAAATCGAGAGATCAAGAACATTCTTAAAAAGACCGTCAATCCTACTCGGAAAGATTGGTCCCTTAGATTGACCGATGCACTATGGGCCTATCGTATCGCATTTAAGAACCAACTTGGCATGTCCCCTTTCCGTTTTGTGTATGGAAAACCTTTACATCTTCCCGTGGAGCTCGAACACAAAGCGTATTGGGCGATTAAGCAATTGAACTATGCCTTGGACAAGGCCGATAAAGCCCGCAAGCATCAATTGAATGAGTTAAAAGAACTACGCAATGATGCGTATGACAATGCCAAAATTTCAAAAGAGAGGATGAAACTCGCTCATGATAGAATCATTCGACGAAAAGAGTTTCTTCCCGAGCAAAAAGTTCTTCTCTACAATTCTCGGCTTCACCTCTTTCCGGGCAAGTTGCGGTCACGATGGTCTGGCCCGTTCGTCATGAAGAACGTTTTCCCCCATGGAGCTGTTGAACTAGACGATTTAAAAGGGGAAAACATGTTCAAAGTAAATGGACAACGCCTAAAGCCATATCTAGAGGCGTGTGCAGAAGAGGTCGACACAATTTGGTTGTCGGACCCCTTTTACGGGGTCAATTGAGCTGAGAAAGTGAGGTCGTCACACCCCCGATGCGTATGGGGTGAGTTTGTGTGTATAATAGTCGTGTGTGAATAGGTTAGTTAGGTGTCAGGAGCATGAGTCACGAAAGAGATCGGTTAGCACGCACTTCGAGGGAGCTAGCATGCAATCCGAGGTTGAGTTCGAAGAATTTTTAGGGAGCCCGAGGGTCTAGAACGTTTTTAGGGTCCTTACGCACAAGTTAGAGGATGAAAGAATGCCTTGAATCGGAGAGAAGAGAGAATTCTAGCATCCGGACCAGCCTGTTACCCCGAACCCCATTCAGAACCGGTTCGGGGGGAGAACCGGTTCGCGGTACCTTCGAACCGGTTTGGAGTTCCCGGCGGGTTCATCCCCCCTCAATTCCAAATTCTTTACCCTTCCCTCCATTCTTCCCCCCCATTCTCTCCATTCGTTTTTACTCCCTCCAACCTCTTCCCCCCTTCCCATTTTCATCCTAATTCATTCCCTCCCTTCTTTCCCTCCCACCCATTCCCATTTCCCACCAAAATCCCACCCCTTCACACCTATAAATACCCACCCATCCTTCCTTCATTTCTCACACCAACAATTTCCCTCACTCTCTTCTCCCCCATATCCTTTCCCCTCTCACTCTCTCTTTCCTTCAACATGTCGCGTCCTCGCCGCACCAATATCCGCCCCAAGAAATATGATGATACCACCGTCCTTGATGACGAGGGTAAGGGGTTTTTTCGAAGCGTTCAAGAACGTCATTGGGCCGAGCAATACTTCTCGGCTACGCGCCCCATCCACATAGAACGCTTCGTTAATTGGGACCAACTTCCGAGCAATGTCACCGCCCTATTTGATCGCCGTGGGTGGTGCTCTTTCCTCGCCCCAACGAGCACTAACGTGTTTGATGCCGCCATTCGCCAGTTTTATGCGACCTTGGTTCGCAAATCCTCTACGCTTCACGAGGCATACCTTGACGGCATCACCATTCCCTTTTCGGCGGCAATCATAGCACGCAAAATGCGTGCCAAAGGCGTGATCCTCCCCGTTCCTTTCCAATATCCCAACAATGGTACTCCCCACACCAAAGAGGAATGCATTGCACGCATGGCACCCGGGGTGGAATGGGTGCGCAAATCTTTTCCCATTGGTGGCTTGGCCGCTACGATGCGCTTCACGCACCTCATTGCTTGTGGCGCCATCCACCAAACCACCAATGACTCGGTGGTCCGGTTACGTCACCCTAATTTCCTCTACTACTTCTTGGACCCCGAGAGCACCATCAATCTGGCCCAAATTTTCTACGCAGATATCCTCAATTCCGCCTACGACAAATGGGGCAAAACTGCACTACCTTACTCCCGTTTCATCACGGAGCTCTTAATGGACACCGGCATCGATGACCTGGGGGAACAAACTCGACTTCCCTACCCCATTGGAGGCACGTCCACCATTCGGAGAAAACGCCAAATGCGCGTAGCTCACCCCGACTGTCCCATACTCGATGAGGATGTGGACGATGAAGTTCATGATGCCCCGATGATGGACGTCGACGAGGACGAGTTTGAGGATGACGAGGAGGATTCCGATTTCGAGCCCCCGGGGGCAAACTTCAAGAGTCGCCTTTCGGCGGTTGAGTCCCACCTCGACGGGTTCATCAACCAATATAATCAAGATCAAGCAGCTTATCGAAGGGACACCCGGATGATGTACCAACTCCAAGTCCACCTTCACCAGCTCCCACCCCCTTCTTCTATGACCCATATGATCCAAATGCACCCGGTCCCTCACACCCACCTCCACCATGACCTATGATTGTTTTTATATTTTGGTGTGGATGTTAGTTGTTGTAGGGATTTAACATTGCTTACAGTTGCTATCCGATTTCTTATGTAACACATATTTTCCCATTGTTATTATACAATCTTCCATTTTTCATATTTGTTTGTTTTATTTTTCCGCACTTATTATTCACTTTGAGTTAGATTTTCGTCCTTTTTTGCTTGAGGACAATGCAAAAGTCTAAGTTAGGGGGGGTGACAAGTGCGTATTTCTACAACTTCACAAATTTTCAAAAATGCCCAAAAATTTCCAAAAAAAAAATCATAAAATTCTATAAAAAATCCAAAAATATTTTTGTTCAAAATATGTAAAAAATTGGAATTCAAAATTTTCAAAAATATCATCAAAAGTCGAAGTGGAATCTCAAATTGTAAACATCCAACATACACAAAGCCGAAATTGACCAAAGATGGAAATTGAGCGAAAATTGACGACTTAACGAACGAATGTGGAGATTAACAACCCCGGTGAGATTCGAGCCTATCACGTTTTGTGAGTTTTTAAATCAATCCGAGTTAATTGTTAACTCAAAGTTATTTTTAGCACTTAATAAGTTGTCAAGGATCTCAATCCTTTCATTTTGATCGGTTTTAAAAAAATAAAAATGTATGCAATATTGCCTTGAAAAACGTGCCAAATTAGCCTCTAAGCTGAAATTCACCTCGAAACGCATATGGTAACGCAATTGGCATTTTGGACAATGAAGTAGGCCCTCGTTTGTCACCCAAAATTTTGGCCAAAAAAAAAGTAGCGAAAAGTCACCCTTTGCAACCCAAATTGAGCCGAATAATTTTCCCTTTCATTTGACAACCCGAAAAACCCAAAATAGCCGGAATTGTGAAAAATAAAAAATTCAGATTTTAAGTCCAAAAAGTGCATATAAAGGGGCAAGAAACAAAATAGTATGCTCAACAAAAACAACAAGAAAAGAAATGAAAAAATAAAAAAAAAATAGAAAAAGAAGAAAAAATGAGCAATAGCCCGGAAAAAGCACAATTGAACATCATTAATGACTTTTCCAATTCCAACCTTCCATACCTCCTTCATTTTACCCAATGCAACCTTCAACCCGAAAAAGTCCTAACCGAGTCCAAATTGCGAAAATTGATTACCGCTTGGAGAGTTAAGACACCAAAAGATAATATAAGAGGTTAAGTGCACAAAATAGAGGCAATGTTCCCGTTTTTAAAATCGTAATCCGTTGATGAGATCCTTTCACCGTAAAGTTTTCGTCTTTCTAATTGCAGACGTGAATTTTCTTCCATTACATTTACTCTTTATATCACGCATGCCGAGAGAATAGCCATAATCCGAGAAATTCATTTGTGAGAGCGTTCCGTGAGAAATTGAAATTAAAACGAATTTTTGAATAAGTAACGTAATGATCAATTGGTGGAAATTGGCGGTTATATTTTCGGCTTCGCACACACGCACTATGATTTGAGACTTGTACATATGACTTGATGATGACTATTTTCTGGAAAAGTTTGAATTGCTCAATTTTTGCATGTTTTGAATTTTCTTTGTGTCAATAACGAATTTTGTGGGTATATTCACTACAAACCCTCACGAGACACAACTCGTCCTACTAGGGTGACCTAGGAGTTTAAAGGCTTGTTGCATACGCTAAATGCAATCTCTTGACCGCGAAAAAGGCATTATATCCCAATAAAATGTGATTTTCAAGAGTTAAGCCTTACTAAGATTCTTTTACATTGCTCGGGACGAGCAAAGTTCTAAGTTAGGGGGGTTTGATTGGACATAAATATTGTATATTTATTCCCCTAATTTCCGTGCATTTGTGAACCCGAGTAATGTAACCTATATGGATTTGATGCACATTCATGCTACTAATCTTCTTTGGAAAGTATTTTGTGTTTCGTGTTTCTCTTATTGGTTTTATAGGTTAATTATGCAAGCAGCGCAAAAGAGAAAGCAAATCCAAGAAAGAAAAACTAAGAAGGAAAGTTCAAGGGCATTTTGGTAATTTTTCAGCCAGATCCAGAAGGAGGAGTCAACTAGAAAGTTGAAGAGCTCGGAACAACGAGAACACTGGAAGAAACGGCACCCAAATTCGAGCTACGGTTGATGAGTTATGACCAGTTGAAGTTGGAGAAAAATCCAAGGAAGAAAGGAAAGAAAGCTAAAAAAATTCTAAGTGTTGAATAAGCACCCCAAACCAGCAAGCATTCGCGAACCCAAGGGCGAATCGGTTTGGGGGGAGAACCGGTTCGGGGTACAGGCGAACCGGTTCTGGGTACCTGAGGCGCGAAATTTCTCCTCCATTCTGATTGGCTCCCAAGAATCCTATTAGGTTAAAAACTCTAAAAATAGAGTAGGGAACATAGGTAACAACTTAGGAACAGCCATTAGGGATTTTTTTAGTTAATTTTTGGTAGAAAAAAAAGGAGAAGAACATCTAGGAACACAAGGGAAATTAATTGCTTCAAAGTTTAATCATTACGGGTTTGTTTTTCAGTTTTAATTCAAGGTTCAGAATTCTTGTCATTGCTCTTGCATGCTTATTTTCCTTATTCGATTCAATCGATTGCTGCGTTCATAATACGTATTTACATGCTTCAATCTAGCTTTATCATGAATTCTTTCACATGCAACATTATTATTTCATGTTTTAGTCAATTTAACATGTCTGGCTAGGTTTAAAAGGTTGGGATGCATGAACCCAACCTAAGGTGTTAGTGCATGTGTATAACGTTAATACGATGAATTTAACGATTGATTTTGATCGTATTGCATAATTGCATAACAATTGTGGATCTTTATATCTCGTTTACCTTTGGGTACTCGTGATGATTTAGAGTTCAATTTGAGTGCAATTATCGCGATACCGATTTACTCATCCTCAGATTAGGTATGATGCGGGCTTGAACCTCGTATACATAATGCTTGGGAGTCCTAAATTCCGGGTCTGATTAATCGGATAAATTTATGATTGACGTTATCACTGCACTACACTAGGGTTGGGGGATTGTATTCCCGTCCTGTTTTCTCATCATTTAGTTTAAAAAGAGTTTCAATTCAATTTTTCACTCATAATTCAGGTAATTTAGTTAGTTGGATATTTCATCATAATTTCATAATTGCACTTAGTCTAATCATTCCCAAAACCAAATCTTTTCCTTTCTTTTTAGAGTCAACGTTAGGATTCCTCCATCTTATCCCGTCGTCACAACTCCGTTGTCCTTTTTTCCTGAGGATCGATACCCGACTTGTCGGATTATTACTTGAGCGACATGCTTGCACTTGAGCCTAGAGAGCACGCACTTTAGAGACACATTCTGAGTCGCGTCAGTCACTTTTTGGGGAGTTAAAATTGAGTCGCGTCAGTCACTTTAGAGACACATTCTAGAGAACACGGTTTTTGGGTAGGCCAATTTCCACTGGGAATTTTGCTTTCGTTCCAAAGTCCAATATATAAGGGGTCTCGACTGTTGTTGTTCTCAGCATTGTCCTGTATGCCAACATAACACTCTGGAGTTCATTAATCCAATTTCCTTTAGCATTATCTATCTGCTTCCTTATTCCATCAAGTAAGGTTTTTTTTCATTATTTTTGTTTGCCCATTGCATTGAGGATGGTCGGGTGCAGAATGTTGTTTTTGGATTTTAGATCGCACAAAATAGTCTTCTAACTCCTAATTGACAAATTGATTGCCATAGTCGGTGATGAAAGCATACAACATCCCATAACGACAAATTATGTTTTTTATTGATGAAGTGGAAAACATTTTCATATAGCATTTCCACCAGAGGTTCAGCTTCCACCCACTTAGTGAAGTAGTCTATAATAACGACCAAGTATTTGAACCTACCTTTGTTCTTGGGTAAAGGTCAAACCAAATCTATTCCCCATATTGCGAACATCCACGAAGATGTGATCGGCATAAGAAAAGCACTCGAAATCTCATGCATGTTGGCGTACTTTTGGCACTTAACACACCTCTTCGCATAATTTGTGCAATTATCCTTCATGGTGGGCCAATAGTAACCCTATATGGCTACTCATTTTACCAATAATTTTTCCGTTGAATGTGATCCATAAGATCCCTCATGCACTTCTTTTATTTGGTTGTTGACTTCATCAAGATGTACACTCTTAAGTAAAGGGGTGATGTAACCTCTCCGGTATAGAATTCCTCTATCTAGGACATACTTTGATACCCTATATCCGAGCCTTTTTGCCTTTTAGGGTCAATTGGTACTGTGCCATTCTCTATGTATGTTCGTGTGGGGTCAATCCAGGACAGTCCTAACTCTACCTTTATGAATTTAGCATTCTCTTCGTCGATGCTCTTGGGAATTTTGCTAATAAGCTTTTGGCTTTGCCTAGGTAATTTATCATAGGATCCTCCCTTTCTTCATAGACTCCCCAAAACTAATCAACTATCAATTGAGAATCATTGTATTCTTTTATTTGCTCAGCTCCCAAGGATAATACCAAGCAAAAACTCGTTATGAGTGCTTCATTTTTGTCTTTGATGTTTAAGGCTTCAAATCAGAATTTGAGGGTGCATTCTACATCAATGTTATTTGATAGTGTGATTATTAATCCTGATCTATTGTCGGTGGCTCAAGATGATCCATCAATAAACATCTTCTAGATAGGTATCTCCTCTGTAAAATTTATGTCAACTCGACAACCATGTTTGAATAGAATCTTTGTATGCTATAAATCATGAGCGCTATCTTCTTTCCTAGACGATGACTTTGGTACATCAATATTCTAGTCGGTTTGATTAATGGCAGGGCTATATCCTATAACAGTCTTCTCATCTTGTTGGAGTGGTGAGATCTCTATTAGACCTAGTCTTCTTGATCTACTTTGGGGCTGAGATCTCTTCTGCAGAAATCTTCTCTTTTAATTTTTCTTCGTAAGTAAATTGACCTATAAAATCTACCACTATTTGTCCCTTGATGGTTGTTATTGGTTCATACTAGATGTCATACTCTCTTAGTTTTGCAACCCAAGCCATTAGTCTGCATGATTTCTCAGGCTTATGAACGGCCTGGTGTAGAGGTAGGTCTTTATAGAATATGATAGTGTGGGCCTGAAAGTATGGATTCGTCCTCCAAAAAGTCCCAATTAGGGCTAGTGCCAATATTTCTAACCTTAGAAATCGGATCTATATTCCTCAATATGGTTTGATGGTATAGTCAACTAGTTTTTGTACTTCTTTTTCCTATCGAACCAACGCCAAGATGACCATTGATTCTGATACAACTAAGTACATGTAAAATTTATCCCCCATAACAATCGTTGAATATAAAGGGAACATAATCCCAACGGGTGGTTTTCACAAACTTACAATTTTAAACCAATTTTAATTCATCTCTAAAACATTAAACCAATTTTAGTTCATCTCTAAAACATGCAACTACGCGTTCAAACAAAATAATCCATCATAAAATTAAGTTATGCGATATAAATATGCTAATACACAGTAATCAAGAAAAATTCCCGAAAGGTAAAACCTTTTATTTCTAGAACTATGACAAGTTTACAAGACCATTGACTTACATACAACTTGATAATCTCCCAAAAGTGTAACGCACGGTGTTTTCGTCAGACCTTTATAGCATCGGCTAGAAATCTTCAGTGGTTCACACACAGCTATACCACAAGGACTGCAACCCAGAAACTCCATAGAGACTCCCTCCACAATATCATGCATCTCTCGGTTGTAGAGATCTCCCCATAAAGGATGAACAAAAGTAAAGTAGTGTTCTAGGGTTCCAAAAGATTCACAAAAGTGATGGGATTTTTATGTGAATCAAAACAAGAGTTCTAGGACTCAAAAACTTGAAGACTTGTTGTATTTTTTCTCTCAAAAACGTCTCTTAAAGTCTTCTTAAAATAAACCACCGAAATACTCCTTTTATAGGAAAATAAAAAACTGAGTCATGTGTTTTTCGCAGGCCGGATCGGTCCGAAAATATAAGGCGGATCGGTCTGTAAGGACACATATTTTCAATTGAGTCTTAAGGTAGTGTTGGATCAATTATAGACATAAAAATTTGTGTCATAGGAGAGTATTGAGTAAGTATCCTCAATCCTATGACATGCAAGAGTTGAAGACCTAGCAGCCAAGACTTATAAAGCTTCATCATTGTCGAGTTTCAAGTGCCATGTTTCTAAGTCATCAACATCATATTTCATATTCTCCAAAAGGTATGAATGCATTTCTATATATATATATATATATATATATATATATATATATATATATATATATATATATAGGGAGACATGGAATAATTTATAAAGGGTGTAATTTTATTTAAAATGAATTTTATTTTCAGAAAGTTATATTAGAACTTTTAAATAAAAAGTTTTGGGCTAAAAAATGAATTTTGAACTTTCTGGGATTTCGTTCGAACGAGTTTGTCGTTCGAACAAGAATTTCGTTCGAATAAGGTTTGCCAACGACTTGCCACTGGAACTTCGTTAGATAGTTCGTTCGAACGAAATGTCGTTCGAACGAGATTTCGGCGGGAACAATTTTTGGCATTTTTGGAACTTTCCCACTACTTTGTCCCACTACTCCTTCACAAGATTTAATGACTTTGGGACCAGAATTTTTCCAAGAACTTTTTCCATCTCCTAGAGAGGTTTTGTGAGCTTAATTCTTTCATAAAAAGTTCCCTTGGTGTTTGTTAGTCAAATTGATTTACTTAAAGAACAAAACCAAGTTTACACCCAATTGTTTATTTTAATCCAAGTTTCTATCTATATATATATATACATCTTTCTTGGAGAGTTTGTTTGGCACCGAATTCATCTCTACCGTAAAAGAGAGTTTGGGTTTGCTTCTACATCCCTTAAAGAAGAAGTCTTATTGTTTTGTTGTGTCATTCTCACATGGTAAAAGGCACCATGTGTGATTGACGATTGTTCCTAAAGCTTCATTGGTGGATTTCAAGGTTCTGGTAGAGTCCGGTATTGTCAACTAAGAGGAGGTTGGTACAAGAAGACGCATTAGGGACTTGAAGGGAGTCGAATCGAGTTGAGTAAGTCATTTGTCTTGTACTTGTAAAAATGTCATACTTAGTGGACTTAAGGCTAGGATCGTTCGAGATTTTTTCCCGTTGTGGATTTTTCCTCGTACATCACGACGTAGTGGTTATTTTTTTATTTTATCTTTTACAAAATTCCCATTAGATGCATGCTTAGGTAAAAAGATAAAAGTTGGTTTAAATCGCTACTTGCTTAATTTGGTGCTATTTTAATTTGGTTAAATATTAATTTAATTCAAGTCATTATTTAATTGGATAAAATTTGGTTTGGCCTAATTTGTAAAAATTGAGTTAATTATTTGTTAGGCAAATTTTTAGGACTTGGGTTGAGTTAATATGTTTAAGTGAAAAATGTATTTGTTGATTAATTTAATTTCATTTTGAACGTTGTTGAGTTTTAATTTGAAAGAAATTAAAATTAGTTGTTTGTTTAATTGAACCATCTCGCTTCCGCATCTAAAAAGGAAATTAATTTTTGTAAGTTTGTAAAATTGGGGGTCCCATCACTTTCAACAAGTGGTATCAGATCATTGATTTAAAAAACTCTCATTTTCACGATTCGTGTAAATCGGATCGGATCGGTTCGGTAGAATGCAAATATTGACAGTGATTTTAAGCCATCGGATCGGTCCGGTTACTTCAAAAAACGGATCGGTCCGATTTTCCCAGTAAAAAAATATATTTTCTTAAAAAAATTCTTCTTTTAAAAAGCCTCTTCTTTTCTTGAAAAAACTTACTTCTTTTTATAAAAACATTTTAGAAAAATTTCCCAATAGAGAGTATGAACTTTAAGGGACTTTAAACAAAACCTTACCAAGGTCAATACCGTAGAGGCTATGATGTTGAAGCAACTTGATATTCGAATGCGTTTGTTGTAGATGCGATCTTGAACTTCTTTAACGGTGTAACGACGTACGACATATAAATTGATAAAGTGAATATCTTGCACTTAGATTGAAAGCAAAGGGGAGATCCTAAATACTTCTTCAAGTCCAAGAATGCAGCCTCAACTTCGCCATTACATTCAAATATCTTTCCCAATACTTTAAACAAGGCTAGGAACTTGTCAATATCTCGTGAAACAAAGTGATTTAACACGGTCACATGGCCTGCTAACCTTTGCACTTCCTTTTTGTTCATCGGAGACTACATATTGATTAGTGCCTGAATTTTATCTCGGTTGAACTCAATGCCCCTTTGATTGACTATAAAGCCTAGGAACATCCCTTCTCGTACTCCAAAAACACATTTTGTTGGGTTAAGCTTCATTTTGTGCTTTTTTTAGATGGTAGAACGTCTACCCCAGATCTCTTATGTGGTTGGTGGTCGTTTTGCTCTTGGTGAGCATGTCATTAATGTACACCTTCGTATTTCTTTCGATATGTTCTTCAGATACTTTGTTTTCTAGACCTTGGTACATTGCTTTAGCATTTTTTAACCCAAAAGGCATAATATCGTAGATATAGGTACTTCAGCTTATGGTAAACGAAGTCTTTTTCTGATATTATAGTTTTATTTTAATCTGGTTGTACCTGGAGTGCGCATCCATAAAACTTAGCAACTCATATCCTGAAGTGGCGTTGACCAATTGATCAATCATAGGCAAGAGGGCTATTAGTCCTTCGGGCATGCTTTGTTCAGGTAGGTAAAGTCAATGCATTCCATCTCTTGATTTTCCACTTACTATAAATATATTACTCCTCCTAGTTGAGAGGGGGAAGGCAATAGCGCACCTGCTTTATGATAAACTCTAGAATTGTAACCAAGATATTGAAACAAAAACCCTAAGCAAATAGTAGAATAGCCCTATGGATGTAAGCTCCATTCTTAAGTTGAACCATGTAAAAAACCTCTGGCGTCTCTTTATATTTTCTTTAGATTAATATCTGTAGTTATATATTTGGACAACTTACGTTAAGATAAATAATCCAAATTTATACATCAACAGATTGGCGTCGTCTGTGGGAACGACTAGTTGTTATTGTTTCCTACCCAATTCTTTTAGAAATCTATTTTTAATACATTTGAAGTATGATAGACATATCGGAAAGCACTCTTGCTGGAGGTAATGCTTTCAGTCCTTTATCTCCTCCTGGTATAGGAGACCAACATGGAATTCTTCTCAACATTGACCAAATAAGAAGAGGCAATGCAGGAAATTATGAGGCAGCTTACTTCGACGCTTGATGCTGGATCTACTGATGTTCCATCCTATAGAAGTTAAATGCCACATCCACCTCCTATAAATGATAGAAGTGAGTCTTGATATTATAGATCTTCACAAGACCAATCCTATTGTCTAGGAGTAACATCTTCAGTCAGATCAACTAACTATTATGATTGTCAATCTCTCACTCAAGAACAAATGAGCGCCTTAGAAAGACTAAGCAAAGCCTTTGTATTCGATCGTTTGGGTCCCCAAGAAAATAGGGGCTACCATAGGGAACCCTCCAGATTATGAGGTCAAGAAGGGTATACTATATCCAAAGCTGGTGTACGAGGTTCCGCGCATGTCGAGCAGACTTCCCTGGAAGAAAGTTCAGCACAAATACATGGTAGAGCTGCCAGGGTTGTCTCAACTAAAATTAATCCGAAGATTACCCCTAGAAAGGATGAATATAACTATTGGAAGATCTTCTAGGACAAATAGCCAAGTTAAAAGATCCCTTGGAAAGGAGCTTTGTGAAGCTATCTCCTTTTGTTCCATCCATTGTGGATTCCCCACTCCATCTAAATTCAAGCCACCTGTGGTCACTCCCAAATATGACTGTAAGACTGACCCCGTCCTTAATATTGAACAATACTAGGCAATAACTGATATTTTTAGTTTGAGATAAGATGCGTTGCCGAGCATTTTCAAGTAACATCACTATATGTGCACAGATTTGGTATAATAACCTGCCTCAAGGACAAATCTCTAGCTTTCACCAGCTCGTCGAGCTATTCATCAACAAATTTTGCTTTAGGGCCAAACCCATCAAAAGGGTAGCCCACTTACTAAGAATCCATCAGCGACTAGGGGAAACCAATCGCGATTATATAACTCGTTTTAACAGTGAAAAGATAGAGGTGGTGGATTATGAAAATAATATCATTATTACTGCTTTAATGAACGGACTACTCCCCGAGAACTTATATCATGAATATAACAAATAGCCCCCTCATATCATGACTGAGTTGATGGAAAAAGCTGGAAAAATCATGAATTTTGTGGAGGTTATAGTTGCTAAATAAGTCCCAGGTGCTAAAGTCGAAAATCATAAGAGTTCTGACAAAAAGGAGAAAAAAGATAAGAAGATCGAGAAACCTAAGAAGTATGAGGAATACACTCCTCACATAGTTAGCATGCATCACATTATGGAAGAGATCAGAGGAATTGAGGATCTTAAATGGCTAGGGAAGTTGAAGTCCCCTCCTAATAGCAGGGACAAGTCCAAGTATTGGGAATTTCATAAGTACCATGGGCATACTACATATAATTGTATTACTCTGAAGAATGAAATTGAATATCTCATCCATCGTGATAAGTTGTCTAAGTTCATAGATCGAACAGAGGGGAAAGATTCCAAAAGACGACCAAAATCTCCTTAAAAAGTAGAGATGATAAAAAGAGAGGTTGGGTTAATGACTCGAAAGATGATCCCGATTTTTTAAAGAAACCCCAAGAACCTGAACTAGATATAAAAATGACATCTTTTGATTTCCAGTTCATTACAGGGGAAGATGGTGGTGGTGGTGACGAAGCAGCCGATTGAAAAGCCTATTTGAATGAGGCCAAGGCATGCTCATACATTAGGCAAATTAAGTTATCTAACGAAGTAGATGGTCTCCCAATAAAGATGAACAAAGAAAATTTGGCAATTGGTTTCTCAAATAATGACTTAGCAAGAGTTCTCTACCCTTATAATGATATTTTGGTCATCACTATAAGGGTACACGAAGCACGGGTGGACAGAATCCTAGTAGAAAATAGCAGTTCGACTAATGTTCTATTCTATAATTATTTCCATAATTTGGGATTACGTGACTGCAAGTTGGAACCATACCAAAGACCCTTAATAGGCTTTTTGTGGGAGAAGGTATACCCCTTAGGGACTGTCAAGTTGGAAGTCTTGATCCGCACATGGCCAGCCAGTAAAACTGAAAGGATCTGTTTCTTCGTCTTAAATAAGAACATCCGATCCACTTATAACATGATCCTCGGTAGGGTCGGCCTAAAAAAATTTGAAGTGGTGCCATTAATGGTTAAAATTACCCATTCATTATCGGGTCAACATTGTAAAAGGGAATCAAGTTGAAGTTAGAGAATGCTATTACACTTCGACTGACCAGGCGAAAGCCAAAAAGATCACTACCACCTATCAGATTGAGACGTTGGAGTCTTGCGATGAAGCTAATCTGGTTAAGGACCAAGTTGTAGAAGCCACTAAAACAATTTTCCTAGATAATGGAAGACCAAAAAGAACCACGTAGATTGGCTCAACTCTGGAACCAGCCCTCAAATAATAATTAATTGCATTCCTAAAAGAGTGGAAGATCGTGTTTGCATGGATTTGTAAAGACATTCCAGGAATAGATCCAATGTTCATATGCCATAAGATAAACATCACTAAGGACACCAAGCTGATAAAAAAAACTGTGTGCATTTAGTCCTGAGAAGAGCATAGCTATCTAAGAAAAAGTGGACAAGCAACAAAAGGCAAAATTTATTGAAGATATCAAGTACCCAGATTGGTTTTGCCAACGTAGTAATGGTGAAGAATAAGAAGAATAAGAAGAAGAGTAAGTGGCGCATGTGTGTTGACTTCACCGATCTCAATAAAGACTATTCGAAGGATCACTTCCCTATTCTTACAATGGATCAACTAGTTGATGCCACAATAGGACATAAGTTACTCAGCTTCATGGATGCTTATTCAGGATACAATATTAAAATGAAGCCAGAAGACATGGAGAAAACATTATTTATCACCAGTCGAGGTACTTACTATTACAATGATATGCCTTTTGGGCTTAAAAACGCTGGATCAACATACCAGAAAGATGGTGAATAAGGTCTTTGAGTAACATATCGTCAAAAATATTGAAGTTTATGGGGATGATATACTTACTAAAACCAAAATAGTTGTCGACCACATCAAAAACTTAGGCCAGACGTTTGATCAACTTGAGAAGCATCAGATGAAATTTAATCCGACCAAATGTGTGTTTGGCATGCAGGAAGGATATCCCTGGAATTCATCATAAATCAAAGAGGGATTGAAGCCAATATAGATAAAATCAAGGCATTAATCGAATGAAATCTCCTCCGTCCCAAAAGTATGTGCACAAATTAACAAAAAGAGTAGTTTCTCTCAACCAATTTATCTCCCGAGCTACTGGTAAACGCTTACCATTATTCAAGGTGCTCAGAAAGACCTTCGAATGGAATGAAGAATAAAATGAGTCTTTCTAGGAATTAAAGAAATATTCAAGATTTCCACCATTGCTCTCCTGACCAATCATGGGAGAGAAATTATACTTATGGCTTGCTGTATTCAAATCGGTTGTTATCCCGACCCTCGTCCAATTAGAAAATGGAATTCAAAAACTAGTGTACTACACCAGCAAGGCTTTCAGAGGGCAGAGATTCGATATTCTCTCCTAGAAAAATTAGCTTTAGCACTTATTGAAGCATCAAGAAGAATGAAACCCTACTTCTAAGCACATACCATTTGGTCTACACCGACTTACCATTGTGCCAAGCTATCCATAAACAGAAAAATCAAGGAGATTTATGACTTGGGAAGTAAAACTAGGAGAATATGATATACTCTATGAGCCCAGAATAGTGTTGAAAGGGAAGGCTTTGGCAGATTTTATAGCAGAGTTTACTTATGAAGAAACAACTGTTGATTATAAGCCCATTAAAGAGAAATAGGTCGAGCAGACTTCCTTGGAAGAGAGCTTAAAGATGACCAAGCCGAGAAGAATTTTATAAAAGATATTTCAAAACTGGATAAACCAAAATCATTTGTTGCTTGAGAGGTCACCAAAAAGTATGAGGAGTAGAGTAAGAAGTTGTTTAAAAAAGGATCCTTAAGTGAAGGAAGCTTTGATGAAGAAATTTTTATCTAGAAATTGTATGTAGACGGGTCCTCTTGAGTAATTGGAAGCGGAGCGGGAGTGATTTTAAATACCCCTGATGATATAAACGTAGAGTATGCACTTCATTTTTAATTTTAAGCTTCTAACATTGAAGCCGAATACTAAGCGATTATTATAGGTCTGGAGCTAGCATTATCGTTAGGTACTGAGCATATCATTTCTCATAATGACTCCCAGTTAATCGTCAATCAGGTGCTGAGAGTATATGAAGTCAAAGGAGAGCTCATGAAGAAGTATTTGGCCAAAGCTCAAAACACTATTTCTAAATTTTTGGCTGTCAGAATAATTAGACTTCCAAGAATTAAGAATGCTCGAGCAGATCCACTTATTCAGCTAACTTCAGCAACCATGGCAGAGTTGATAAGGACCATTCCGATAGAAATCATTATGAGTCGAAGCATAAATAAAGAGAATGGCAATCTAGCATCAGTAGATCTGGGCCCATCGTAGATGGATCTAATCAAGGTGTACATTGACAATGGATTACTACCTGCAAATCCTAATGAGGCAAGAAAATTAAGATACAAAACGGCTAGCTATATGCTAAAAAGGTGAGTTTTGTACAAAAGAGGATAAACTATTTCTCTATTCCGATGTGTCCATGCAATCAAAGTACCAGAATTGATCAAGGAAGTACATGAAGGATCATATGGATCTCACTCGGTAGGACAATCATTAGTACGATGGGTAGCTATGCAAGGGTAATACTGGCCAACTATGAAAGCAGACTGCTCTTCATACGCAAGAAAGTGTGACAAGTGCCAAAGGTTTACTATCGTACATAGAAGACTAGGGGATTCTTTGACACTGATCACTTCCCCTTGGCCCTTTGCCCTGTGGGGGATCAATCTAGTTGGCATATTACCCAGGACAAAAGGAAAATTTAAGTACTTGGCCATTGTCATAGATTACTTCACAGAGTGGGTGGAAGCTTAGCCATTGGTTGAAATGACTTATGAAAGAGTTTTCCAATTTATATGGAAAAATATCATAGGTCGATATGGCATGCCATATGATTTTATTACAGACCATGGAACTCAATTTGACAACCAGGATCTTGAGGATTATTGTATTCAATCCAAAATCTAAAAGCTACATTCTACTCCCGGACATCCTTAGTGCAATGGTCAGATAAAGATGACCAAGAAAACGTGCTCGATGGTTTAAAAATGGCTTTATAATGCAAAAAGAAACTCGATCAATGAGTTTCATAGTGTAATATGGGCCTGTAGAACCACGCGGAGGACAACTATCGATGAAACTCTGTACATGTTAGCATATGGAACAGAGACAGTGGATCCAATAGAGATAGGTATGCAAGCCCCGAGGTGCTCAACTTTATAAGAAGGCTTGACTTATACTTGGTAGATGATGTAAGAGAAAACAATGCACTCCACATAGCTATTTATCAACAACATACTGCTAGGTTCTATAATAGAATAGTGAAGCCAAGCATCTCAAAAGAGGGAGACCATGTCTTGAAAAAGGTAATTAAAAAAGGAAACAAGTTGGAATCCAACTGGCATAATCCATGTCACATTTCTGCAGTTATCCGACCAGGTACCTATTGCCTAGAGACACTTGAAAGGGAGAAATTCAAGAACCCGTGGAACGCCGAGCATCTTAGGAAGTAATATTAATGATTTTGAAATAAAAAATTTCAATATGTCAAAACTATGATCTGTTTAATGATAATTTATTAATTTATCATAAATTAACTTCCTTTCCATGTTTCTTTTTGGGGTGTGGAAGATGTATTAATCTCAAAAGACTGAAGCAAATGGTAAATGATACCGTGAAAAGCTGCAAAAACATATATGAACTTCACAACCAAGTTTTTGGTAGAACTACATATATGACTTCGTCTTTGATAAGCCAAGAATAAGAAGTCCATAACGTTAAAAAATTCCTGTATATAAGAATAAGAAGTTTTACCATATCAAGTTAAGGAAAAATCCTATAAAATTTGGTTGCCAGTGGTAACTAATTCAGACACTTATCCTAAAATGACAAAGATCCATCTAAACAATAAAAAATGTATTAGTAGAACCTAAGATTGGACAATTTATGTTCGTCCAAATCGGTAATCAATAAAGAAGATTAGTTGGCCAAAGTCCAACCATACTGTTGATGTCCAAAAATGGATTGTGTCCAATTTTATAATCACAGATGAAATCACGAAAGCAAACACAAAAGAGACAAAGATTTTTTAGTGGTTTAGCTGCAACAATCCTACCTCCACTATTGGTATTATTTTTGGTAGTTACAATAGCTCAGTTGGGCATGTTTGTGAATGATTGAAAATTGTCCCCCTGAGCTAAGGGAGATTACATTTATATTGGTATGGAACCTGAGAGACTGAATTTCTTTATATCTCCAGGCATTTACATCTGTATAAAATAAATAAGACTATTGATATTCAGTGTTGGTCACTATTCCATCAGAATAACATTTGTAATTCTTGATTGTTCACATTCTATGTGTTGGTAGACATGCCAGTTGACTAGGTATCTTTTATGTCGATCAAGATAGCTAAATTTCCACGTAGGAGGACAGGTGTCTATTATTTCTTGGTCCACGTGGGAGAGAAATTTGTACATACAACAAAATCCCCCAATTACCCATGCTTGATGATTCATCGAAAGTATGGAATATTTGTTCAAAATGTTGCTTGACGTAATGTCCAATTGTTAGTCGACAGTCGACAGTCGACCTCCCTGACTTGTAAAAAATTTCACAGGCACTACTGATGATGGAATTTTGGTAAATAATTCAAACTTTATCAAATCTCCAAAGGGCATACTAGTACTTTCATGCATTGGGAAGAGTGCAGTCGGCGATTGTTTAATCGTTCATGGAGATAATCATTTTGTCCCTATTCTCGAGGCAATCTATAAATAGATGGAGATTTCTCTCCATTTCTATTACCTTAAATCTTTTGTATTTTGTTTCCAATCTTTCCTTCATGTTAAAGCTTTACTTCTCCAATATCTTGCTTCTTAATAGCACTACATCAAAAAGGCTAAATTGTCACATTTGAGTCGGCCAGCCTTGTCACGGTCATTGGCCGTGATAAAAAAAACATGCATTTTTTGTGACGATCAATGATCGTGATGATGGTTTGTAACGGTCAAAGACCTTGACAGGTCTGTGACAAGTCTTATAATTAAAACCCTAGGCGCCTCTTTTTTTCCCCACTGTTTCCTTTCCCTCCATTTTCTCTCTGTAGCGACGGTTCTCTCTCTCTCTGCTTTCAGGTCCTTTTTCTCTTTTTCTCTCTTCCTGTGTATGATATGCCCCAAGTGTGACCTCGGCTCAGAGACATCAACCTCGATCGAGATTATGGATGACACTGGACAAGTTTTGGGCACGCGACATCATCCCTCGGCCTTGCCAAGGTCGGCCCAGGCCGACACCACCACCAACCTCTCCAAGGAGACACTGCAGGCATCGTAGGGGTCAGCAATACTTCAGTTCACCTGAGGACGACAACCTCGGACAGGGGTGGGCCTAGGTCTCAAGAATCCTTACTTCTACGAAGGCCAACATCATCAAGACATCAGTTAATTCTCCAAGCACACGCCAGCTCAACCTCGGCCCAAGTCGACCCCTATTTGTTATCTCGACTGAGCTTAGGCCGAGACCTTTATGGCTCATCTCGGATTGAATGAGCAACTAGACTTATCAACCTCGGCCTCTCCCAGACCAAGGTCATGCTCCAAGAACGATAGCCGATCACCTACTAACATTTGGATAAGGACACGTAGACACAAGTTAGTTATAGCAAATCATTCTATACACGTGGGGAGAATATTTCATCATCATTCTCTACATGTGACAGTGATAGATGGCTTCTTCATATTGGCTAGGGTAAACACACACATGCTCATTGCATGCATGGGGGGTACATTACACCCCATAGGTACTATATATAGAGGACATCCTCTACCTTGCAAAGGCCTGAAGGAAGCAACTCTAGATGAAATTCTATCAAAACACACAGTAGAGAGAGAAAGCTTGAGAGATTGTATCCATGGCCATCAGTGCCTTATTTCAGTGAGATTACACACACACACACACAGTGGACGTAGGCCAATTTGGGCTGAACCACTTATATTTTGGGTGTTCCTCCTCTTTTCCTCATCTCCTTCTTTTACCTCTCATATAGCTATGCTGCCATTGTTGTTCTTATTTAGAGCTTGCAAACACCTTATCTGGTGGTGCTGTTATTAGCATCATCATTTTGGCGCCGTCTGTTGTAACGAGAAGATATCTCTTCCTCTTCTTCAGCATAACCTCACCGAAGACTCTGGTGGTGAACCAGGCACCACCCCTTGCGTGGAGCCGTTTCACCATTAAAAGGGGTCCTTAAAGGTAATAAGCTCACCTGATACTTAAGCTCTTACTAAGAAACACATGGCACCAGAGTTACCACCGCCTCTTCGGCCACCCGGAGGTGGGGGGACTAGTTCCAGTCAGGCGCCGCCCCAGTCTGAAATGGCAGAAGTAGCTGCAGCCTTGAGTTCTTTGGCTGCAACACAATAAGCTATGCAGGAACAATTTGCACAGCTCAGCCAAACTATGATGAGGCCACCTAGAGTCTCACCCAATATGATCACTCCGGCGGCTGTTCAGCCTCATCCTGACGCTAGGGGACCACCCCAGGCACCGATGAAGGACTAGCTTGCACCCTACCAGAGAAGGGACGTTGCTGACCCTAGGCGCTTACGCCTGGGGATGCAAGGAAACCCTTACCCAGAGGACAGGTATGACGAGCTAGAGGTGGAAGAGACCCCAGAAGATTGTTGGGAGCCATATGAGGTTTCGAACAATACGATTCGCCCTCTTCAGCAGAGCCGAGGATGTGCTGGATGAAGAGTTGAAGAGGCCCAATAGCGAGGATCAGCTTTTGATCGATTGAGCAGAGGGTTAACCTTCGAGAGGTTGGGTCCAGTGAATGACCTAAGACAGAGGTTATCCAGGTCAAGGAGTGCTGCTAGCTCGCAGAGAGGGGACAAACCAGGTCGGCCTGACCAAGGCCGACCCCGTGAAAGAAGAGGTAGAGACGAGGAAGAGGTCAACAGCCGACGTTGTGCTGCGGTAAGGGAACCCTCAGTCCATCCCTTAGAGTTGGTTGGGGATAACCTCGGCCAGGATGATGGCAGAAGACCATGGAATGACTCTATCCAACGCCTTGAGGAGAAGATAGGAGACCTCATTAAAAGTAGGTACCCGCTGCAAAGGGGTTACTCAGAGGGCTCTCCATTTGTGGCTAGGATAGTAAGCTTCCCAACTCCAGCTAAGTTCAAGCCTCCTATGGTGTCTCCAAAGTATGATGGCAACACAAACCCTGTACATCACATTGAGATGTATCAGTCGGCAGCAGACATCTACTCAATACCCGATGAAATGAAGTGTAAGGCCTTCTCTGGGACCTTAACAGGGACAGCACACAGCTGGTTTACCTCTCTTCCGAAGAGCTCAATTGAGAACTTCAAAGGCTTGGCTGAACGATTCATCCACAACTTCTGCTTTGGGGTGAGGTCTCAAAAGAAGACTACTCACCTGTTGTATGTCAAGCAGGGCAAGGACGAGAGCCTAAGGGACTACATATCCAGGTTCAATAAAGAGAAGATGGAGGTCGAAGATTATGAAGAAAACATAGCCATGACCGCCCTCATAGGGGGTCTTCAGAAAGGGAATCTGTTGTGAAAACTCGCGGAAGACCCTCATAGGTTTATGGCAGAGCTCCTGGCAACTGCAGGAAAAGTCATGAATGCAGAAGAGGCAATGGTTGCCAAGTATGAGGATGAGAACCGTGGTAGTAGTGGAAAGTCCCAAAGAAGGAAAGATGGAAATAAGAGATCGGATGATGAAAAGTTCGCCCACTATACTCCTCTGACTGTGAGCTGTGAACACATCCTCAATGAAATCAAGAATGACAGGACTCTGAGATGGCCAGAGAAACTGAAGGCCCCACCACATAAGAGGAACAAAAACCTATGGTGCGAGTTCCACCAGGATCATGGCCACGTTACAGATAGATGCTTCGCCTTGAAGGACGAGATTGAAAAGATGTTAAAATTTGAAAAGTTGAGGAAGTATGTGGACGGTAAGGCTCCTAAAGGGGGAAGAGATGACCCTAAGAAAAGGAGAAATGAAAGATGCCGTGACAATGCTCTAGTCAAAAGGGACGATGATTCAGAAGGTGACGATGAGGATGATACCGACCTTCTGCTGAAAGATGACAACACCCTTGTGAAGAGGGTTGGTATGATCTCGTTTGGTGTTGACACCATATGCAGAGGATTTGCAGGAGGTGGCTATGAAATAGCCGACAGTAAGGCTCACGTGGCAGAGGCCAAGTTGGAAGTTGTAAACCTAACGTCTTCCGATACAGTGCAGAAGAGGAAGAAGGTAGACATGGACACCCTTGTAGTCGGGTTCTCCAGACTCGACTTCAAAGGTATCTTAGACCCCCATGATAACCCTTTGGTAATAACAACAAGGGTGCATGGATACGAGGTGCAGAGGATCCTCGTAGATGGGGGGAGTTCGGCAGACATGATGTTTTGGCCTTGCTTCAAGAGTCTAGGTCTTAGCAGAGAAAGGCTGGCACCCTATCATCACCCCTTGATCGGCTTCAGTGGTGAAAAGGTCCACCCCTTGGGCATGTATGAGATGGACGTATGGATGGGTGATGAGTGGCCTAAGAGGTTAACCAGGAAGATAAATTTTTTTGTGATGGACGAAAACGTATTCTCGGCCTATAACCTCATCATAGGAAGAGTGGCCCTAAAAGAGTTTGAAGTTGTGCCATCGACGGTCCATCAGATGCTAAAATTCTCGACTCCCTATGGGGTAGGGGAAGTGCAAGGTGACCAGACCATAGCTCAGCAATGTTACTTCAACTCGGCTGAAGAGAGATAGGCCCATAAGAGGGCAATCACCACTTATAGCATTGATATGCTTGACCCAAGAGATGAGATAAAATTAAAGAAGGGAGAGGCCGCAGAAGAGGTAGAATCCATCGTCCTCAATGAGGACGAGCCGAAAAAAACCATCCAGGTCGGCAAAGCCCTTAAGTCAGAAATCAAGGAAGAGATGATAAACTTCCTCAGGAGGAGGCAGAGTGTCTTCGCATGGAGTCACGCAGACATGCCCGGCATCGACCCTGAGGTTATGAGTCACAAGCTCAACGTGACCAAAGATGCCAGGCCTATCAAACAGAGACGAAAAGTCTACTCTAGGGAGAAGTATGACGTCATAGGGGAAGAGGTCAAAAAACTAGAAGAGGCTGAGTTTATAAGAGAAGTTACATACCCGGAATGGTTATCGAATGCAGTTATTGTGCCCAAGGCCAATGAGAAATGGAGAATGTGTGTTGATTTCACTGACCTGAACAGGTCTTGTCCAAAAAATAGCTATCCCTTATGTCGGATAGATCAGATGGTGGATGCTACAGCGGGACATGAGCTCATGAGCTTCATAGACGCGTATTCAGGCTATAACCAGATCTTCATGGACGCTGAAACTCAGAGAAGGCAGCCTTCATTACCGAAAAAGGGACGTACTGCTACAAGGTGATGCCCTTCGGTCTGAAAAATGCAGGGGCAACGTACCCACGTCTTGTTAATAAGATGTTTGAAGAGAAAATAGGTAAGACTATAGAGGTGTATGTAGACGATATGCTAACAAAGAGCTTGAAAGCTTGTAATCATGTAGCAGACCTCGAGAAGACCTTAGATGTTATGGACTCATACAGAATGAAACTCAACCCCGCAAAGTGTGTCTTCATAGTAGGAGCTGGGAAGTTCCTGGGATTTATCGCCAACCAGAGAGGGATTGAAGCGAACCCTGAGAAAATCAAGGCTTTGATTGACATGAAGACGCCGAGGAGTATCAAAGATGTCCAAAGACTCACGGGGAGAGTGGCTGCACTCAACAGATTTGTCTCTGGGGTAACGGACAAGTGTCTTCCATTCTTTAAAGTGCTTAGAAAGGCCTTCTAGTGGGACGAAGAGTGTGAAAAGTCCTTCAACCAGCTCAAGTCTTACTTGGGGTCTCCCTTATTTCTGTCTCGGCATGTTGCAGGAGAGAAATTATATGTGTATCTGGCAGTCTTCGAATCATCCATCAGCGCAGCCATAATTCGGGAGGACGATGGGATGCAAAAGCCTGTGTATTTCAATAGTAAGGCCCTTCAAGGGTCTGAATAAAATTATCCTCGTATGGAAAAGCTGGCTTATGCCCTGATACATGCTTTAAGGAAGATAAAACCTTACTTTCAAGCCCACTCCATGGTAGTCTTCACCAACTCCCCGCTAAGACAGGTCCTACATAAACCCAAGAAGTCTGGGAGGTTAATGACCTGGGCCATTGAGTTAGAGGAATATGATATTAACTACCAACCTAGGACGACCATCAAAGGGCAAGCCCTCGCAGACTTTATTGCTGAGTTCACATGGGAAGAGGCCGAGGTAGAGAATGGCCTAGAGGGTGTTGAACAGACAAGCCGTGGTGTCTTCCGAGATCAGGAAGAGACGACACTAAGTGTCCTTCGAGATCAGGAAGAGGTCGCATCCAACAAGGTCAGGAGCATAGTAGCGGAGAACGAGGAGGATCGATACCTCTTCAAATAAGGAATCATGTCGAAATGGGTCTTTTCATCGGATACAGACATTTGGAGCTTCTTCGTTGATAGCTCTTCCTGCGACAGTGGAAACGGTGCAGGGTTAATACTTTTAGCCCCTGATGGTACTAACATTAAATACGCTTTGAGATTCAACTTTAAGGCCTCTAATAACGAGTCGAAATATGAAGCCATGATAGCCGGCCTCTCATTGGAAAAGACTCTAGGTGCAAAGCGACTCCTACTTCACAGCGACTCGAGGTTAGTAGTCAATCAAGTATTGGGAGTCTATGAGGCCAAAGATGAAAGGATGGTCAAGTATCTGAAGAGGGTGAGAGCGATGTTAGAATATTTCGAAGAGATAAAATAGAGGAGAGCACCTCGATAAAGTAATAGCCACGCTCATGCATTGGCAAGGTTGGCCTCGGCGACGAAGACAGATGTCAGAAGGACAGTTCCGATCGAGGTCTTAGGAAAAGCAACCATCGAGGAAGAAGAGGTATGTAACCCATGTCACAATATGAATCTAGGAGAATCGTGGATGGAACCCCTCATCAGATATATCAGAGAGGGGGAGCTACCTGAATCCAAGTTAGAAAGGCAAAAATTGAGATATAAGGCTGCCAAGTTCTCGATAGTAGGAGACGTCCTGTACAAGAAGGGATTTTTGTTGCCTCTCCTCAGATGTTTGCATCCCACATAAGTTCCCCGAGTCTTACAGGAAATTCATGAGGGCTCCTGCTCTAGTCACATAGGGGGAAGACATTTGGCCAAGAGAATCATCACACAAGGATACCGGTGGCCAACCTTGTCAAAAGACGCTGCAGCCTACGTGAAGAAGTGTGATAAATGTTAAAGATTCGCCACTATTCCTCACCAACCTCATCAACCCATGACGTCAATCACCTCTCCATGGCCATTTGCAGTATGGGGGATTGATTTAGTAGGACCCCTACCAAGAGCTGACAACAGTTATCGATTCTTGATAGTTGCCATTGACTACTTCTCAAAGTGGGTGGAGGCAGAGCCGATGATAACGATCACAGAGCATAATACCTTCCAATTTATTTAGAGGAACATCATATGCAGATACGGCCTCCCAAACACTCTCATCTTGGACAATGGGACCCAATTCAAGAACTCCTCTTTAGAAAAATACTTCCTAAGAGTTGGGATAAAGCAGTTCTTCTCATCTCCTGGCCGACCTCAGGCAAACGGACAGACCGAGGTCACGAATAGAACGATTCTCGATGGAATCAAGAAAAGGTTAGAAAATGTGAAGGGAAGATGGACTGAAGAGGTCTACATTGTGTTATGGGCTTACAGGACCACGGCAAGGACACCTATAGGAGAAACCACGTTTATGATTGCACATGGCTCAGAGGCTGTCATACCAACAGAAGTTGGGCTCCCAACTCATAGGGTTCATACCTATGACCCCGATAAAAATGGTGAAGAGAGGAGGATAGACCTAGATCTAATTGAAGAAAGAAGAGAAGACTCAGAGATCAAACAAGCAGCCTACCAACAGAGGGCAACAAAATTCTATAACCAAAGGGTGAAGTCAAGACCCATCACGGTGGGAGATTTAGTACTAAAAAAGACCTTACAGAAAACAAACAAGATCCACCCAAACTGGCATGGTCCCTACAAAGTGACAGAAGAGGTTGTGCCTGGCACCTACAGGCTTGAAAACCTAGAAGGGGAACCTTTCGCTAACCCATGGAATGTTGATCACCTAAAGAAGTATTACATATGATGTTGCAAAGAGTTTTATGTAAATGTACCATCTTATTATGAAGAGGTTATTAATAAAAGATCAGTTCCCATGGCGGATCCTACTTCATTGTGCACTTATGTCAGAGATTAATTATGAGGATAACATCCTAGGTGATGACCTCAGGCCCTTATAACATCACTCAGTGGTGACAAGGTCTGAGGTCAGACGCCATACGTAGATGACCTTAGACCCTTATAACATCACTCAGTGGTGACAAGGTCTGAGGTCAGACACCATACGTGGATGACCTCAGACCCTTAACATCATTAATTGGTGAGATTAATTATTAGGATAACATCTTAGGTGATGACCTCAGAGCCTTATAACATCACTCAGTGGTGACAAGGTCTGAGGTCAGACACCGTAATGGGATGACCTCAGACCCTTAACATCATTAATTTGGTGAGATTGATTATGAGGATAACATCCAAGGTGATGACCTCAGACCCTTATAACATCACTCAGTGGTGACAAGGTGTGAGGTCAGACATCGTAATGGGATGACCTCAGACCCTTAACATCATTAATTTGGTGAGATTAATTATGAGGATAACATCCTAGGTGATGACCTCAGACCCTTATACCATCACTCAGTGGTGACAAGGTCTGAGGTCAGACATCGTAATGGGATGACCTCATACCCTTAGAATTATTAATTTGGTGAGATTAATTATGAGGATAACATCCTAGGTGATGACCTCAGACCCTTATAACATCACTCAGTGGTGACAAGGTCTGAGGTCAGACACCGTAATGGGATGACCTCAGACCCTTAACACCATTAATTTGGGGAGATTAATTATGAGGATAACATCATAGGTGATGACCTCGGACCCTCATAACATCACTCAGTGGTGACAAGGTCTGAGGTCAGACACCGTAATGGGATGACCTCAGACCCTTAACAGCATTAATTTGGTGAGATTAAATATGAGGATAGCATCCAAGGTGAAGACCTCAGACCCTTATAACATCACTCAGTGGTGACAAGGTCTGAGGTCAGACACCGTAATGGGATGACCTTAGACCCTTAACACCATTAATTTGGGGATATTAATTATGAGGATAACATCCTAGGTGATGACCTCGGACCCTCATAACACCATTCAGTGGTGACGAGGTCTGAGATCAGACACCATGTTGGAATGACCTCAGACCCTTAACATCATTAATTTGGTGAGATTCATTAATGAGGATAACATCCTTGGTGATGACCTCAGATCCTCATCACACCATTTAGTGGTGACGAGGTCTGAGCTCAGACACCATATTGGGACGACCTCAGATCCTTTAACATCATTAATTTGGTGAGATTCATTAATGAGGGTCACATCAATCGGTGATGACCTCAGACCCTCATAACACCATTCAATGGTGACGAGGTCTGAGATCAGACACCATGTTGGAATGACCTCAGACCCTTAACATCATTAATTTGGTGAGATTCATTAATGAGGATAACATCCTTGGTGATGACCTCAGATCCTCATAACACCATTCAGTGGTGACGAGGTCTGAGCTCAAACACCATATTGGGACAACCTCACATCCTTTAACATCATTAATTTGGTGAGATTTATTAATGAGGGTCACATCAATCGGTGATGACCTCAGACCCTCATAACACCATTCAGTGGTGACGAGGTCTGAGCTCAGACACCATATTGGGACGACCTCAGATCCTTTAACATCATTAATTTGGTGAGATTCATTAATTAGGGTAACATCAATCGGTGATAACCTCAGACCCTCATAACACCATTCAGTGGTGACGAGGTCTGAGATCAGACACCATATTGGAATGACGTCAGACCCTTAACATCATTAATTTGGTGAGATTCATTAATGAGGATAACATCCTTGGTGATGACCTCAGACCCTCATAACACCATTCAGTGGTGACGAGGTCTGAGATCAGACACCATGTTGGAATGACCTCAGACCCTTAACATCATTAATTTGGTGAGATTCATTAATGAGGATAACATCCTTGGTGATGACCTCAGATCCTCATAACACCATTCAGTGGTGACGAGGTCTGAGCTCAGACACCATATTGGGACGACCTCAGATCCTTTAACATCATTAATTTGGTGAGATTCATTAATGAGGGTAACATCAATCAGTGATGACCTCGGACCCTCATAACACCATTCAGTGGTGACGAGGTCTGAGATCAGACACCATGTTGGGATGACCTCAGACCCGTAACATCACTAACGTGGTGAAATTAATTATTGGGATAACATCTTAGTTAACACCATTCAGTGGTTACGAGGTCTGAGCTCAGACTAATAATTTGGTTTAAGAAAACACCATTGCATAAGCTTCAGAGCCAAAACATCACGACATGTATTCAACAAAGTAAAGAAGATGATTCTCCTCAGAAATTGACATATTCAGGGCTTACAAATATTCTGAGGTTACAAGATTCAAAAAATAAGAACCATGTTCATTCAGAAATTATAAATATTCAGGGGTTACAAATAAGCTTCACAAATGGAATTCAAGGGTTTGAGGGGGGAATGCTGATGTCTTCGGCTTGGTTAAGCTGGGCGACATTGGTCACCTAGGCAATGTCATCATTGTGGTCTTCCCCTCCAACTTCTGTGCCGTCCAACGTTGCAGTCTCGGCAGGCGCGGCAATCTCCTCCTCAACCTTCTGAAGGGCCTGGGCAAGCTGAGGATTAGCAAAGCCAAGGCCTATGAAATCAGAGGCTTTCAAAGTGTCAGCCTCCTTCTCCTTGGCAGCTGCCCACTTGGAAGTAGCTTTGATACCTCTCTCGAGGTATTCAAATCCAAAGCTTATAAACTCATCGGAAGTTTTATACTCAGCAATTATCCCCTCAGAGGCATCATCGAGGGTTGCCTTCACAACCGAGCTAACCTTCTGCTGCAGAATGTCGTCCTTGGCCTTCAGAGTCGCAACATGGTCCTTCTTAAGCTGCGAGACCTCCTTCTCCAGGCCCTTCACCTTCTTCTCAAACTCGACCAACTCAGACTTCAGGCGGTCAATCTCTGCGTTCAGAGTGCTTTGGACCTTCTCGGCCTCTTGACCCTTCTGGATGAGGGGAAACTTCCTCAGAGTCCAGTTGGAGAGGTGGTGCATAGCTGCCAGGCCCTACAGATTTTTTGATCTTGAGTAAGTCGGAGATAAATCAGAGGTCACACTTGGAAATTATAAAGAAATATGAGGTCATACCTGAATAGATTAGTGAATGCCGAACTCAACCAGCAAGGGAGTATCCAGTGACCTGAAGAAACGTTTATCGGCCTCGGTCATTGTAGAGCCAAAGGCATCCAGGGCCTGCAGACTGTGGCCGACGATGCTGTCAGTAATCTTCAATTGCTCTAGACAAGCTGATAAAGCATCTACTGAAGAGATTGGGATGGCAGAATCAACATTCTTTTTCTTCTGCCTCTGATCCTCAGGGGCATGATTAGCTGGAGCCCTCTTCTTCGTGGCTTAGGGATTTTAGGCAGAGGGAGCTGGAGGAGGAGCATTAAGACCTGACTTTTTTACGAGCCTCGTCAATCTAGGCACAGCCATTTCCCAAAGCTCGTCTGAAATATTCTCTGGGCGCTCTGCAAAGATTAATAGATCTGAGTTAGAGAATCAGATATGAATAAACTCAGAGGTTCAACTGGGAATAAAAAAGGCTTACCAAGCTCAGCAAGGGGACTTACACCTAGACATATCTCAGAGAGGTAGTGGGGGGTCATCAAGTGCTCGAACTTAATAAGAAGACCATGTATCCCCTGATCTTGAAGGGCTTTCAGCTTCTGAAGGTTTTGCAGGCTCAAACCAGGGTCAGCTCTCGCAGACATGGTGACCTTACCCCATCTTAGAGGCATCCTCGGCTCTAAAATGGACGAGGGAACACATGGGCCAAATTCCCATGATCCAGAAGCAAAAAAGGATCGAGGCTTCCAGTTGTGGTTGGAAGTCTGAGTTATTTAGAGCATCTTTTTCTCAGGCTTCTGAGCTACAAAATGATAGTAGCTCGGGTGATTTTTAGCAGAAGAGGGAACATAACAACCAATAAAGACCTGAACGGGAAGGTCTGAGTGGTGGAAAGCCCTCCACGAGACTATGGCCCCTATTATGACCCTCCAAACATTGGGAGACGGTTGGTAAGGGGCTAAATTAATGAAAGCAACGATGGACCTAATGATAGGATGAATGGTAAAATGAAACCCTAATTTGAACATCTACTCGTACAAGCAGATCTCATAATCTCGTCCATTGTAGGCCCTCTCTTCCCTCAGAGGTCGTCTAAGCTTTATGGAAGGACTGATAGAGTATAGATACCTGAAGCAAAGAAGATCTACCTCAGTAACGATACTCTCGATCTCGGCCACCTCAGAGATGTCGACATCACTTTCAGCCTCATCGTCATCATCTAGCTCAACGTCGGCCGGAGCAGACGTTGATGGGTTTCTTGGGAACCTCTGAGCGAATTCATCCCCGGTGATGGACGACAGAGGAATGGCATCGAATATGGGTGGAATAGCCACACTTGGCTCAACAATCTCAACCTCTGAGGAAGAGGACAAGGTGCATGAATTATTATGGGACGAGGCCCGGTTAGAGACCTCAGCCTGATCAGGGGTCTGATCCTCCTGAGTTGTGAAGTCCATGGCCTCCTGGAAGGAATCCACAGACATGGGTTCTGAGGTGGAAGACTCAGACTCGGACATCGGTATTGGTTCGGCAGGAACCTCTACCTGGTTAAAAGGTTTCGAGGGATCAGGGTATATCACCTTCAGGGGTGGTGGGAAGATGGGTCTAATAGGGAATTCTTGTGACCTACAAGCCTCCTCATGTGCTCTCTCTATTTGCCTAATTTTTTCTAAAGTCTTCTCTCTGAGAGAAGGGAACTCCTCAAAAAGTTGATAGAGGGGTCTGAGCATCAGAGGCAGACACTACACTTGGAGCTTCTAAACGACAAACAAGATTGGCTAATGAAATAAAGCAGTTCAAAGATCAAACTACCCAAACCTAACAAGAACAATTCACCTGAAACTATGGTGGAATCACCGAAAAACTCAAAAATTCGCCGAAAAACATAAATAGAAAGGAAAAAGTAGAGAAAATGGAGGCAAATAAAGGGAAGAAGATACCTGAAGATGAAACGACAAGGGAAAGCGAAGAAAATTCAAGAAAATCATCACCAAGGACCTCTGCAGTAGAATCGTGAAGAGAATGCCTTTAGAGAGAGAAATTATTGGAATGCAATCGTGCAGGAGATAGAATTGAGGATGGAGGGAAGAATGAGGGTTCAAAACCCTTAAATATATAGGCACGATTCCCAAGGCCCATCATTGCCTTGGGAGCCCCAAACGGCGGCTGACAGCACACACTTGCCAAGCAAACCACACTTCAACATTGGACAAGTGTCAAACGAACATTGGCTCATATTAGAAGGGCCTCGGAGATGTAAAGATACCACAGTCACCTGCTCCCACATGTAACTAAGGGCTGGGGGGTGATTGATATGCCCCAAGTGTGACCTCAGCTCAGAGACATCAACCTCGACCGAGATTATGGCCGACACTCGATAAGTTTTGGGCACTTGACATCAGCCCTCGGCCATGCCAAGGTCGGCCCAAGCCGAGACCACCACCAACCTCTCCAAGGAGACACTGCAGGCATCGTAGGGGTCAGCAATACTTCAGTTCACCTGAGGACGACAACCTCGGCCAGGGGTGGGCCAAGTTCTCAAGAAGCCTTACTTCTACCAAGGCCAACATCATCAAGACATCAGTTAATTCTCCAAGCACACGCCGGCCCAACCTCGGCCCAAGTCGACCCTTATTTGTTATCTCGGCTGAGCTTAGGCCGAGACCTTTATGGCTCATCTCAGATTGAATAAGCAACTAGACTTATCAAGATCGGCCTTTCCCAGGCCGAGGTCATGCTCCAAGCACGATAGCCGAGCACCTACTGACATTTAGATAAGGACACGTGGACACAAGTTAGTTATAGCAAATCATTCTCCACACGTGGGGAGAATATTTCATCATCATTCTCTACATGTGACAGTGAGAGATGGCTTCGTCATATTGGCTAGGGTAAACACACACATGCTCATTTCATGCATGGGGGGTACAATACACCCCATAGGTACTATATATAGAGGACATCCTCTACCTTGCAAGGCCCGAAGGAAGCAACTCTAGATGAAATTCTGTCAAAACACACAGTAGAGAGAGAAAGCTTGAGAGATTGTATCCATGTCCATCAGTGCCTTATTTCAGTGAGATTACACACACACACACAGTGGACGTAGGCCAATTTGGGCTGAACCACTTATATTTTGGGTGTTCCTCCTCTTTTCCTCATCTCCTTCTTTTACCTCTCATATAGCTATGCTTACATTGTTGTTCTTATTTAGAGCTTGCAAACACCTTATTTGGTGGTGCTGTTATTAGCATCATCAGTCAAAGACCTTGACAGGTCTGTGACAAGTCTTATAATTAAAACCCTAGGCGCCTCTTTTTTCCCCACTGTTTCCTTTCCCTCCATTTTCTCTCTGTAGCGACGGTTCTCTCTCTCTCTACTTTCATGTCATTTTTCTCTTTTTCTCTCTTTCCTGTGTATGAGTGTGTGTGTGTGTGTGTGTGTGTGTGTGTGTGTGTGTGTGTGTGTGTGTATATGTGTATATGTGTATATGTGTGTTTGTGTGTGTGCAGGTGCGCACACATGTGTGTGTGTGTGTGTGTCTACGTGTGTGTAGTGGTGGGGCAGGAGGGGAGTGTATGTGTGTGCAGGTAAGTGCGTGTGCGTGTGTATATGTATGTGTCTGCGTGTGTGTGTACTGGTGGGGCAGGGGGTGTTTGGCAGGGGGGCAGGGGAGTGATGGGGGGTAGTGGGGGTGGGGATAGGGTTGTGTGTGTGTTTAGGTGTATGGGGGTTGGGGGATAGGGTGTGGGGGAGTGGTGTTAGTTAGGTATTTTAGGACTTAAATTAATTGGACATTATAAATATTGATTGGATATTTTTAGTTTAGGGCTTGCAATTTATTGGTATTGTTATTTGTTAATGTTGATTGGGTGGTGTTAGTTGGGATTGAAATTAATATGTTTTGTTAATATTTCATGAATCTTATTGTTTAGAGAATGAAATTAATTTGACATTATAAATATTGTTCGTGTATTGTTATTGAGGTTTGAAATTGGTTAGAAATTGTTAATGTTGATTGGAAGTTATTATTTAAGTCTTGAAGACGATTAGGTTTGTATATATATCACGAGGAACTTTAGTATTTAAACAATATTTAGGGGGGCGGTGGGGGTAGTGTGTGTGTGTGTGTGTGTATAGGTCTGTGGGAGTGGGGGAGTCAGTGGTGGGGTGTGTGTGTGTGTGTGTGTTTTGTGAGAGTAAAGTCCATGTGTGTGTGTATATATGTTTTTAAATTATATAAATCACAATTATTTCTTGATATTGGATTGCATTAATGGTATTAATATTTTTATATTGAATTGAATTGAATTGAGTTGGAAAAGTTGAATTAATTGTACACGTAGATATTTAAATTAAATTGTCTTAACAACTACCTTATCTAAATGAAAGGGTACCACGTGCGCGCGCGCGCGGGGGCTGGGACGGATCATTGTTTGGATTTCACTTTGGTTAGACATTCCACGCACGAAGTTTAGTGATGGGCAGGAGTGACAACTCAAACATTTAATATAATTAACATGCTTTTAATGTAGTATCGTATTTCACGAGAAGTCACATAGTGTTACCATCCCCTTAGCTCCTTATGAAATGGACTAAAAAATTCTATAGTTCTTATGCGTACTTTAAATTAAATGAAACATACTTTAAATTACATAATTAAATGAAATCTCTCGAATTGTGACAAGACATAATTAAATGAAACATATTTTAAATTACTTATACTACGCATAGATATTATCCTTTTAGTTCTTATGCATACGCTCAATAGCCCTTAAACTCGTTTGAGAGTCATTACCGTTGTAATGAGATCTCTCGAATTGTCCCGTTTGGACAGTTTGGGACTGCATAGTTTCTGTATAATAATATTCTTAATGGCTTAAACTTGTTGCTTTGGGGGGAAGTTCTGCAGTCTTATCTTAATGTTCTCTGGGTACATACTAGATGATGTGATGTTAAGTGTTATTTAAATTCATAAATTGAAATAACACTCACACTTGCGAATTTATATCGTGTACTTGGAGAACTATGGGGATATGCTGCCGAATTTTTCTCAAATTGGAACAATGTGCATTAGCTGTTAAGTATATTATAGAAATATGCAGTCTTGAATAGGATAGGACCACTCACCCTTTAGAGGAGATGGAGGAAATAGGAATTAATATTATAAATTGAATTTTAATTTATATTTCAAATTAAAGTTGAAATTGAATTTGAATGCACGAATAAATTGACTCATAGAAACTAGCCTTCTAGTTGTTATGCGTACACATTCAATAGGTTATTGTTTATACTAATGGGAACTAATTATTCACACTTTTGTTTATGCTAATCCACGAATATACGCTTTTTACCCATAATAGGTGATTGTTTGTAGTAGCTATGATGGGATATCCTAAATACAAAGAGTGGATGGGTGAGACAAATATATTAGGGGATGTGTTTCGCAGAGATGTTAATGAATTTGTGAAATACGCAAAGAGATATCATAATGATGAAGATTTTTTGTGTATGTGTGCTAGGTGTAAGAATGGTAAGGTGTTTGAGTGAAAAAGGTTGAACTACATTTGTTAAAATGGGGTATACAAGATAGTTATCAAATTTGGGTTTTTCACGTGGAACCGAAAGTTCCTTTTGTCCCCGAGGAACCTTTAACAAGTAGGATAGATGTACAAGGGTAGGATGACAATGTATATCATAATATACTAGAGGATTTAGTTGATGACGCGTATGGAGTTCATGAAGTGGAAGAGAATGAGGTCACTGACGATGTACAAGGTTCGGGTCCTCATGAAGATATCAGGATAAACCTTGACAATGACTACCAAAGTTTAAAATTTAAGGCGAGCCAGCCGTTATACTCTGGATGTGAGAACGATCAAACAACTTTACATGCCATGGTTGGTTTGAATAGTTTAAAGACCCAATATGGTTTGTCTGGCAATAGCATGATAGGAATTTTGAATTGGGTGAAGGGCTTGCTACCTAAGCAGAATACGCTTCCAAACAGCTATCCTACTATGAAAAATAGTTTGAAAGGTTTGGGAATAAAGTATAAATCAATTCATGCTTGTGTGTATGACTGCATACTATACCAAAAGGAGTATGAAAATCTCGATAGGTGTCCGGTATGCGATGAACCTTGATATATCTAATCTACTGGCAAGGCAGGCACAAGCTCAAAATTCCTTGAAAAAGTGTTGAAATCTTTTCCCGTTAGGCCTAGATTAAAGAGATTTTCACAGTACTATAGATAGTGGAGGCAATGACTTGGCATGCGAGGGCAGAAGCAGGGGAAAATCTCATGCGCCATCCTACTGATTCTACATCTTGGAGAGGATGAGTTTTGAGTATCCTGATTTTGTTCGAGAACAGCGTAACATTCATTTGGAAATATCAAGAGATGGTTTCAATCCATTTGTAAAGAGTGTATGGCCAGTGATCCTAGCCCCACTTAACCTCTTACCTTCACAGTGTATGAGACCTGAATTTTTTATGCTATCTTTGTTGAAACATGGGCCAAAGGCACCAAGTGAAGACATTGATGTCTACCTAGCTCCTTTAGTAGAAGAATTAAATGAGTTGTGGGAAGAGGGTGTGAAAGAATTTGACTCTTTTAGAAAGAAGAGTTTACGTTGAAAGCTATGTTGATGTGGGCAATTCATGATTTTCTAACTTATGGGACATTATCCAGTTGTGTAGTACATGGTTATTTGGGGTGTCCTATTTTTGGAGAGAAGACTGAATCTATTCATCTTTCCGTTAGCGCAAAAAATGTATACCATTTCCATAGGAGGTTTTTACCCCCCCTCATAATTTTAGATTTGAGAAAGGTAATAATTTTTTACCGGGCGGGGTTGAATATATGCTACGGCCGAGAAAACTTTCAAGCTCAGAAATTGAAAGTAAATCTTCTGATTGTTGCCCTAATATGCCAGGTAAGAATCCTAAATTTAAGAATGTCCAAGCATAAGAAGACCCCAAATGGAAATAAAACTGAGACAAGAAAGGCACGGTCTAGGAAGTCAATTTTATTTTACTTGCCTTATTAGAAGAATAACCTAGTGCGCCATATACTGGATGTGATGCATGCAGAGAAGAACATCACTGAACATATTGTGGGCACGTGACTTGAGGGGTTCATTCTAAGGATGGAGAAAATGCACGAAAAGACCTTAAAGCATTGAAACTTAAGCCCCAACTATGGTTGAAAGAAGATAGTAAGGGAAGGATAATAATTCCCCCTGGTGCATTTACTTTGACAAGTGAGGAAAGGAAGGTACTTTTAGACACAATATATAATTTGAAGGTTCCATATAATTTTTTGTCCAAGTTGCAAAGGATTGTGAATTATGCCACCCATGATTTACATAAGTGTAAGTCCCACGATTGGCATGTGATCATGCAATTGGTTACTCTATTGTTTAAGCACTGTTTCTCCAAGAACAGGGATTTGCAGAGGGCTATTATGCAAATTAGTATCTTCTTCTCACTTCTATGTGAGAAGGTAGTCAATCGAGATCACATAGTGGCCGCAAAATTGGTGGTGAATGAAGCAATTTGTGTCTTGGAGAAGTAATTTCCCCCATCTTTCTTTGACATAAGTGTTCACTTGTTAGTACACCTATGAGATGAGGCACTTCTTTGCGGCCCAGTTAGATATCGGTGGATGTATTCGTCTGAAAGATTGACAAAAGTTTTCAAAGATTAAGTCAAGAATACATGATATATTGAAGGATTAATTGCAAAGGAATACATCATCGTGGATTCATCAATATACACTCGGGAATATATGCCTGACTCGACCGGCATGAATGAAAATGATGAGTTCGTTGATGTGGGTGGTCATGTGATGGGAAAACAAGTGAAATTAACAAGTTTGCAACATGAACAAGTACCTCGTTATCTATTTGACACACATGAAGATGTCGAAGAATGGAAAAAGTAAGTTTAAATTATTTTAACTTTTACATGATTAATTTTATAATACGTTCATCACGATCTATGCAGAAAATATGAAGCGTTATTTGGGCAAGGGCAAGTGCGAGGGCAAGGGAAAGGAGAATAAGGTAGAGATAGACGAGGATGAGTACTTCACTGCTTCATCGTCGATATGCACGGACTCAGTGCCATATGATGATCCATTTCTAGGGTTGTAAACGGATATTCGAAAATTTGCATCCGTCCGATATCTGAATCCGAATTTGCGGATATTTATCCGAAAAAAGGAAACGGATACGAATATGGATACTCTATAAAAATATCCGAGAAAATGGATACGGATACGGATACGGATAGTTAGGGGTGGAAATTTTAGAAACAACACAAAAAAACCGGCACGGAACGACACGAAATTGACCCAAAATTGACACGATGTTTCGTGTTCGTGTCATGTTCGTGTCGTATTTTTTTGACACGAAATCGTGTCGTGTCGTGTTCGTGCCTTAATTATGAATCGTGTCGTGTCATGTTATCGTGTTTTTTAAGCCTGAAATTTAAGAAATTATGGTTGCCATGTCGTGTCGTGTAGTGTTATTTTTTATTCGGATCGTGTTCGTGTCAGCTAAAAAAACATACGAATTCATGTCGTGTCGTGTCGTGCCGTGTTCGTGTCCAAAAAAACCTTGTCGTGTCGGGCCAAAACACGGCCCGTTGAACCGAATTTCCACCCCTACGGATAGTACTAGTATCCGACACGAACAATCCGTATCCGATGCAGAGTATCCATTTTACCGGATATCCGTTTTATCGGATATCCGTATCCGTCAAACATATGTTTAAAATATTACTAATAATATTAGTATTAGTATTACTAATAAAATAATATTAAATAAAACCTTAATCGTTTATTCCCTAAAACAAAACAAACACATACTCCACTCAAAACAAAAACACCCTAAAATTATTATTTTATTGGGCATATTATAAAATGTCATGTATTATTATTTTATTGGGTATATTATCACGGAGCTACTGTTATTTTATTTTTTTGATGGCTTTAAGCTTATATGGTTGTAAATTATGGATGGATTTAAGCCATATTATCATTATGGAATGGTACTATTATTATGGAAACCATAATTGTTGATGTTAGGAGGTAGTAATTTTGTTATATATTTATTTGGATTGGAATGGATTTCATTGGATTGGAAATTTTAATAGTTATTTTTGCTATGGCTAAACAATGTAAACGGATACGAATATTATCTGAATCCGAGGTATCCGAGCAGATGCGGATATGGATAGTTGTTTTAACTATCTAGACGAATACGGATACGGATAGTGCATCCAGATAGCGGATACGGATATGGAAAACATGGTATCCGATCCGTATCCGTCCGTTTACCACCCCTATCCATTTCCTATCGTGAAGCGGCCTATGTCAACAATTGATTGGCTGAGCGTGTTTTTACTTGACATATGTTATGGGGAGCTGATAACGAGGGGGTTAAGGGATCTGAGCTTTCTCATGGGTATGTCGGCTCATGGACTTCCCCTCCAAGACATTGAGGTAAGAGTGCGCACAAGACATGTGGTTGAGGGAAATGAGAACTCACCTTTGTGGTTGTGCGAACAATGTGGCATTCAGCATATTGAGGGGTGTCTCAATTCATATGTCGTGTGGCCTTCCTTCCTCCTCCGACCTGTTCCTTCTTCATAACATTATTTCTATCTTTTTATTTGGATATTTGGATATTGAATTGTATTTGTATTTTTTTTTATTTTGGTACATGTTGGTTTAGATATGATGGATATTTGTATTTCTATTTTATTTGGATATGGATTATATATGCCATGATTTGGTGCATTATTTCTATTTTATTTGGTTATATGCTGTTTGGATAGTTAAAATTTTGCTATAACATGTACAAATATACTTTTGGGCAATGGCAGTGCCCATACTGCCTAACAGTTTTTTTAAAATTCTACCCAGAATTTTCACGATCAAAGATCGTGACAAGTCCTTGACAAAGATACTTGTCACTGTCTTTGACCGTGATAATAATATTTTTGCCTTTGTCACGGGATTGTCACCATCTTTGACCGTGACAAAACTTGTCAAGGTCAAAGACCGTGATAATAGAAGTTGTCACCCCATGACTTATCATGGTCATTGACATTAACAAGTTGGACTTGTCACAGTCAAATACCGTAACAAGTCGACAGTTTTGGTGTAGTGTAGCCACCATTATTTTTTGCTTCCCGTTGTTACCTTTAGATCGTTGTAAGCTATCATTTCCCTCTTTTCTCTATTTTTCCTTTGTTTCAATCATGATTTATATCTTTGATGATAATTCCTTGGAGGAATTTAGGGAGAAAAGGAAAATTCCTGGTTGGGTAGGTCTAGAGATTGCTCATGGTCCTGTAGACGTGTATTTTTTTTAGCAGAGGGTCATTGGATTCCCACTCTTTTTATTGCTCAGTGTGGTATTACCTTTTCCCCAAATCAACTTTTTTTTTTAGTTTTGCCAATATTTTGATGTCATTCCAGTAAGAATAGCTCCAAACACTTGGAGGATAGTGAATAGATTGAGTAGGTTGAATGAGATTTATGAGACTCACATTGGGATCCTAGAATTAATGTTCTGCTACAAATGAGGAACCATTAGTGATAAGGCCTACTATTTCAAAACTAGGAAAACTAACAAGGCTTTAGTGGTCAACCTAATAGATTCCAATAAGGACTAATGGGATTATGGTGTTGTTTTTCAAAATTGACAATATGCCCCCCTTCCTGAGGGGGTATCATACATTGGTCCCAGGTTCCCCAAGGAAGGGCATGGCACAGGTCATACTTTTTTTCTTAAACTTCTTTTGTTTTTTCATCTATTCAAATATTTACCGTCTAACTTTCTTATTCATTTTTATTGCAGAGGAAAGTTAGAAGAAGTTCCCTAAGGAGGGTGAATTTAATCTTGAAGACCTTAAATACTTATGGGCTCTCAATCAAAGGGTTGGAGAAGAATACCCATAGCTGATTTTGTACTGTTAGAGTATAAGAGCTCAATTACTTATTTTGTTGCTCGACCACCACTTGCATTACCTCAGCTTATTGTCAACCTAAATGAGGAATCGGTATCCACTTATTGGGTCATAGGATCAACAGGAGTTGAGTTAGTTCAATGGGGAATCTCTTCCTCATTTCAGTACCTTAATATCACCACCATCCCCACATATCCTTCTACCAAGATAGTGTAAAGAAAAATTCCAAACCTACTGACCAAGTCACCTCCCCCTAAGGCCAAGAAAACCATTCCTATCGACAAGCGATCTCAAGACATTGAGAAGAGACCTTAAGTTCTCAACACGATGATGCACGAATATAAGAACCTCAATTCAAGAGGTTGAAGAAAGGTTTGTCTGGCCATCAATATCGGGCCAAAAATTCCACTGAGTTGGATAATAAGTCTGCTACTGAGCAAGCCAGAATTGAGAATGCTTTGATGGCGATCAACCCTGGGTTGGCTAGGGAGTTAATGAAAGCTATAAATTTGCCAGAAGATAGGTCGACTGCAACCCCCATGACTAGATCTCAGTTAGCTGAGAGGGATTCTCACACTTTGGCCTTGGTAAATTCTTAATCTTTATATTTAACATTTACTGTTCTTTTAACACCTTTCTTATAATCTAATAGCACATTATTCTCTTCCAGTTCTTTGTTGACTTCAATCAGATGATAGATAAGGATGACCAAATAAAGTCCTCTTCCTCAGCTGATGTTGAGGAAGCTTTTGAGGGATTGAAAAAATCCTTACAAGCATCTAGTGAATCTTGGGAGTAAGAAAAACAAATATGGCAAGATAAGATTAAGATTCTCGAGGACTAGGGTAGAGTAGTAGAGAAGGCACGAAAGACTATTATTAATGAGTTGACCCGAGACAAGTTGATAATTACTGAAGCTGAGCATTGGATAAAGGCTGTTGAAGATAAAATTATTAACCCGATTGCTAGTAACTCAGCTCTTAAGGCTAAGGGAAAGAAAGATAAGAAAGAGGTTGCAAATAAAGGATAGGGAAAGGCTTTCGTTGTTGCTTCCATTGAAATAAATTATGCCAAAAAATTATCTTTCAAAGAGGGTTGGTCTGAAGCTTTGAAGGAGGTCGGCACTCAGGCAGACTCTAAAAATTTTCATATACATAACCCAAGAATTCCTCCCATCCTAGATAAAGACTTTGACGATGACGAGGAGGGTTCTGGGGAGTCTTCTATCTGTTGATCAAGCCAACCTACCTACTGCTGACCAGGCCAAGACCATTGTGCAAGAGAAGGACAATGAGAAGGTTTGACTCCTTTTATCTAGTTATTTTTTTTTTGTATTTTCCATTTCATATTCCTTGTCTTTTGCAATGTAACTAACTCTATAACCATGGAATGATCAATGGAAAGATGTATTTTTAGCTAATTGATTACAACCTCATATGATGTTGTTGCTTGTTGTATTACTTGTAGCCCTCAATAATATTTATATTATTTGTTTTCTTCCTTGGTTCTATAAACTCGTACTTGTAAATTTCCAGTTTGATGCTAGGAAGAAAGTGATAGTCTCCATTGAATCCGACCTACTCAAGTGGTGTAGAAATCTTGTTATGGTCGGCTATGTCCCATTAACAGAGAAAGATCTAGCGGAGTTGATCGGCCCAGATGCCTCCTATCAAGTGAAGGAGCCTTATGTTCATCTTCATTGCCTTTTGGACAGATCATTAGAGAATAACGATGCCTATTATGATATGATCGAGCAACTTTAAGAAGACCATAATCTTTCACTATCCTTGCTTCTTTCTGACTATAAGGGTAAATATAATGCATTGAGTGAAGGATGGGTCTTTGATAAAAAGGTACAAGATATTACTTTTGTCATGAACAAGAAATAATTGTCAATGAGCCAAAAAATTAAGAGTGTCTGCTCAATTGATACCCTTTTGGAGAAAGAAAATAATGCTATGAGGAATGATCTTGATAGTCTAAAAAAATCAATGAACATTGGTCTAGATGAGGGGGTGTTATTTTTAAAGACTGATAATTCCAAGTTTTTAGAAGAGTTAGAGGTCTTGCAGAAGAAGAAAACTAAGTTTGGACAATATTCTAGGCAAAGTATAGTTATTCGGCCAACCATTAATGAAGAGAGAACCAAGAAAACCTTCATCGACCAAGCTGCGATGCTCCAGGAGAAGAAGAAGAAGAAGGCCATCAGAAAAATTTAAGATAAGGTGTATCGACTTACTTTCCACTTCCATAAGTAACCCAAAGTTGTTTGGATGGACGGTTATGATAAATCCTTGACTTACTTGGATAAGCACATGGAGCAGGCCAGGAATGAGGGATATAAGTGGGGTAGGTTGAACCTGTTTGGTATTCTGAAGATTCCTAAGGGCAATGAACTGTGGAATTGGCATGACCCAAGAATGTTGAAATATCCTGATCCTCCTATCTTAATTGACATTAATTGGATTTCTCCTAATGCCATTCCTCAGAGTTTAATTAGAAAGTGTATTGGGAACTATGGCCTTGAAGGAGAATATGAATATGTTCCCCCCCAACATTTACTAGATCGGCTGAGCATTAGAAGACGCTTTAGACCAAGGGATTATAAATCCACCACTTTGTCAATTAACCTTCATGAGCCTGCTGTTGGGATGAGCAAAGCCGAAGGAAAGCGTCCAGTAGGATAGACTTTGTACTTTCTTTCTTTTTGGATTGCAATGTCAAGTGTTTTGGAATAAAATGGACTTATTTTTAAATAAGTATGCTTATGATATATTTATGTTTTTATATAATCTTTATGATTGATTTTAATCAACTTGATGACTAGGTAACCGACCTTGTGATTAGTTAATCAGATTGTCAACTAAGTAATCTTCTTAAATGTTAAAAGTCTGATTCATAGTGGAATCTATTTGTAATGCCTTAGATTCGAGTAATCCTCTTAGATAAAACCGTAAATAGTTTTGTTAAACTAAGTTGTAGCATTAGTTATCAGTGGTGACCAAGTGTATTAGGAATGTATAGTTATTCATGTGCTTTAACTTAGCCGGTTAAAACCTCTTGTGTTTGACTTTGAGTCTTATATGAAGTTTTACTAACTTCTTGTTCTTAATTTGTCGAAGACTAAATCATACAGAAAGTTAAAGAATAACTTTTTCGAACTTTTTGGAAGTTGGAAAAGTTTGAATTAGAACTAGAAATATTCCACATTAAACTTTTGTGTATTTGGAAAAGTTTGAGAACTAAAATTAGAAGTTTGAACTAAAATTATAACCTTTTAGTAAGGTGGTATCACACCATATTTCGAAAAACAAAACATAAAAAGAGAGTTTAATTGAGAAAAATGTTCAACTTCATTAAATTAAATAACTTATTACATCAAAAAAGAAGTTACCTGTAATATTTGCAGAGATAATTAGCGTTCCAGGGATTCGTAAATTCTTCGTCTTCTAATGTTTCTAGGGGATAAGTTCCTGGTCGGATAACTACCAAGATACGGTATGGACCATGCCAGTTGGGATACAACTTGTTATTCTTCTGAAACATTTTCTTAAGGACAATATCTCCTTATTTCAAGCTGGTAGGATTAACCCTCCAGTTGTAGAACCTAACAATCCTTTGTTCATAAGCAGTCATCCAAATTGCAGCATCCTCCCTGACTTCTTCAATTGTGTTAAGATTTACTCACCTCGTGATATCACTCTTAGAGGAATCAAAATTAAGTACCCTATGAGTCGACAGACCTATTTCGGTTCATACTAATGCCTCACTACTGAAAGCTATAATGTATGGAGTATGTCATGTTGCCATTCTCGGTGTAGTCATGCAAGCCCAAAAGATGCTATGCAGCTCATTGATCCAGTTCCCTTTGGAATCATCTAACTTCTTCTTCAATACATTGAGCAGAGTTATATTAGTAATATATATTTTATCATTACATTATGTATGTCTAGGTGATGAATGCAGTTTCTGAATCTTGGATTGGATTCAATATTCCTCAAACTCTTCATTATCGAATTGAGTACCATGATTAGTGATGAAAGCGTAGGGCATTCCATTTTAACATATGATTTGCTTCCCTATGAATTAAAAGACTCTCTAATAAGGCATATCAATTAAGGGTTTAGCCTCCACCCATTTGGTGAAGTAATCCACTACGATAACTAAATACCTGCACCTTCCTTTGGTGGTCGACAATGGCTCGACCAAGTCTATTCCCTAAATAGCGAAAGGCCAAGGAGAATTCATGGGAGTTATGGAAGCCCCAGATCCCTTGTGAATAAAAGCAAATCATTGGCACTTGTCACACCTATTGGTGAAGGAAACACAATTTTCTTTCACCGTCGACCAATAATATCCTTACATGATTATCCTTTGTACCAAAGATCTTCCAACTGAATTAGCACCACATGAGCCTTCATGGACTTATTTGATCAAATCATCTACTTCAGTTAAATGGACACAATGAAGTAAAGAGACTGTATAGCCTCTTCTTTAGAGAATACCCTTCTCCAAGATCTAACTGGTTGCCTTGTATTTCATCTTCCTTACTTCTTTTTGGTCGGATGGTAACAACCCTTTTTTGATGTAATCCTTAATTGGATCCATCAATAAAGGTACCAATTTTACAAAAATTATACTGATAGATTCCACATCGAGGCTTCTACTGGTGACAATCTTTACTAGAATGGTTTGTTTAAGCTCTATTGGAGTTGTTGAGGTTAGCTGAGCACGAGCATTTGCTCAAATATTGTCCATTCTTAGAATCCTGACCATCTTGACTGTAAGAAATGAGTAGATGACCTTCATAACCTTATTCAGGTATCTTACCATTATTTCTCCTTTAACTCTATATATCTAAAGTAGATGGTGAACAATAAATTGGGAATCACTATGTGTCATCATCTCGTCACCTAGAAATAAGGCTAGTTCCAATCATGTAATTAATGCTTTGTATTCTACTTCATTGTTGGATACCTAAAATTAAAATCTCAATGCATATTACACATTTAAATTGTTTAGAGTGTTGATATGAGTCTAACCCCACTATGAGTGGTGAATGAGGATCCATCTACGAACGTCTTCCAAACTGGGATGTCGTTGTTAAAGTCTTTTTCTATTAGTTTTCCATATATGTACACCTTCTTGCTTTGTTCAGATAGTCGTCGATCTCTCTCTTGAACAACCGATGATTTTGTTTGTTTGGCGACCATCTCTGTTTACTTTTGAGATGAGCTCTCTTTTGGAGAAGTCTGCTCAACAGGAAAAGTTTGGTTGCTTTGTACATCTATATAAGTAAATTCTGCTATGAAATTCACCACTGCTTTCCCTTTCAAGGAGGTTTTTGGCTCATAAAAAATCTCATATTCTCCAAGATCAACTGCTCAGTACATTATTCTTCCTAACTTTTCAGGTTATGCAAAGCTTATCACATTTGTAAGTTAGTTTGTTGCCTGAAAATAGGGCATCATCCTTCTGGAGGCTTCAATGAGTGCTAATACCAACTTTTCCAAGCATGGATATCTGATTTTTGCTCCGCGAAACGCTTTTCTCGTGTAGTACACTGGATTTTGAACTCCTTCCTCTAGTCGGATCAAGGCTAAGCTAACAGTGGACTCTGAAACAACTAAATATAAGTACAATTTCTCGCCCAAAAATGGTCGGGAGAGTAGTGGGGGAGATTCCAAATACTTTTTCAAATCTAAAAAATCTTTCTCGCATTCATCATTCCCATTCAAAAGTCTTTTTAAGCACTTCAAATAATGGTAGATATTTATCTGTTGCTCGCAAAATAAAATAATTTAGAGGTCCCACTCTCTTAGTCAATTTTTGCACATCCTTCTTGCTAGTCGAGGACTGCATCTCCAATAAATCCTTTATTTTGTTGGGATTGTATTTAATTCCCCTTTTATTTACAATATACCCCAAGAACAATCCTTCATGTACTTCGAATATACACTTAGTCGGATTGAGATGCATTTGGTGTTTCTCCAACTAATTGAATATTTGAGCCAGGTCAGCAATATGGTCAGTAGCAAAATTTTCTCTTAATAAGTGTATCATCTACATATACCTCCATAGTCCTTCCAATTTGCTCTTCAAATACTTTAATTACCATCATTGGATAATAAATAATTTGAAGAGTAATGTATTCGGTCAGGCATCTAGAAACTTCATTCAGCACCTGGGAATCCAAAATACAATGGCCAGACAGAAATCACCAGCAAAACCTTGCTAGATGGGTTGAAGAAAAGGTTAAATAAGGCTAAAGAAAACTGGATTAATGAACTCCACAATGTCCTTTGGGCATACAGGACTACTCCCAGAACGGCAACATGAGAAACTCCATACATGCTAGTTTTTGGCACTGAGGCAGTAGTACCAGTGGAAATAGGTCTGCCAATTCACAGGGTATTGAACTTTGATTCACCCAAGAGTGGACTCATTAGGCGACTAGATCTGGGCATGATAGAGGAAGTTAGAGAAAATGTTGTTACTCGGATGGCTGCCTATCAACAAAGGACTACAAGGTTTTATAATTGAATGGTCAAGCCGACCAATCCGATGCAGGGAGATCTAGTATTTAAGAAAGTATCCAGAAGAACAACAAGTTGGAGCCTAATTGGCATGGTCCATACCATATATCAACGGTTATCCGACTAAGAACTTATCGTTTGGAAACTCTAAAAGGGTAAGAATTCAATAATGCCTACAACACAGACCATTTACGAAATTATTATCAGTAATTTAGTTTTGAACATTCTGCCCTAATGTAATTGCTTATTAAAGTTAATGAAATTTTAACTTTTCTCCACTATACATCCTTTTTGTGTTTTATTTTTCGGAGTACGATGGATACACACCTTAACCAGAATTAATAAGCAATATTAATTCAAACTTTTCCAACTTTAGAAAATTTTTCAAAAAGTTCCTCACCGAAAGGTGCATGGTCTAAACTTTTTCAACTTCAAAAAAATTTTAAAAAGTTGCTCGCCGAAAGGTGCATGGTTCAAGCTTTTCAAACTTCAAAAAAGTTTTCAAAAAGTTCCTCGTCAACAGAGCATGGTTCAAACTTTTTTAAACTTTTCCAACTCTAGAAAAGTTAAACTTCATATATGATTTGTCCTCGGCAAGTCACTAACAAGAAGGCAGTAAAATTTCTTAATTAGAGGTTTTACCCAACCAAGTTAAAATACGAGAATAATTATACATTCCTAATACACTTGGTCACTACTGATAAATACTGCTAGAACTTAGTACAATAAAGTTATTTACAGCTTTATATAAGTGCATTAGTCGAATATAAGGCCGTATACATGATTCAAACAAGAATAAGATATTAAATATTTGAGCAGGTCATTTAGTCTATAAGTCGATTAACTAATCTTTATACAGTTTACTTAGTTGAAAAAACTATTAATAACAATCATAAGATTAAATAAAGATAATTCAATCAAAAATGACTTCATTTGATTGATCAAATTGTATTACAGTAGCAATAAGTTAGCAAAATAAAATACAAGAAATGTAAATTTATTCGGCGGGATGCTTTCATTATGCCTTGTCCATCCCAGCAGGAGGATCATCAAGGGTATATGGAGAGTTTATTGTGTTGAAATACCTTAACATCTACTTATTATTTTTGCTCGGCCTATCAAGCAAATGAGGAGGATGAACTATCTCACACTCATCATGAAGGCCATAATTCCATAAATATTTAGGTATCGGACATTGGGGAATGGCACTAGGAGGAATCCATTTTGTGTCCAATTTGAATAGAGGATTTTCACAATCCAAGAGACCGGGGTCATTCCAATGCCACAAGTCACTATTTTGATCAAACTGCAATAAAATTATCAAGTTGGTCCATCCCCATTTATAGCCTTCATGATTACTTTGAGCAAGATGGACATCTATATGGGCTAAGGTCTCATTGTAACCCTCCATCCAAACTTCCCTGAGTTATTTGTGAAATTGAAATGTTAACCTATCCACTTGACTTTGAAGTTTATTAAGGACACTATCTTTGGCTTTCAGCTGGGCATCTTGGTCAGAAATAGCAATATTTTTTTCTTTTAATAGGCAGCTTGGTCGACAATAGTTTTTTATCTTCCTCAATAGTTTGTCGAATAACTATCCTTTGCCTAGAAGTTTGCCCAGGTTTAGTCTTTTTCTTTTGCAATGCCTCAAGTTCTTCCAATAGTCTTGCATTTTCATTCTCTTAAAAGGAAGTACCCTCATCGGGACCGACATTGCAATAATTGATCGGGCACTATCCAAATCTTATTTCAGGGACATTTCCTTCTTATTTGGAGAAAAATTAATATCCTTCAACTTCTTGTCAAAACCCCAACCTTTATTCAATGCTTTACACTTAGCTTCATAATTAGAGTAAAGTAAAGCCAAGCACAGTTTGTGATCTTCTTATAGTTGCTCAATCATTTTATAATATGCAACATTATTAGAAATAGCCTTGTCTAACAAGCAATGAATATGGGCATATAACTCTTTAACTTAGTTGGATGCATCTGAGCTGAGCAACCCAGTTAAGTCTTTTTTAGATATGGGAACATGACCAGTTTCCATAAGGTTTTTACTTTATCTGAACAGGTCGGATTCAATAGATATGATGGAATTCTTCCTAGAATCAAGATGGAAAGTCATTAATATATGATTTTTTGGGGAATACATATGATCAGACAACCCAAGACAACACAATATATAAATAAAACACAGTTCAACAAGAAATTAAAATCATTTCAAGATATGAATATCAATTAAAGATGAAAAGTTGTTCTTTCATTGATTGATAGTTAAAGTATAAGAGTCTCCTTATCCTTGGTCTAGTCTTGGCCAACATCTGGTAGGTCGGCACTAGTGTTGGGCACCATGGAAGAATCAAGGGGCATCACAAAAGATTCTCCTGACCCCTCCTCATCATCAAACTCCTCACCCGGGTTGGGAGGAGTACCAAGGTCAAGCCTTGTGAAGAGTTCGGAACTTTCTTCGGTACTGACCATTTTCAGAGCCTCGGTCCACCCTTCCTTAAAGGATAAATTTTTAGCATATTTAATTTGAGTAGAGGCAGTAAAAATGGCATTCTCTCATCCATTGGCAAAGGCAGCTTTATCTTTGGCCTTCAAAGATGTAACCTCAGAAGTCAGATCAACTACTTTATCTTTAATAGTTTGGGCCTGAGTGGTAACTTCAACAAGTTTGTCCTCGCCAGCCCTGACCCTACCTTCAGCATCATTCAGTTTTTTTCTTGTCAGCCTCAGCTTATCCCTCGACAGCATTCACTTTGCCTTCAGCAACATTGTCCCTATCATTGGCCTTATTTAAATTCTTTTCTCATGATTTTTGCTCTGTCTAAAAAGCTTATCGAGAAGCTTCCAAATATTTATTTATACATTCAAAGGCCTCTTCAACTTCTCCTGGAGAAGAACACGTCTTTCTCTATTATCTGGTTAAAATCAATCGGGAACTGTAAGAAGGTAAAAAGATCAGATAAAAGAAAGAGTTGATCATCATGGAGAAAAACTAGAAAAGTAAGAAACTTACCAGTGCCAAGTTATGGTAAGTTCTTTCAGTCAGTCTGGACTTGGGCATGGGGACTGACGCAGATCTATCAATAGGAAGCATCCCAGACTTAATTACCCCCCGAAAATCCAGGGTCAACATCAATAGAGGTTGACCCAATGTCAAGGTCAGCCTAAATTTTTCTCACTAACTCCTGTTGGTCGGTGATATTCTTGGAAACTAATGCATGTTGTTCGAATGATGTCTTTTGGACCTGCTTTTGAAGATTAGGCATACCTCTCCTCAACCTCTTTAATTGATGCTCCTTGGCTTGAGTCTCATCATCACCAATAGGCCTCTTGTCACGGGCCTTAAACTTCATCTTGCCAACATCAACAGCTTTGGGGGTAGGAGATAAAAGCCCACCCATCATGTTGGGTGTATTCATCTTGGTCATATCTACAGTAGGAGAGAGAGGAATCTCATAAATGTCCAAGGACTCAAATGAGGAAAATTTCCCTCCCTGAATAAATTTAGCCCTGGCAGATTGAGTGGCTGAAGAAGTAGGTACAGGATCCTCCTTAAGGTTAACAGCAATTTAGGGCAGAGCAAGTGTAAGTAGGGCAACAAAAGAAGTGATAGACCTTTTATATTCCAATAGCAACGAGACCTCCCTAGGATATTCTTTTACAATCTTCTGGTTCAACCCTCATAAGAACTTAAGATCGTTGATATTAATTTCCCCTCCCTTGGGGCATCTATTCTTACTTTCCTCTGCATAAAAAAGAAACAACAAAGTTAGTCAACAGACATCAGAAATGCATAACAAAAGAGGAAAAGCAATCAATAGAGTTACAACCTATGGCACGCCCTGATTGAGGATATTTGGGACCAGTATAAGCCACTCCAATTAGGAGGGGAGTATATTGTCAGTTATTGACAATAACACCATACTCCTAAAAATCCGTATTGGAGTCTGGTAGATTTACTACTAAAGCCCTATTAGCTTGCCTACTCTTCAAATAGTAGGTACTCTCTCCAATAGTGACCCACTTGCAACATAACATCAACCCCAAAACCCCAATACGAGTCCCATAAATTTCATTTAACCTATGTACCCCATTCAGAACCCTTCAAGTGTTGGGTGCTACTCTGGCAGGAACTACATCAAAATATTAGCTAAATTATAGAAAAAGGGGGTTTAGTGGAAAGGTGATGCCACACTCAGCTATAAACATAGTAGGGATCCAATGACCACCAGGGAAGGAATAAACATCTACAGGACCCCTGGGTATCTCAAAATCTACCAAACTTTGGAATTTCCCTCTTTTCTATAAACTCGTGTAACGAGTTCTCATCTATGATGTGAACCATGGTGAAAATAGAGAAAAAGATGATGAAACAAAGGAAAGGGAAAAGAAGGATCAAAGACGATGGCAAAAATTAAAGAAGAAAATGGCAGCAAACGATCACACATGAAAAATCTTGAAGGCAAAGAGAGTGCTAAAGGTAGAAGGAAATAAGGGAAATTTCATACCTATTTATAGGTTGCCTCGAGAAATGGGAAGGAAATGATTAACTGAATGAATTGTATAGCTACCACCGGCTGCATGCTTTTCGAAGCGCTAAAGGACGGTTGTGTCCTTTGGCAATTCGAAAAGGTTCAAATTATTTAAAAAATTCCATCATCAAACAGTGCCAGTAAAATTTTACAAGTACAGGAGGTCGGTTGCCAACCAAACACTCAAATAGTACACCGAACAACTTCTTGGGCTAGATATTGCATACTTTCATGAAAGCATCAAGCATGGAGCATTGGAAGCTTTTGTTGTATGTAAAAATTACATTCCTACGTGGAGCAATGATGAATGTACACCTGTCCTCCTATGTGGCCGACCAGCCACCTTAATCAGTTGTATAAACACTTAGTCGATTGGAATGCCGACCAACTCCAGAAGGCCAACTAACAGGAATATAAATAGTTATTCAGATGGGATGCCAACCATCTTTGAATTTTAAGAGTTTCATTTATTGTACATAGATGAAAATTCCTGGAAATATAAAGGCACTCCATCTATAGGGTTTTAAACCATTATAAATACAAACCACTCCCTTAGCTCAAGGGACAACTCGAATCACTCATTTTCACACCATACTGAGCTATTAAAAACCCTACTGAATAAAAACAACAGTGGACTTAGACTATTTTACGGCTGAATAACTCTAAAATCTTGTCTCTTATGTGTGTGGTTTGAGTTACTTATCTTATTTTTATTTATGATTATAAATTTGGACTTAGTACATTTTTAGACATTAAGAAGCACTATGATCACCATAGTGACTAGTAGGTTCTCCACACCTAGTGTTGCAGTTTTTAATGGTCAGGGATATGCACCATAGCTTGGTGTAGACCCCACTACTCAACCCAATACTTATCATCATGTTTATTATATGCCCAACATAGGTGAAACCAACATTAGGAATAACTTAAAGTTATGAAATTTCTTTAATATCATTAGTCTAGGTATGCACAACCCCTTAGAAGGTGTAGGAACATTTAACACATACCAAGAGGTGGATTATAATAACCCAGTTGGGAGAACTCCTAGAGTGCCTAAGTAAGGATGAATGTTTAACAACCACAACAGATGTCCTTGAGGGAATTTGTGGATCTCATCATCTGATCCTAAGACAAGATCATCGTTAAGAAGATATAGATTTCATTATCCTTTCATTTTAGACAACAAAATTGAATTTACAAAGGGATGCTAAAAATGTGGCCCGTTGAAGCATGTACCTACTATAAATATATAATATATAGTAAAACCTTGGCCATTTAGAGGGTTGTCTATTAATGTCATTGGAAAAATTTATCCTCGATCCTCCAAATTGCATACTTTTGTATTAATAGAAATTGACAACTTTACCAAATGGGTAGAAACAAAAGCTTTGAAATCAGTTACCTATAATGAATTGATAGATTTCTTACAAGACATTATATATAGGTTTGGAATCCCAAAAATCATAACCTCGGATAATGCAAGCATCTTCGAATTAGAGATGATGTTGAAATTTACTTCAAGGTTAGGAATAACTTTGACAAAAGTATCACATTACTATGCTCAATTAAATGGTCACATATAGGCTACAAATAAAGTAATTACAAAGTGGTCGAGAAAAATCCAAGGGATTAGCATAATCTATTGCCAATTGTTTTATAGTCTTATAAGACCTCTAAAAGGTCAAGTATTGGGGTAACTCCATATGTATTAACATATGAGAATGATGTTATTTTACTAGTTAAAATCACTATAAATTCATTAAGAACGATGGTCCAAAATGAATTAATAGTAGAAGGTTATGACCAAGCTATGCACATAGAGTTGGAAAACATAGATGAGGATAGGATCGAAGCCTTAAACTTGTCCAAAAAAGAAAATAACGGAATGAAAATATGAAAAAAATTTCGTCAATGAAGGAGACTTGTTTTCAAAAACCATTTTTCCTTTGGGATTAAAAGATTCATCTTATGGAAAGTGGTCTCAAAAATAGTAAGGGTCATTCCAAATTTATAAGGCATCCAAAGGTGTATTAAACCAATTGAGATATGTACTTAACCAACATTTGGCCCATTCTTTACTGACAATCAACCCCCTCTAACTCAACATTGTCTTTATCCAATTGTTTCTCTAACTCCTCTTTCTTAGACATGAGGGAAGTCTTTTTGCTTGGAAAATCTCCTAAGTCTTACAGGACCTTGGTTGCCTTAGCTTCCTCGGCTCTTTGATTAGATAAATGGATTTTGTCTATAGAAAAGTCATTCTCCTCAGCCTATATTTAGGTTATGGTTGTGATGTGATATAGGAGTACAAAGACAATAGTGTTTAATTCTATCAGAGCACTTTCCTTTAAGCCTTCGAGTTTGAAAATGCAGGAGTAGGTGATACGAGGGAAAAAGGTAGCGCGGTTTCAGTACGCCAATCGTTGTTTTCGTTTCACCACCTCAATACAAAAACCTCAACTATTTATTACACTCTTTTAAGGGGGTATAGCGGTCATTCCGGGATCGAAAATTCACAGAGACTAGTTGATAGAATTATGTTGGTTTAATACTTCTCAAATAAAAGTGTAAAAGATAATTATTAACAAAAAGAAAAGATAACTAGGCGTGGGTATTTAAACTAAGATTAATAAAAGCGGAATAAAAACTATAGGTTGCAACTAATATCCCTCACCTTAGTTTAATGCTTATAAATGGTTACATGGGACTACGAGTTTAGTAAGATTGAATCTCATTTCAACAGATAATTAAATCTAGAGTTGTCACCCCCTAAATTTGCATAAAAGCCTAATATGATTTTAGCGCCAACAAATATCCCGAAAATTACACACGCAAGGTCATAAACACGGAGCATACATGATATACCCTATTAAATATCCTAGGCGTAAAGTCAAGGATAACCCAATCAAATTAAATACATAAACTTCATAGCCAAAGCAAAGCAACCCATTGAAACCAATGTGAGTTCCATTAATCACAAAATAATTTAACTTATCTAGAAATCATGGTAAAAAAGCATAAATTAAAGCAACTAATTAACAAGAGCAAACAAGCATTAAATTAACTACAATAATTTATCTAGTCATGGAACTAATTGATAAAGTATGAAAAATAAAGGAATACAAAGCTTAAATTAAAGGGAAAAAGATGAATAGTAAAGCTCTTACATTAATGGGTGAAAACCCCAAAGAAAATGGAGGAGAGGGAACTTCACAAAAATCCCCAAATGTTCTAACCCTAGGTTCTAAACTTAAAATAAGAGAAAACAAAAGATGTCCTACAAAAATAACAAAGTCTTCTATTTATATTAAGTTGGGAATAAAATAAATGAAAAAGAAAATATAAAAGGAAAGAAATAAATCTCGGAAAAAATATAACAGGTGACCGTTCGATCGGGAAGAGGAGAAAAGCCCACAGCATTAGGAGTAAGGCAAAATAAGAAAACCCGATCGACCGATGAGGCAGGGCCGGTTGACCGGCGATGCAGAAACTTGCGACCTGTTGCTCAACACATGGAAAAAAACCATTCCCTTGCTATAAAGACCTGCTATAATTGAGTGTGGCCAAAAACCATTCTTCATCCCTTTATGACCAAACCATGACCTGCTGCAACAATTTGGGGCCAAGACATGTTTGGCATTTATTTAATTATTTTCCTTTTTGTAATTTCTTTATATTTCTCCCCCGCTTAAAGGCCCGTAACATCTTCGTTAGGACTCGAATTAGCGCACCGTTCATCGCCACGCGAAGAATATTCAGAGGACCTCAACTTCCGTCAATTCTTTGGGCAAAAATCCAAAGTGTGAAATGATTGATTTTCCCCTGAACGTGCGAAAGTCAACAAAACTTTCCCGGATTGTAACCAAACTTCATACTAAGCACCTTAATACCTATAAAAACTCAATAATACCTCAAATAGCATGTTAACATATAAAACGGAGGTTATCTAGTTATCAAGCATAGTTATAGGAATTAAAGTACCTGTTGGGCCTAAAATGCATAAGTATAAAGGGTATATATGTGCATGATTCGGGACGAATCACACCCCCTAACTGACATGTTGCTAGTCCCTAGTAATGAAATTCAAAGCAAGAAGAACTATAAAAAAAAACACAAGGCAGGAGATATATACAAAATAGATAATATCCACTTTCATGGGCGAGCGATTGCATTTAACGTATGTTATAAGTCATTTTCACGGATGAAACCCACAAACATCATATGGTTTCCTAAAAAATATGCCCATTCATATACGACAAACCCAATAATAAAGAAAAGGATTTCAAACACGTCATTAGCAAAGTGAATGAATTCACACAAAAATTCCGTAGTTACTAACATTATAGAATGAACTTCGTAGAATTGAAAACTTAAAATATGGGAGGGGAAAAAGCACATGCAAAGTATGATAAGTCAAAAACTTATATAAACTGGATAATAAACATTAAGGCATGCATAAAAGTCAATCCTCATGGGGTATTACGCTCAACAAATGAAATCACTATGAATGGGAGGTAATACACGGAATATGCGGGCATAAAGAGTAAACGCAAATGGAAACAAGGTCGTGCACATGTCACTAATGAAGAACGCTATATATAAAATAAAAAATTATAATCTCAATGAAAGATACCGCTCATTAAAGGAGGCGAAATGTATTTTTACAGATTATCGAAACTATTTAAACTTTTGAATTGAATCACCCTAGGATGACATAGGACCTTATAGGGTTATAATGTAGGTTAGGTTCGTAGATGCACACTCGGGATAATGGAAAATGTGGACAGATACACAATTGGAATATAATTTCCATTAAAGTCATTGAATATAACAATGGGGAGAGTAAACAAAGCTTATTGAACACTATACACAACATAAACAAATTTCTCTTTCTTTTCTTTTCTTTTTTTCTCACGTTTTCTTTTGTTTTCTACTTTCTTTTTTCTCTTCTCTTTTCCACTTCTTTCTTTTCTTTACATTTCTTACTCTCACAAGTTTAATTGCAACCACATAACGCGAACATCATTTAATCCCAAGTATCATTCCAAACAAAGGTGCAAAAGGTGATATATATGATTTATAACTCCAATGTGGAGTTGGTTATGGGATTTGGGGTTATGAAACGAAAGGCTACATTAAGTCTCAAAGGGGTTGACGAGGAAAAACATTTAAGGTGAGGTCAAGGTCAATATGGGTGATATGACAAATATGGCCTATGATCATTTCCTAAATTTTACGCAATCCTGAGTCAAAACAAACTTTGAAAATCATGCTCAAGTAACACATTTACCAAAAAAACTCAATTAATGAACGATCAAATGAAAGAATAGTGAGATTACCAACGACTGTAATGTTTTCAAAGAATAAGAAGAAGTGTATAACACTCACAAATGAAGAAAAACCCAAAGCTCACTAGGTGTAAGTATATACAATACAACAAAAGATTATCGGGTTATAAAAATCTTAAACCAAATCAAGAAAGCAAGAAAAGTGCATGTGCTCATGGGTTTAAAGTTTAATTCATGAAGTTATTCGTAATATCAATAATCTAGTCCTAAAGTCTAATAACTTCTAAAATCAAGAACATGCATCATTGAGTTGTCTATTGGATTGGGCATTTATTAAAATTTATCATCGTAAGCAAAGGCAAAATTCCCAAAAATGAAGAAAAAATAAAGAAAATCTTTTCAAAATTTTAAATTTTTTACAAGAAAAGCATGCTTGGAAAGAACATATAATCAAATCAAAGAAACTAATAATGAATGGATAGAACATCCCACACACCAGAACTTAAAACCTGACATTGTCCTTAATGTGAATTAAGAACCAAGTTAAAGAGACGAAAAGAGCGATATTATCCAAAATGGAGCAATCTCGTGAAATTACAAGTCCAACGATTCTATAAAATAGGTTAGTACCATGCATTGCAAAAACAAATGACAAAAACTTAACTAACTACACTAGACAATGAGTAAGAAAAAAGAAAAATAAGGAAAATAAAAACTAACTATTTACAACCTACAATTTTAACTTCTAACTAAATATACACTAGAAGTTGAAATTTTTTAGGGTCTACCCTAAATACGATTTTACTCTGGAAGATCAATGGGGGACCCTCCCTTTCATGCATACCTTTCGAAAAATAAGAATTTCGTTCAAACAACGGAAGGCATGTGTAAGGCAGATGAAATGAACCATCACCAATTAAATATTTTAGAGGGATGATGGGGAATTTGGATAAAAAGGGTGACAAGTACATAAGGGGACCAAAAAAATAGAATTTTCTCCCAAATATTTTGCAATTGGAATATGAGGTGACACACATGGAGGCAAAGATGCCTTCATGGAAAGTAACTCAAGCAAGTATTCCTCATCGGTGAAAGGGTTAAACGTTTTAAAGTTCGGAACTGATTCATCGGATACTTGCATCGGTTAGACAATATAGAATAAAGATGGGGACAAAAAAATTCAAACTCAAGAGATGAGTCATCATCTCTTGAAGATTGAGTTTCGAATGAAATAAGATCATTTTCAATGAAATATTCTACTTTGGGGGGCAAAGAAGAAATCATTTCATTGCAAATGGATACTACGTCCATTTCTTCCTCATTTTCATTCTCTATTATACCACAGGCCAAGTCAAGGATGGTTTGTTCCAAAGTAGGCACAAAATCCTCCTTAGATTCAAAAAATTCCGCGACTTCAAAGGTCTCGGAAGAAAAATCGTCATCGGATTCGAATAATAAATCCAACTCATCCTCCTAACAATGATTTTCTTCCCAATAATGATTTTCAAAATTTTCATTTTCAAGAATGCGCAAGCCCTCCCGAAAGTCATAGGTTGAGGTGCGGATTCTTAATAATGAAAAGTTTTTAAATTATCCTCGGAACAACTATCAAAATCATTATCACAAGAATTTTGAAAGATATTGCAAATTATTTCAACATTCTTATCATAAGGATCTTGAGGACCGAAATTGAAATAATCATTCTCAAAATTCCGATAATCGATAACTTGACGTTGGTAATACTCACCCAAAGACATTTTCGATGTTTCAATTTTTTGAGCTTGTAAGTATTGGCAAAAAGTCATATGTGTAGGGGAACTTTGAGAATTATCATTAAGATTGTCGAAAATTTTGAAATAAGACATGCATACCCCAAAGACGGCTCGAGATGACAAATTCCACAAAGTAATGTACGATCGAAAAATTCAAACATTTCTTGGCGCTCAAATGTAGAAGTCCTACAAAAATAGTTAACAAATAATACAAATAGAAAGAAAATATTACGAAATACTAAATAAATTAAATTCTAAAACAAACTAGTCCTCGGCAACGGCGCCATTTTGATACAACGGCAAAAGGTAGCGCAATGTCAGTACGCCAATCGTTGTTTTCGTTTCACCACCTCAATACAAAAAACTAAACTATTGACTACACTCTTTTAAGGGAGTATATCCGCCAGTCCGAGTATCGAAAATCCACAAAGACTAGTTGCTAGAATTATATTGGTTCAATACTTCTCAAATAAAAGTGTAAAAGATAATTGTTAACAAAAAGAAAAGATAACTAGGCGTGGTTCTTTAAACTAAGATTAATAAAAAGAGGAATAAAAACTATAGGTTGCGACTAATATCCCTCACCTCCATTTAATACGTAAAAATGGGTACATAGGACTACAAATTTAGTAAGATTGAATCTCATTTCAACAGATAATTAAATATAGATATGTTACCCCCTAAATTCGCATAAAAGCCTAATATGATTTTGGCGTCGACAAATACCCCAAAAATTACACACGCATGGTCGTAAACACGGAGCATACATTATATACCCGGTAAATCTCCTATGCGTAAAGTCAAGGACAACCCAGTCGAATTAAATACATAAACTCCATCACCAAGGCAATGCAACCCATTGAAACCAAGGTGAGTTCCATCAATCACAACCTAATTTAACTTAGCTAGAAAGCATGGTAAAAAGCATAAATTAAAGCAACTAATTAACAAGAGCAAACAAACATTAAATTAATTACAACAATTTATCTAGGGACAGAACTAATTGATAAAGCATGAAAAATACAGGAATACAAAGCTTAAATTAAAGGGAAGAAGATGAATAGTAAAGCTCTTACATTAATGGGTGAAAACCCCAGAGAAAATGGAGGAAAGGGGAACACCACAAAAATCCCCAAATGTTATAACCCTAGGTTCTAGACTAAAAAGAAGAGAAAATAAAAGATGTCCTTCTATTTATATTAAATTAGGAATAAAATAAATAAAAAAAATAGAAAACGAAAGAAACAGATCTCGGCTAAAAATAACAGGTGACCGATCGACCGGTGGCTAGGGGCGTTCGACCGAGAAGAGGAGATAAGCCCACTACATTCGGAGTAAGCCAAAATAAGAAAACCCAGTTGACCGTTGGGGTAGGGCCAGTCGACCGGTGGGGTTGGGCCAGTCGCGATCCAGAAACTCGCGACTTATTGCTCAACATAAGGCAAAAATGCACTCCCCTTATTATAAAAACCTGCTACAATTAAGTGTGGCCAAAAACCGTCCTTCACCCCTTTATGACCAAACCATGACCTGTTGCAACAATTTGGGGCCATGACATATTTGGCATTTATTTAATTATTTTCCTTTTTGTAATTTCTTCATATTTCTCCCCCACTTAAAGGCCCGTAACATCTTTGTTAGGACTCAGATTTGCGCACCGTTTGCGGCCACGCGAAGCATATTCTGAGGACCTCAACTTTCGTCAACACTTTAGCCAAAAATCCTGAAGTGTGAAATATCTTATTTTCCCTTGAATGTGTGAAAGTCAACGGAACTTTACCGAATTACAACCAAACTTCATACTAAGCACCTTAATACCTACAAAACTCAATAATACCTCAAATAGAATGTTAACATATAAAATGGAGGTTGTATGGTTATCGATCATAATTATAGAAATTAAAGTACCCGGGGGGGCTAAAATGCATAAGTATACAGGGTATATATGTGCATGATTCGAGACGAATCAACAGGCTGCCCTGAGCCCCCTGAGAAAGGTAAAGTCAAATGGGTTTTCAAAGAGAACCCTACAAAATTTCAATTCAGTCATAAAGCTTGTGGTGAATCTAATTTTCAATAGTGGGAGTCGGTTGAACTTAAATAAGATGTTGAAGTTGTTTATCTACATTGTTAGTGGTGATCTCCAAGGTTCTAATAAGAGCATGGGATATGATTTCCTGAACTTGTTCATGGAAAGCAATGACCGTAGTTGGTTTCATTATGCTAGGAATATCCTTAATATGAGAATTAATCTCTACCTCTGGGGAAGTCTCTCCAAATGCTAAAACACTTGGTCTTGTGACATCTTCAAGAGCTGGAGCTCTTACATGTGACCTTGGAGTGCTGCTGGCTAGAATGGAATCTTCCATGGGATCTTTTCTCTTGAGAACTGTGGTCCCACTTGCATTATCTTTGGAGTTAAGAGTGGACATACGAAAACCAATAGTCTTTGGGGTTGTTTCTTCCTCCGAAATTTTGTGTAAAGCAAGAATTTTTGGCTTAGTTGGAGCATAATATGACTAGTTTATTGGAACATATACGAAAGATGTTGGAAGAAGTGTTATAGGATTTTTGACCAGCTCAAGTCCCTCCACATTGGTTGAGGTGTCAGCTAAACCTATGATAACATAAAAATAGTTCGAGACCAACTTTATTAGGGAAATGATGCAAAAGTATAAATAACTGCTTCAAAAGGAAAAGGTATTGGCATACATATCACCTGGACTTTATGCACAAGCTTTCGTATTATTTTTTCATGTGTTTCCTATAAGGAATATTGAACATAACACTTATAGGCGGTTCAACAGGCTCAGTGGTACTTGAGGAATTGTTGGTTGGATTGTCATAAGAATACATTAACCTGGATATTGGAACAAGAGGAGCATATTTTTCTTCTTCCTTCTTGCCTCCCTCAAAGATTCCTCTCTAAAACCTCTTTTTCCTCAAGAGATAATTTCCTCTTATGAAAGGAAACATAGCACTCGGGAGATGGATATTCTAGAAATACATAAATGTTTGAGTTAATGCCAATATAAATAAAGATAAAATTATAAGAAATTATAAGACCCTTACCTAAAGAAGAGGTCTTCGAAGGCTTTGTGGTTGCTGGTTCGAAGTAAAATTGGATGTAGTTAGACCACCAATCCATAAAAATTGAGGTCACCTCTGCATTAAACTCAGGCACAACTATGCTAAAGGTGCTTTGAATCTTATGATAGTTGGAAATTACTTTCAAAATAGTTGTCTTTGAGAGGTAAGAAGACCTAAAGAATACATGGGGGTTGGAAATATGCCACATCGAGACCGTGATGGACTAATAAAAGCCAAATTGCATAGAAAATCGTACAGGCAAGTACATATCCCCAAAGGACCTGTAATGGGGGCAGTGGGAGGTAATATTCCATAATTTAAATCCCTAATGATAAAAAATATTTCCCCAATAGGGATCTACCTGTTCTACATGGAGGGATTCCTTCAAAATCGAAGTAAGACAAGTGGTACTTTAATGGCTACCAACAAAGGATGGAAATAAAGAATTGGTTTGTCAATTGGTAGGCTTATAAGCATACTAATAAGAATTTTGAAGTTCTTATCACCTAGTTTAGAGAGATAATATCCCGATAATGGATAGATTTAATGTTCTTTTTTATACGGCCAGTCTCTGGGAAGTATGCATGCAACCAAATTTTGAGGACCCATAGTTCCCCACCCAAATTTCCATTAAAAGGATCCTCCAAGATCTCAGAACAACTCTTGTCAAGGGAGCCTAAAGGTAAAGGGATAGAACAACTTCTTTGTGTTTAACTAAAATGGGAACTATAAAAGAGCATTATAATACCCCCTGAGACTTGACATAAAAAACATGTCTTGACAGTCAAAATAAAAGGAAATACAAATACTCCTTTCTATCCACACTTTGAGTATTCTTCAAATGTGTACACATAAATTTATAATATGACAAGTGGATGTTTTCGCTCTTGATCATCACTGGATTTTAGTTGGAGGCATGTGTGGGTGAACATCTTCTTCTAGGAATTAAAACCAAGTTAGCTATCAAATGTCCAACACAGTGGGACATTCCATCCTAAAACTGAACTCAAAGCAACCAAAAGATGAATTCCAAAAATTTGTAGCACTAGAGACAAAAAATGAGTTAGTATCGATATCTCTCAGGATAAGTTCAGTGACTTCAAGAATGTAGGATTCCTCTATTTCTACTACTTTGTGAGTAAAAATAAGATGCATCCACTTAAGGCATTTATCATTGTTCAGTTTCTTGTGACAAACCCTAAACTTAAATGTGTATGGTGCTTTGAGATAATTAAAGTTTGGGATTAGTAAATTACGGCCCCAAAATCAGGGATAGTAAGAAAATACAAGCGATGAGAGTTCCTCCTTGAAGTAGGGACCAACAGTAGAGATAAATGTTCCTTCTGAGGATTTATTGGGACAAACAATATCCCCAATAACAATAGAATCATTGGCTGCAAGTTTAGGGATGGTTTCATCGAATTTAAGGTGAACATCTGCGTTTGATAAGCTAGACGCCATTGATGGTGAAATCTTAAAAAAAAGAAAGTATGCTTAAGGGATAAGAATGTATTTAGAAATAGAATACAAATGGTAAAAAGAGAGAATGTGCACTAAAATGAGCTTAAATAACTTTAAAAGAACCGTTTGAAATGCAAAGAAGGCCCAAACAAGGGTCAACACGTGTCTTTGAGTACGTTTCCTCCAAAAAGTGAAATCATGGAGAAGTGGGAAGATAGATGACACTTTTTTGGTTATATCAAATAAACGCCCTCACGATTAGATTTGTGATCTAATAATGAGTCAGAAAATTCAAATCAAATGGTAAGAGTTCCAAGATAGCCTAGTGTGTTGGTTGAGGGACATTAAAAAAATATTTTCCATATTTGAATTAATTATCTCAATAGAATACTAAAAGTCATCATTTAAGTGCTTCCACATGCGCCGCGATATTTGGTAGGACCACTGCCAATGAAAAGGCATGCATGCAAAAATGGGTATAGAATTATATCATTTTAGGTTTAAAAAGTAAAAATACTGTAATGGGTATATTTAAACATACCAAATTTGGTTTTGGCACAAGATATTTATCGAATGGTTGAATTGCAAAAAAAATATACAAAAGTCAAAAATTGGTCAATGTAAAAACTAAATACCAAACAAAATGAGGGAAATAAATATTCACAACATAATTGGTTCAATCATAAGACATCAATAATCATCCAAAATAGACTAACATTCTTCCATTAAGAGCCCAATGTGGAAGATTACAAAACTTGAAAGAAAACATAGCATTACACCCCTGGAAGTGTGTAATAATGAGGAAAAAGTAAGTTACAAAATAGTGGAAAGTGTTCCACAAATAATTAAGATATTTTTCCTCCAACTCTAGGAATGGCTTAGCTTGGGTCATCTCCAAAAATAATGGCTCATGGGATTGAAAATTTAACATAGCCTCATGAGTTTTTCACTTTAACTCTTTGGATCTGAGGACAATAAAATATGATGTCTTGATTTCAAAACCCTGGCTAGCTGGATCCTATGAGTTATTCATGTAACTAACTTAAAATTATTCTACCCCTACAAGGTTCAATTAAAAAAAGAGTAAAGTTCATCTCGAGTATTAACTCATCTTATATAATCTTCGAATTTCATAAAGAGTTAGTTGCTCCTTTTTATGAAGAAAAGGGTAAGAAGGAAGAAAATATGAAATATAGTCATTGGGTGTGTCAGGACAATTGGGAATATTTTCAAGCATGAGATAGTCCCAAGATAAATTATTCTTTGTGTGAGATTTAAATATAATGGATAGAGGAAATAGGAAAATGCATGAAGATCTACAAGAGCCTTGCCAACATCACTGACTAAGGTTAGATACTCTAAATGATTATGACCATTAGGAAAGCCATTATTTATATACTTCTCTAAGTTCTTGAAAGGATCCTCCTTCAAGGTGTGAGGATATGAGACTAGATCATAAAGAGGATTAGTAGATAATACGATTTTAGTGACTATGGATTTGATATCTTCCAAGTCAAAGCTATCCTCAGATAAAATAGAAGAATCAAAATACCATTTGAGATCATTTGGTATGATGGCTGAAAAAATCATGGGAGACATAACTGACCTTATCATACCTAAAATATTCAAAGGTGGAATAATTCCAGATAGCCAAAATGTTCATATACTTATTGGTATCATGATTAAAAGGGTAAAGTTGATTGATTGGAAGTGACCAAGCGTAATACCCCCTAAATTCATGATTAAGTGAAGGGTATGCCACTTGAATTATGTACTCTAGGAGTAAGTGGTGATGAATGATAGTGTGATTGACACTCAGCTCATTCATAGGTGGCATAGGAATAAGAAAATTAAAGATACGATCAACCCAGCCTTTGAAATTCGAAAAATTATGTTTTATCATGTATGGTAACTTGCTCAGGAGGAACCATTGAAGATGGCTTTAAGTAAGAAATCCAAACAATATAGGAGAGGATGAATAATAGGTTCTAAGATTAGAGTATATTTAGTATGTGTGGTTGTGTCCGAAAAGCTCCAACCATCATCATCAACAAGGGCCCAAGGCTCTTTAATAATATTATCTGAGTTTGAAGTGGAGCCAGGATCATAAGTACTCATAGAACCGACATTATTGTTCTTTAAAGGATCCGTTTTTGTACGAAAAAATATGAATGGACAAATGGCTCAGATGAAAGACCGAAGAGTTAATTTATTGGGATGAAAATAATCTCACCACGAAAAGACACATATTTATGCTACATTTACCTAAGAGTAATGATGACCAAAATGTGGGATGATAGCGTGAGAAGTTTAACAGTCCACTAATTATTTTTTTTCCCAAAAATCAATTAGTGGGGGGGAGAGGGGTATGTTTACAACACATTATTACGGACCAATGAGGTGTTTCCATATAGATTAGGAACTAGTAATAATAAGTGAACTATAATAAACTTGGTTAAAGTAATTAGCAACTCTCATGCATGACATCTGTCATGGTTTTGGACGTGGTGTAGAAAATAAAGGAAAACCATCTAAATATGGGTGTTAGTGCACCTAGGCGTGAAACAATTGGGAGTTATAACCACCCAACATTTATAAAGAAGTTATGTTGCATGGAAATAAACTATATAAATAAGCAATAAGCAGACAAAGTAAAAGAGGACCTCACACTAAAAAACTAAATTTGCTCATTTTATCCTTTCTTTTCTTTTATTTTCATTTATTTACTGATTTTTTCATTTGAAGTAGTTTGTAAGGTAAATTGTAAATTTTTTCAAGTTTATTAAAAGTTTCTTGCCTTTATATTTAATGTCTTTTACTTTCTCTCTTTACATTTCGTAGTTTAATCCTTTATTTTATCGTTCTTACTTTTCTTTAATTTCAAAGCTTTAATTTGATTTTAGTTCATGCAATTTACATATTTTGTTGTTCTAGTTAATCGTAGTATTTTAACACTCAGGCTAAAGTCTTCCTTAAGTCTTAACCGAAGCAACGAATGGGACACAATTGTCTGATATCATCATAAGGCTAAAATATATTGGTTGGCAAGACCAGAACCTTGCCTGGAATGCTCATAGTTTAATTAATTCACCTAGCCAAATGAAAACCACATAAACACATAGATTTGTTAAAGTGGTAAACGTGATACCGATGGAAAATCCTAAATAAATGAATTTGGGGATGGACACTGATGAGTAATAATATATTAATGCCACTTTGTGTGATGAGATGGATCACTCTATTAACTTATGAATCAAGTGATTCGATGAGCCAGGTTTATTTATTATGGTATATTATTATGTTGTATGTCTCTGTTGGGATCCATGGTTATTTCTATTTATTGATTATTTATATATAGAAGAGGGAAGACGGGTGTGTCGATTTATGAAGTGAAGGCAGAGAGGTGGACTGATTTACTTTGTTCGCGCAAGCTAACAAATGGCAGACTTATGTGGTAGTGACCCCGTAATAATTGGGGGCTAGTCATGGGTTATTTGGTGTACCAGTGACCCTGTAATAATGAGGGCTAGTCCCAATTTATATATTGTTATATTATATAATTATTTGGGATAAATATTGGTTAATATATTATGGACATTGTATATACTAGTTGCCTATTTTTTTATAGGAACTAGTGGGATTTAAAAGACTTCAATATGAAATATAACATCACTTATGGTGTGGCGAGTTATTTTATAGTTAATATAAGATTTTGGATTTATTATTTACATACATAATTGTCTATTATCCTTATTAAATGGACTGTGGTGACTTATTTATTACTGCTTGTCTCTTACTCATAGAAATCTTATTCTACTTTATAGTTATATAAATTGTGTTTAATTAAAGGACTCCATTGTGGAATTTAGTTCACCTAGTAGTTATTACACGGTTCATGTAACCAATTTGGTATCATGTATATGGTATACATGTAGGGGCTTTGACTCGATTTTTTTACTAACATTTCAGGTTAGGGTTAAAGTTTGATTGCACTTATGAATTAACATGGATTTGAGACTCATGAACAGTACTTGGGAGTCTTAGTACGATTGAGACATTGTATTTTCTTCTTTGTATTCTTTTAGTTTTACTTCCATCCATTATATACAAGAGACATAGTTTTATGGTTTAGTCACATTGTATCATGTAAATATTCAACTGAATTTATTTAGGATAATTTTATGTATGAACTTTTTTATACATGGTTATAACATCGTTGTGTATCATATATTATTCTTGTTAAGAAAAGTTTTAAATAGTCTCATATTTCTATCACATGTCGAGAATGATATTTTAATGTGTTTCACTTTTAAGTATTTATTAATTAATTATGGACACCTGAATTAATATTATTCAGGGTATTACATATACTTAGTAGGAATTCCGGTGAGGTTGGTTTGGCTCAATCACAAGAGATCGTAATATCGGTTCTAGTACAATTGAATAGTTCACAATCTAGATAGGGAGTTGACATCCTATCAGAATGGTTGTGGTGAAATTCTAGTGGATTATCTCAAACTACGGGAACATGTCTGATGGTTAGAGAACTTATACGATAGTTTGAAAGAGGAATGTGACCAGTACATTCAAGAATGTATTGAACAGGGCCACCCATGAGATTTAAGTTTGTGGGTTGTCTTGCTTAGACTTACACAGTCTTACACCATTTACAAAGGGTGTATAGATTCTTAATCCTATTAATTATGAGGATTAGAATGCTTTCACGATTGTTGCTTTCACTGTTATGGGTACAATTCGATTTTAGATTGAATCAAATAATCCCCACTAGTTAGGGAATCATTATCTGAGTAGGTATGAGATTATAATTCAAAGTAATTTACATCCAGGAGATATCTTATATTGTGATACCCCGATTATAGACTTATTTATTTTATTTTCACTGTTAAAACCTGATCGATGGATTGTTTTATAATCCTGGTGGTGAAGAAAATAGGTTAAGTTCGAGAATCAAGGAATTAATTAGAGGGTTGGTTAAAATCGATTAGTGAAATATTTATTTGACTAACGGGTATCGAGAAATTAACAATAAGAATCATACACTATAACCAACTTTGTAGATAAGACCTCTTTATTTTGAGTGATTTAGAGATAATTAAATTGGAGTGCAGACATGATTAATTAGTAGATTTTAGCATGATTAAATAAAGAAACGAAATAATTACGGCACATGTAATTGGGATTTTCGAGTATTTATTTGGAATACAATTTAATTACTTGTCTTAGGTCCCTTGTATTTTTCATTGCCAAAGTAGTAGGCCTAAAACTCTTTAGAAACCTAGTTTGACTAAATACCATGACATATACCTATTTATAATGGTGTAAACTAGGATTTTAGGTTAATGATCCATTATGGAGGGATAAAGAGGGAGAGGGGAAATAAGATTTAAGTTTTATGAAGGGGTAAGGAGATAGAAGGTCAATTATCTCATATTTCACCATTGTTCCAAAAGTTCCTACACACAAGGCTTACTTTGGTGGATTATATATTAGAAGATTCGAGGCATTCAGAGCATTCTAGCAAGGTTTTTGGAGACCTTGAAGTCAATAAAATTTCCATCCTATTCAGCCTTTGTCTTCTCGTACAAATTATAACATGATTCACTATGGTATTATATTCTTGAAACCCTAGGTTTAATTTTTAAACATAGTTCTTGTTTTCTTTTCAATGCATGATTAATCAAAGATCTTAGGGTTGAAATTTTTTTGAGTTTTAAATGCCAATACCAAGTTGTTTTCCTAATAATTTGTCCTAGAGTACTAAATGGAATCTAATGCTATAACCAACTACCATTCAGTACATGCAACTCATTCTCCCTACACTCCACCTCTCTACTACAGCGGGTAGATCTCAAATCATGGACACTCAAATATAGTTACCACTACTCACCAGCCCAAGAAGATGGTTATATATAGAAGACTTAATGAAGGTTACAAGTATGGAATTCAAGCAATATTAAAATATAGTAGAGAGTATAATATAAATGTTCCAAATTTATAAAGGGAACGGAATACTTACTCTCTTGATTTTAGAGCATAATACTTGTGTGCTTTGGAGTTATTTCAATCTTCTGAGTCCTAAATTAGTTAAAAGTACATAAAATAAGATTAGTTATTTCTTAATTTCTTTATGCCCATTATGCATACCTCATCCCACCTTATCCAAAGCCTAAAGTTTAGTATATTAGTATTATTCATTATTATAAGGAATATACAAGAGAGAAACACATTCATAGTGGACGTGGGTACCTCAACTGTAATACCCCATTATTTTAATTAAAGAATTTCAATAATTAATTGACACATGGAAAAAAATTAAGACAATTTATGATTGAATAAATTTACTTAAGTGAACAAAGTTTGATTTATATTAATTTTATGATTTTTATACCAATAAAAAAGTGCATATTGGACTTTTAATTGTTAACGGTGCATTGTTGGAATTATGTAGTGTAATGTGTGGATTTAAATTTTGAATAAAATGAAGAGATAAGGATAGTGAAAACTAGAAAGAAGGAGACTCACGAGCACGGGGGCTCCATAGACTGACCGCAGGGGTATCCAGGCATGATCACGATCGATTTGGTTTGTGGCTTGGTCACGGTCTGATTGCGGGGAAGAAATGTCTTATTCCCTTTTATATTATCATACTCGAATTTTTCATTGGCTAATATCACTTTATCTCTATAAAAAACCTATATCACTCTCTAAACTCCATCCATAACCCTCAAGAACTATAATATTCCATTAAAACTATTTTTCAAGCTTGAATTTAAGGCCCGTACACCTGGATTTTGAAGAAAAGCTAAGAAGATAATTTCTAAATCTGAAAAAGTGGAATAAAAAATTTAAATCAGGTTTCAAAAATAATTAAAAAGCAAGAATACTATAATTTTCCCTTTATGATGTCATGAATTAAGTATTTCCTAAACCATGTTTGGGACTTGATTAAAATTAATTAGTGAATTAATCAATGGAAGATAAGCCTAATTATGTTTTTGATGTATAAATGTTACTGAAATTAGGGTCACTCTTATATAAAGAGAAATTCCTCAATTTTTTATTATGTGGATTATATTATAACATTGTTATAGAGATGGGGAAATTTTATTTAGAATGAACAATGATTCATAAAAAATCCTCAAGTCCACAGTACTACAGACAACTGTAGCAGCCCAGTCAAGCCTACAAACGCTTATATCACGGCAACAATGGCGACAATGGCAACTCACAGGACACCGAAAAATTTATAAACAAAAGCTCATTCCAGAGTTTATCTAAAATACTTATGTCAATATTACCATCAATAAAAACACATCCTCAAGGATCCTTTAATGATATATCAAAACATAATAAGAATGTTATCTAAGTACTCAGAGTGGTTTTCCCGAAAGTTCTTAATAAAAACTAGAAATTTTATTACTGAAAATTGAACATGCGATTACAAGCTTAATTTACAAGTAATAAACAAAGATACATGCCATAATTTACAGAGTAAATAAAAGAAAACTTACTATTACAAGAGAAGTTACAAACTATTGTTGACGGAAATCTTGATTGAAAAGTTGAACTGAAAACTTAGAGAGATTTTTATTGCTGGAGAGAGTGTAAATTCTTTGGATGATTTAGAATGAAGGGGAACGTCTCCTTTTATAGTAGAGAAAGTTGATTCGGACGCCAAATAAAATTCTAATTATTTCTGGAATAGTAAGAAAACGTGGGCGGTATTGGATCGAATCTTGCACAGTGATTTCAATTTGTCAAAAGTGCACAGTGAATTTCGACCGCGTGTTTGAACAGTAAGGGTCGCACAGTGTTTGCACAGTAAAGGTCGCATAGTGTTCGCTAACGTCTTTGCTTGTGTCTTTGATTTTGTCCGTTGAGAATATTGTCTTTTTGCTTCTGTTAATTCTATTGCATTTTTTAATTAATTTTTATGGCTCCATCATATTTTCAATATTGTGCCTTGTTACTGAATCCATAGATTCAATTGAATCATCTTCTGAGTCAGAATGTCTATATGTTGAATATTGATAATTAGTAGTTTTTTCATTTTCTATTGCTTCTTCTACCTCATGAGAAAGTAGAGATTTATTAAAATATTTTATATTTAGACTAAAAGGGTTTTTTGGCAAAAAAAATCTCATGTTAAAATTTTCTTTTACCATGTGCCAAGGGTCTGAAGGGACTTCGTTCATAATTATATATACTTTATATAATTTAAGTAATTCTTTTATTGTTTCTTTATCTTGAATTAATAAATCGTCATCTCTAAGTTGAATAAAATAATTAGATATTTTATCTTGCCTATGTTCCATAAATATATTGTGCCTACTATGGATAATTTGACCTAGTCCTATCCATTCGGGTGGTATACTTTCTATTATTAATAAAAGATTAGATGAAATAATTTTTCCTAAATGTTTTTCTCTTATTGCATCTATTAAAATGTTTGGAAAATTACTATGTATTATTTGTTCCCAAGGTGGAGGTATTAAAATGCTAGCTACCATACCGTATTCTAATAGTAAGCTTATTGTTATTTCTATTTCTATTGGTGGATTATTAAGAAATATAGTATTTGGTCTAGTAATTACGAGGTTTTCAAAAAGTTTATATTCTATATCTAATAGGATTATAGTATCATATTCATTTTGAAAATTATTGCCTATATGTTCATATTTATAAGTACATCCTAGTGGTTCAAGACCGAAACGAAAACGGTTTTGTATTGCTACCCAATTTTTAATATCTTTTTCTTTAGAAAACAAAAATATTTTTTCTACTAAATCTCTTGGTAAAAGAGTTTCTACTTTAGTTCTTAATATAAATCTAAAATAGGGGTCAAAAGAAGCTAAAAAATTACTATCATTGTAAAGATTCATTTTTTCTATTTTCTTTTCATTAGCTTGATTTTTTAAATTTAAAGTCTTATAATGTTTTATGATAGTTTCTTGATATTTTATTAATTGTGGATTAGAACGAGATTTATAGTAATTAACTTGTGCTTCTAATGATTTAACATGGTGAGAAATATTATGAAAATATATATTTAAATAGTTCATGGTATGTATGAAAGATCCTCTGTTATATTCTCTATTGAACCAGAGATTGTCAATCATTTTTTGTTGCTCCTCTGTGACGGGTACCTTTGACCTGAACGTTTGCTTCTCATTAAGAACAGTAAATAATTGGTTAGGGTAAGGTAAAAATTGATTAGCATATTCTTTTGTTTTTGATGAAGATCCTTGATACTGGGACATCTGCGAAATTAAGAACTGTTAGTAATTAGACTAGATAAGATATCAGCTAATTGATTTTCTTTACCTTTAATATGTTCGAATTGTGGTGTGAATCCTTTTCCTGTAATATGATCTATGAAATTTAACCATCTTTTTGTTACTGATTTACTTTGATTTGTTTTATTAAAATGTTTTACTATATTATCACAATCGGTTCTTATTAAGAATTCTTTTCCTAAAAATAATTGAAATCGTTCTATTGTATTTATAACTCCTAGTATTTCTAAGTCTTTGTATGGTAATCTACTTTGTGTCTCATTAAAATTACCGGAACAGTATTTACATATTTCTTCTTCATTTTTATTGCTATTTTTATTTGTTTTTTGTAATAGTATTCCTGCCCATCCTATTGCTGATGCATCTGTTTGTATTATTTTATAGCTATTTTCTATTGGTAGTGATAAAGGTTCTAATTTACTAAGTATTTGTTTTATTTTTTGGACTAATTTTATGTCTTCATTATTAAAATACTTTTGTCCATTTTTTCCTAGTTTACTATATAAAGGTCCTACTAATTTTGATAAATTTGGAATAAAAGATCTACAATAATTTAATAATCGTAAGAAAGCTTGTAGTTTTTTAGTTTCTTCTAATTTATTAGGAAAGTGTAACACTTTTTTAACTATATGTTCTTGTAATTCTATTTTTTCACCTTTTAAAAAAAGTCCTAAAAATTCCATTTCTTGTTTTTCTAATTGCATCTTTTTACTACTAATTATTAAGCCTTGATTTATAAATTCTTTAAAAACTATTTGCAAGTGAGTTCTATGTTCGTGTTTAGTATTACTGAATACAAGAATATCGTCTATATATACTATACAAAAGTCTGAATGTTTTTTAAAGATTGTATCCATCTTATTTTGAAATATTTGAGGTGCGTTTTTTAATCCAAAGGGCATAACTAACCATTCAAAGTGTCCTTCTGGACAAGTAAAGGCAGTCCATTTTATTGATTCTTTTTGCATTTTTATTTGCCAAAATCCAGATTTACAATCAAATTTAGAAAAGTATTTTTTATTTTCCTTTGTATTTTTTATCAGAAAAGTATTTACAATCAATTCATCTTTATTAGGTATTTTATAACTATCATCATATGTATTATCATTTAATCTTTTGTAAGGTAATTAATTACAAAGGATTAAATGATAATACATATGATGATAGTTATAAAATACCTAATAAAGATGAATTAATAAATAAAATCCAAAATAAAAAATACTTTTCTAAATTTGATTGTAAATCTGAATTTTGGCAAATAAAAATGCAAAAAGAATCAATAGAATGGACTGCCTTTACTTGTCCAGAAGGACACTTTGAATGGTTAGTTATTCCATTTGGATTAAAAAACGCACCACAAATATTTCAAAATAAGATGGATACAATCTTTAAAAAACATTCAGACTTTTGTATAGTATATATAGACGATATTCTTGTATTCAGTAATACTAAACAAGAACATAGAACTCACTTGCAAATAGTTTTTAAAGAATTTATAAATCAAGGCTTAATAATTAGTAGTAAAAAGATGCAATTAGAAAAACAAGAAATGGAATTTTTAGGACTTTTTATAAAAGGTGAAAAAATAGAATTACAAGAACATATAGTTAAAAAAGTGTTAGACTTTCCCAATAAATTAGAAGAAACTAAAAAACTACAAGCTTTCTTAGGATTATTAAATTATTTTAGATCTTTTATTCCAAATTTATCAAAATTAGTAGGACCTTTATATAGTAAACTAGGAAAAAATGGACAAAAGTATTTTAATAATGAAGACATAAAATTAGTCCAAAAAATAAAACAAATACTTAGTAAATTAGAACCTTTATCACTACCAATAGAAAATAGCTATAAAATAATACAAACAGATGCATCAGCAATAGGATGGGCAGGAATACTATTACAAAAAACAAATAAAAATAGCAATAAAAATGAAGAAGAAATATGTAAATACTGTTCCGGTAATTTTAATGAGACACAAAGTAGATTACCATCCAAAGACTTAGAAATACTAGGAGTTATAAATACAATAGAACGATTTCAATTATTTTTAGGAAAAGAATTCTTAATAAGAACCGATTGTGATAATATAGTAAAACATTTTAATAAAACAAATCAAAGTAAATCAGTAACAAAAAGATGGTTAAATTTCATAGATCATATTACAGGAAAAGGATTCACACCACAATTCGAACATATTAAAGGTACAGAAAATCAATTAGCTTATATCTTATCTAGACTAATTACTAACAGTTCTTAATTTTGCAAATGTCCCAGTATCAAGGATCTTCATCAAAAACAAAAGAATATGCTAATCAATTTTTACCGTACCCTAATCAATTATTTACTGTTCTTAATAAAAAGCAAAAGTTCAGGTCAAAGGTACCCGTCACAGAGGAGCAACAAAAAATGATTGACAATCTCTGGTTCAATAGAGAATATAACAGAGGATCTTTCATACATACCATGAACTATTTAAATATATATTTTCATAATATTTCTCACCATGTTAAATCATTAGAAGCACAAGTTAATTACTATAAATCTCGTTCTAATCCACAATTAATAAAAGATCAAGAAACTATCATAAAACATTATAAGACTTTAAATTTAAAAAATCAAGCTAATGAAAAGAAAATAGAAAAAATGAATCTTTACAATGATAGTAATTTTTTAGCTTCTTTTGACCCCTATTTTAGATTTATATTAAGAACTAAAGTAGAAACTCTTTTACCAAGAGATTTAGTAGAAAAAATATTTTTGTTTTCTAAAGAAAAAGATATTAAAAATTGGGTAGCAATACAAAACCGTTTTTGTTTCGGTCTTGAACCACTAGGATGTACTTATAAATATGAACATATACGCAATAATTTTCAAAATAAATATGATACTATAATCCTATTAGATATAGAATATAAACTTTTTGAAAACTTCGTAATTCCTAGACCAAATACTATATTTCCTAATAATCCATCAATAGAAATAGAAATAACAATAAGCTTACTATTAGAATACGGTATGGTAGCTAGCATTTTAATACCTCCACCTTGGGAACAAATAATACATAGTAATTTTCCAAACAGTTTAATAGATGCAATAAGATAAAAACATTTAGGAAAAATTATTTCATCTAATCTTTTATTAATAATAGAAAGTATACCACCCGAATGGATAGGACTAGGTCAAATTATCCATAGCAGGCACAATATATTTATGGAACATACGCAAGATAAAATATCTAATTATTTTATTCAACTTAGAGATGACGATTCCTTAATTCAAGATAAAGAAGCAACAGAAGAATTACTTAATTTATATAAAGTATATATAATTATGAACGAAGTCCCTTCAGACCCTTGGCACATGGTAAAAGAAAATTTTAACATGAGAATTTTTGTGCCCAAAACCCCTTTTAGTCTAAATATAAAATATTTTAATAAATCTCTACTTTCTCATGAGGTAGAAGAAGCAATAGAAAATGAAAAAACTACTAATTATCAATATTCAACATATAGACATTCTGACTCAGAAGATGATTCAATTGAATCTATGGATTCAGTAACAAGGCACAATATTGAAAATATGATGGAGCCATAAAAATTAATTAAAAAATGCAATAGAATTAACAGAAGTAAAAATACAATATTCCCAACGGACAAAATCAGAGACACAAGCAAAGACGTCAGCAAACACTATATGACATTTACTGTGCAAACACTATGCGACCCTTACTGTGCAAACACTGTGCAACCCTTACTGTGCAAACACGCGGCCGAAATTCACTGTGCACTTTTGACAAATTGAAATCACTGTGCAAGATTCGATCCAATCCCGCCCACGTTTTCTTACTATTCCAGAAACAATTAGAATTTTATTTGGCGTCTGAATCACTTTTCTCTCCTATAAAAGGAGACGTTCCCCTTCATTCTAAATCATCCAAAGAATTTACACTCTCTCCAGCAATAAAAATCTCTCTAAGTTTTCAGTTCAACTTTTCAATCAAGATTTCCGTCAACAATAGTTTGTAACTTCTCTTGTAATAGTAAGTTTTCTTTTATTTACTCTATAAATTATGGCATGTATCTTTGTTTATTACTTGTAAATTAAGCTTGTAATCGCATGTTCAATTTCCAGTAATAAAATTTCAAGTTTTTATTAAGAACTTTCGGGAAAACCACTCTGAGTACTTAGATATTATTCTTATTATGTTTTGATATATCATTAAAGGATCCTTGAGGATTTGCTTTTATTGATGGTAATATTGACATAAATATTTTAGATAAACTCTGGAATGATCTTCTGTTTATAAATTTTTCGGTGTCCTGTGAGTTGCCATTGTCGCCATTGTTGCCGTGATATAGGTGTTTGTAGGCTTGATTGGGATGCTACAGTTGTCTGTAGTACTATGGACTTGAGGATTGTTTATGAATCATTGTTCATTCTAAAAAAAATAATAATGTGTTTTATGAACTTTTGAAAAAGGAAATGTGTGTTAAGTATAACTTTTCCCTTATAATCTTGATATCAATGCTCATATTAGGACGCAACTATAGCTATTGGAATTTCATATGACCCTAATTAGCAATGCGTATCAAAAATAGTGTTTTAGGAATTTGTAATTGAGACATTGGAAATTCAGTTAATCTGCATCTAAACTTGATATATTGAACATAATAAGTAGAAGAAGATCACATTTGGGAATATAAGTTATATATGTTCATCGATGGGATTATGATTCTTAGCAATATGTTGTTGATGTTGGAACTTAGATTGATTGGTTAATTATTTTGGTTAACGGGTTGTGTTGATTGGTAAATTATTGTTGTCAAAGTCGTTTATGTTGATTGGTTAATAGTTTTTCTATTATCGATTGGTTAGTAGTTGTGCTATAAAGGATATTTGTGTTATTGGTTGAATGTTGTTGGCTATGTGATTTATGTCGTCAGTCCCTTGATGTAGTTGTTAATGGGATTGGGATTGTTGGCTAATTATTGTCATCGACGAGATTTGTGTTGTTCGTTATATATTATTACTGAGGGCATTTATGTTATTTCCATACATTGTTTCCGTTGTGATTTTGTGTCCTTGGGTATATATCTATTGTGTATCATCAAAATCATGAGGTTGGATTTTATACATAGGGATTGAAATACGTAAATGGTGATTGGATTAGTTAGGTTATTATTACGAGCTCAATTGAGATTTTTTTGGGATAAGTGATATGTTTAAAGATTTGTATAACACGCAATGTTGCAATATGATTAAAGGTTATAGAAAATTAGGGACTTAGGAGTGAAACTGAGGTTTGGTAAGATAATTTATTGATTAAGGTTACATAATGTATCGGGATGCCCTGGATTTATAAAATGAGCTATGATATTAATAGGAGTGACGTGTATTAGCATCAATGTAAACACGTAGAGGATATAAACGTTTACATTTAACTACTCTCGATGACTACCTAATAGAAATTTAATTGTATTAGGGTGGGTTCCTTATGTGGATTTCATTTATGAGACATCCCACGCATGGAGTCTAGAGATGGTTAGACGTTGGGACTCTAAGAAGTGTAAGTCTTATAAGTATTTTGGTTTGTAATTTGTGTATATTAGGTAAGTTATTATTGAGAAATTTAATTTGAATAGGCCACACTTATTGGTGATGGGATGATAAAAACTACTTGGGAAACTTATGAGGAATGCGCGTGATAATACAAAAATAGCACCCTGCCGCGGACGGTATGCTCTTATGCAGTTGATTAAGTGCCGCAGACTCTATCAGCATCGGGCATGACCACTACTGTACTCGGGGCGTGGCACCCCCTCATCAAGGGCGCGGCCACCGTAGACTTGCCGGGGACCAATCCAGTCAAGGGCGCGACACCTTCACCTATAGCCAGTTATAAGATGCGGCGCTTACGTTGTTTGCCTAACAGGCCGCATCCCTCCCCATCATAACTCCAGACTGTGTCACGTGCTCATTGCACGTGAGCATGTCTCCTATAAATAGAGGACCACACCTCGAGAGACGGGATGGATTCCAGACACACCCGGGGCAAGTTCCACAGTACCGATTCTCTCGACACCCCAATATACAACTCGAGAATTGCTCATCCACATCGTTGCTACCTCTTCGGCGTACCAAAATCATCTATCATCATGTACTCTCCTTTATTCTCATACTAGTATGCCTCTTTAGGCACAATTATATTATACAATACAATGAATATAATGAGAACGGAGCAACAAAATGGATGTAGGCCTATTTTGGAGGATGAACCACTCTATATCTTGCGTTCATATCTCTTTACTTACTTTGCTTATTCATTACATACTTTACTCTTGACTTGCTGATGTGAGAACGACAAGTGGATGATTTTTTATATCAATAAATTGGCGTCGTCTGTGGGAACCGAGATATTTCAATCTTGTTTCTTTGTGTTTTGAGTTCTTAAACACCTTATTCGATCCCTGAGGATCCTACGGATCGTCATCTCGCGGGTAGATCCTGGTTATTGAGCTCTATTTTGTATTTAGACCCTTTAAAGGGTATTTTGTACATTCAGATCTGTTTCGGTCTCTCTTTTATGACCTTGGATGTATCTTACATGCCCATGTGATATCATTTCATCTAGATAGTGCTAGAAAGCATGATGGGCTTTACCCCTGAAAAGATGAATGGTTAGGGAAGAATTATGTTTACGCCCTTTTTGTTGTTCTTTACCTATGATCTAGGGTTTATCATTATAATTGTGCCATTTTGTGCACCGAGAGGTTATTTTCTCATGGATAGACCCTAGTAGGTACGCTCTCCACGAGTTTCGGGAGAAAAACTCAGTTTTTGGGTTTCGACTTTGGGATTGCTCCCCCTGCCAAGAAAGAGATGCAGCAGGTAGTTTAAATACCCTCATGTCGCGGCCCCTACAGGGGAAGGTGTTTCAGAGCATCAAGGACTTAGGTGGTCAACTCCACCTAGGTGTCATTATAAGGCTATGGCAGTACCCCTGTGTGCTCTGCTGGCCGCAGCCTCATCAGGGTAGCGACTGCTCAAAAGCTGCCTCCCAACCTCGTACTTCGTTTACCTCATACTTTTGAGATTACTCACTTCTGCTAGTTTTGTCTCAGATTATATATATTAGTAAAGACTAACAAAAGCAGAAAATGAAAGGAGAGTTCATCCATAGCACAGAAATCAAAGATGAGATTGTGCAGCTGTATAATCACCTCAACCACATCTACGAGAGTTATTCTTCACTCCAGACCCAGGTCAACTATTTGACTCAGAGGGTGATAATGCTAGAGGTCGTAGCCTCACCCAATGTGGGCGCGGTACCCAAGAAGATATCTCCAACTGACTTTGATGCCGCGGCAGTTCGAGAGGATCTGGTCGTGGAAGTAGTCAACAGGTGCCAGAAAAGGATAATGGAGAGGGTAGAGAAGAAATATGGGGCTTACACTCCGTTGGCCTTCCCGATTGAAGATATCTTTGAGTTCATCAAAGAAGACAAGCTATTGAAGTGGACAGAAAAGTTGAGAGCTCCACCCCACAAGAGGAACAAAGCTACGTGGTGCATATTCCATCAAGACCATGGCCATGACACTGAGAAATTCTATGCTCTGAAGGATGAAGTTGAAAGGATAATTGGGAAAGGGATGCTACGGAGGTTCCTCAAAGATGTTTAGGGGATGCAGCCTTATCTCACCTTCCACATGCTCATTTTTCATGATTATCCCTTATATGCCATCTGTCTCTACTTTATAGTGACAACTCCTCTTATGCTGTTTTAAACTAAACTTTGTGTTATCCTTGCAAAGTCATATATATATATGAATAGTTATAAAATCAAGTTCACTTTTATAGTGTCATATTTTGATTCTCATTACCATGAAATGTTATCTTATAAAGACCATTTTTGTCTTAAACAGATCCCGATCCAAAGAAATATATTATATCGGGAATAATAATATCTAAATTGGCAATGATGCCCGACAAGAAGCCTGATTGTTCGAAAGTTGATGATAATTAAAAGTGGCGATAGCAAATATCGGAAGTAGTTATACAGTTTGGACTGCAACATCACTCATAAGGGCTTCCAATACCCTCTCTTGGCTTTCAGGATGCGTCATTAAGCCTGAGGAGGCTTGAAAATATCATATAGATTAGCTGTGGGTGGCTTAATAACATAACCCAGCCTGCGGAGGCTTGAAAATATCCTGTATGTTAGCTGTGGGTGGCTTAATAACACAACCCAGCCTGAGGAGGCTTTAAAATATCCTATATGTTAGCTGTGGGTGGCTAAATAACATAACCCAGTCTGAGGAGGCTTGAAAATATCCTATATGTTAGGTGTGGGTGGCTTAATAACATAACCTAGCCTGAGGAGGCTTGAAAATATCCTATTTGTTAGCTGTGGGTGGCTTAATAACATAACCCAGTCTGAGGAGGCTTAAAAATATCCTATATGTTAGTTGTGGGTGGCTTAATAACATAACCCAGTCTGAGGAGGCTTGAAAATATCCTATATGTTAGCTGTGGATGGCTTAATAACATAACCCAGCCTGAGGAGGCTTGAAAATATCCTATATATTAGCTGTGGGTGGCTTAATAACATAACCCAGCCTGGGGAGACTTGAAAGTATATCTACAAAGGCTCATGTTCAGATAAACGGGAAAAAAGCTACAATAGTCCTGTTAATACAGTTACAACCATTAAAAGCGACCTTCGAAAGCTTCAGACTGTTAAAGCGACTAAGGGTTAAAGAGGTCTATAAAGATACTACAAAGGGATTTCGAATATTCAAAAGCACATCCCTATCAATATAGTTGTAGCCATTAAGTAAATTTATTCAGAAATAGAAAAGGCAGTATTATCAGACTGCCGCGACTCTGATTATAGGGCTGGCATTCATTTCAAGGAAGGAACGACCGCAGCCAGTGAACATGAGCCATGCTAATTACAGTCGCAGTCTATAACCTATACTTGTGAAGGTTTTTTACATTATGCAAGGGTGCCGCGGCAGTTCAGTAAAAGCGATTACCAAATAAACATATTATAGCATCGCGGACTTAATCTATTATTTCTACAAGTCCAATCAACAAGGCATTTTAATTACAAAAGGCAGTTGTATTCAAGCCATCAGATACGTACAAAAAGCATTCATTAAAGCATTGAAGCAAGTAAAGAATAAGATGCAAAAGTTATAAAAAAAAATGAGGCCAAAATTATCAACACAGAAAAGGTGGTCGTAGCCTTGATATTGTCAGTTAAGATTACAAGCAAATAGGCCACGGCCAATACAAAGGCAAAATGATAAAGGGGACAGCCAACATAAAGAGTTCATAAAATTTTTAGAGGGTCGCGTCCCTAAGATTAGGCATCATCGGCCTCATCCCCTTCTTCCCCCTCCGCGGCCGTCATTGTCTCTTCATCCACGACAGCTGCCTCAGCCTCGGCCTTTAGTCTGGATTTCTCCTCCTTCGCGGCCTTGAGCTCAGCAATGCATTCTTGATGTTCAGCATCACTCAGCCTCTAGGCAAGAACCTTCTCCTTGGTCTCAGGTAAGTTCTTTATAATCCTATGCCTTAACTCCTGGTAGCCGTGAAGGTCGGCCCTATTATTGATGAGGAAGAAGGCCCTAGAGCCTTTAAATGACTCAACTGTATGATCAATGGCCAGCTGAAGGGCGTCGCCATATTCTTCCTCTATTTTCTTTATTTCCACGGTATGGGCTTCGGCATCACGCGCAGACTTGGCCACTATCTCCTCATACTTCTTTTGAAGAAGCAAGAGCTTGTTATTAAAAGTTTCTGCAGCCTTTGTCGCTTCTGCAGTGTAGGCCTGGGAGGCTTTTAAGGATTTTGCGACCTATTTGAAATTCTCCTCGACCTCTTCCCTTGCATTATTTGCTGAGGCTAAATCGATTTGGGCCGCCTGAAGAGCCGCGGCAGCACACTGCTTCCCAGCCTCGAAAGATGAATTTCGTGCAGCCTCCAGATCCGTAGCGTGCACCCTCTTTTCGGCCTCTTATAGTTTGTACAGGGCCTCGTACTTCCTTTTTGGGGCTACCATGACGTCCACAGCCTGAAATCAAAACGTTAGTAGCAATATATGGAATTCAAAAGTAAAAAGGGATAAAGCACAAAGTAATTACCCTCAAAAGACTGCGAAGGCCGTAGTCCTCCAGGTCATCGTGGTCTTCTCCCACCAGCCTGTCGAGGTCTGCAGCATCAAGGTCCCTCTTCATCCTTCGCGCATCCTTCGCGGTAGTGTCCCAAGAAGACTCTGGGTCGGGTTATCTCAACTGAGGCCGCGAATGACTGTCAGGACTAGAAACGCCGTGACATTGAGGGGGTGCCAAGTTTGCATTAATTGTAACTACAGGTGGCTGCAGAGGAGATGCTGAATGAAGGGGTGCGTCAGAAGTGGACATCAACCCCTCCGCGGCCAAGTTGGCTCTTATGTCGTCATCAAACTCAGCTTGCGGTGGGTTCTCAACATTTTTCGTTATCTTCGCGGTTGCGACAGGTGGATTTTGGTCGCCGGAATAAACCCTGGCTGGAGCCTTGGTCTTGGTCCTCTTCCTCTTACTGCTCCGCACAGTATTGTTGAGAACGACTGTGTAACAACCCTTCCTTTTGGAGACAATTAAATTCCAAAATTGAAGTCTAAATTGGAATTTGGAGATTTTCCCGGAATAGTGATTTTTAGGATTTTCAAGGATTAAATGATTTTTGATGGATGTTGTGATTATTTTTGGGATTATATAGGTCGGAATATTTTAATTATATGTCGATGTTGAGTAAAGAGACACGAGGTGAGATTTAAATGGGAAAGCCTGCATTAACATATGTTGGGTTGAAATAGTGAGTTGCGGTCAAGTACCTCGGATGGGAATTTCGACTGTGTCATGAGTCTCGGAATGGCCGAGATAGTCGAAAAAGAGTATTCGATTGTCGAAATTGAGTTCCGGGTAATTTTAGTGTTAAACGGGCTCGTAATCGAGTAAACGAGTCGTTTTGGGGTTTTAAGGGTTAAAACTCTTTTCTCCTTATAAAAGGATGGTAAGAGGGAGAAAAGAGAAGAGAAAAGAGAAAAAAAAGAGAGAGAAGAGAGAGAGGAGGAAGAAAAGGGGAGATTTCGGCCAACCTCCGCGGGATTCGACTCGAGGTCGTCGGATTTTATCCACGAAGCAAGTGTTTACTTGCTTTATTTAATTGTTTGCATAAATATCTCATACCTTAGTTTGGTATAATCAAACCCTAAAGATTTTGGGTTGGGTTTTCGTGGATAAAACGGGTTTTCGGGAGATAAAATGAATAAACCCCTAAAATTGGATAATTGGAGAAATTTAGAAATTAACCGAAATAAATTGGTGGTTTTGGGTTCTAGGATGTTTAGAATATGTATGTGTTTTTGTTGTTGGTTGAAGTTGTAGGCCGTTGGGTGAGGAGATGAAAGCTTGGGGGAAGCTTTCATGGCCGAAACACCTTCTCAGAGAAGAAGCTACCCATCATGATCGATCTATCGATCATAGGGGCTCGATCGATCGAAGCCATCGATCGATAGACGGCCATGAGTCGATCGATCGACCCTTGCTGAAAATTTGGCAGTTTTTCTAGGGTGTTTTGGATGAGATAGATTCCAATTCATGTTGCTTGGGGGCTAATGATGGGTTAATATGAGGGACCCTTTAGGAGTATATGGTCCTCCAATTGAGGAAATCTAGGAGGGAAGGGTGAGGGTTTTAATGTATAACCCTTAAACTATATTTTCGAGGAAAATAGAATAGTTGATAAGTTAAGATGTTGGGGTCCCTAAAATAATGTGGGGATCCCTAAATGATTAATTGGACGAGATGTAGTCCTTGGGTTCATGGAAATGAAATCCATAACCCATTAAATTTAAGGTTGTTCGGGAAAGATAAATCCCTAGGATATTTCGGTGGGCATTTAGGCTTATATAATTATGCGTATAGGAAGCATAATTATAATCGATTGTGGAGTTAGTATATCCTACGAGATAATTAGGATAACTTGGGAATATAGATATATATATTTCACTTAGAGTGAAATGGTATAATTGGAGATGTCCAATAAATCTTTAAGAGATGATTGAGGTAATTAGTATTAAACAAAGTAAGTAAATACTTTGGGTTTAGTATCATGCGTATATGAAAGCATGATTATGATTCTTCAAAAGAATCTTTGGGATTATTGGTCATCGCTAGATGAGATTGGCAATTAGGGCCATATATATATATTCGAGGAGGAATATATGGTATATGTATATACCATGTGATTAAAGTATATATGTATGGTATGATGTAAATGATATTGAAAATGTAAAAATGAATATTTTCAAAATGGAAAAGAAATGATTTTTCATAATTAATAAATTATGGTTACACACCTCCCTAAATCGCAATCATAAGGGAAGTTTCGTGCGTATGGTGATGCCCCCTGGCTAATGAATGCAGGGTGGATATAGTCCTAGGCCATATGAGCCATTATATATTTTACTGCGCTGGTGAGGTGATTCTGGGTGTGGTCATGACTCTCCCGCAGGCATATGGCCGCTTCCCGACGTTGGTAGGTTCCCAGGTTGTCTTGTTTGATAGGCCCTGGAAGATGATAGGGGTGGAAATTTGTGTGCGTCGTGTCGTGTTCGGGTCGTGTCATATCGGGTTCGTGTCAAGTATTAGTCAACCATAACCTGACCCATTTAACTAATCGTGTCAGATGAGTAAACACTAACCTGACCTATTTATTATCGTGTCGTGTTCGGGTTGACCCGCATAACCCATTAAGTAAAATATAAAATAATTTTTTTCTTCTCTCTTAAACAATCATACCAATCATAGGCCTACAATAACTTAAATTTAATTAATTTCAACTTCTTTCAACACCTAAATGACTTATCATCCAATTATCCATGAATTTTAAAGAATTCCTATCAAGATATATAAATTATCTAATATATTCTCCATAAAATATGAGTTAAGCGGGTCTATTCGTGTCATTTTCGAGTTATACATGTTTGACACTAACCCAACCCGTTTATTATTCGTGTTGGCGGGTCGTGTCATATTCGGGTTCGTGTCAAGAAATCGTCAACCCTAACCCGCTAACTTCGTGTCGAGTTCGTGTCGGGTTATCGTGTCGTGTCAAAAATTGCCACCCCTAGAAGATGATAGCCATTTAGGGGTGCGTCCATTGGGGAAACCCGGAGGGGCAGTCTTAGATTTTTTAAAGCATTTTATGATAATAAAATGGCTTTAAATACATTTCCTGGATGGAAGAAGGGAAATGGGATAATTGATTTGGCTTCGGATACGTTTCCCAGATGAAAGAAGGGAAATGGAAGCATATGATATGATCAAAGCATTTTTATGATAATAAAAATGGCTTTGAATACATTTCCTGGATATAAGAAGGGAAATGGGATGTTATAAAATAGAAAAGAATTTTTATGATAATAAAACTGGCTTTTAAAAAGTTATATGATGTGTTAAAGCAATTCATGATAATGAATTGGCTTTTAAATATATTTCATGAATATAACAAGGGAAATAGAAAGTTTTGAAATGAGTATTGAATACACCTTAGTCCGGTAGATAGATCCGGATGTGTATTATTGATGATGCTGGAAACAGCACCACCCTTCAAGATGTATGTGAGCTCAATTCAATGTTAACAATGGCAGCATAAGGGTACATACATATATAATAGAAGGAGGTGAGGAGAAGAGGATTCACACCGGAATATAAGTGGTTCAGCCAATTAGGCCTACATCCACTGTGCAAGTGTATGATAGGTATCACTGTATGAGGGCTCTAATGACCATAGTAACAATCTCTCAAGCTTTCTCTCTCTACTGTGTGTTTAGACAGAGTTTCAGCTAGGGTTGCTAATTTTGGATCCTTTGCAAGGTAGAGGATGACCTCTATATATAGTACCAGGGGGGTGTAGTGTACCCCCCATGCATGCAATGAGCATGTGTGTGTTGGTCTAGCCAATGCGATGAAGACATCTGTCCCTGTCACATGTAGAGAATGATGATTAAATATTCCTCCCACGTGGGGGGAATGATTTGTTATAACTGATTTGTGTTCACGTGTCCTTGTCCACACATATGTTAATAAGTTCTCGGCCTCCGTGCTTGGTCATGACCTCGGCCTGGAAGAGTCCGAGGTTAGTAAGGTTTAGTTGCCCATCCAATCCGAGATGAGCCATTATGGTCTCGACTTAAGTGAAGCCGAGGTAAGGTGTTAAGGTCGGCCTGGGCCGAGGTTAAGTTTGAATATGCTTGGGACTTTGGCCGATTCACTGATGGGGTTAACCTTGGTAGAGGTAAGTCTCCTTGTAACCTTGGCCTACCCCCGGCCGAGGTTGTCATTCTCGGGTGAACTGACAAACTTCTGACCCCTATGATTCATGAAGTCTCCCCTTGATGAGGTTTGTAGTGGTGTCGGCCAGGGCCGACCTTGCTAGGGCCGAGGCCCATTGCCACTGATCTAAGGAATTTCCAACCTCGGCAATGTCTTGGTTGAGGTTGTAGTTTCTGAGCCGAGGTGACACTTGGGGCATATCAATCACCCCCCATCCCTTAGTTACATGTGAGAGCAGGTGACTGTGGGGTCTCTACATCTCCGAGGTCTCTCTTGTGCCAATGGCCATTCGATACTTGTCCATTACTGAAGTGTATGGCGTGACTGGCAAGCGTATGATGTCAGCTGTCCTTTGGGGCTCCCAAGGCAATTATGGGCCTTGGGAAGTATGCAATCATATTAAGGGTTTAAACCCTATTTTCCCTCCTTCCTTATCATTTCTCTCTTTTCCTGGTTTGAGTCGCGTCTGCAGCTTTCTCTCTCAAGAAAGGCATTGGCTTGAAGCTTTTGGTGGTGATTCCTCACATTTTCTTGCTTCTCTCTAACTATTTCATCCTCGGGTATCCTCTTCCATTCTTTTTCCTTCATTTTCCTTGTGAGTTTTCTTACTTTTGCATTTTTCGGTGAGTTTTTGGAGATTTTCGGCAAGGGTTCCATTTTTTCTGGCGAATTGTTCTTGCTCTAGGTTTGGTAGTTTGATCTTTAAATTGCATTATTACATTAGTCAGTCTTATTTGTTGTTTAGGAGAGTTGAAAGTGTAGTGTTTGCCTCTTATGCTCAGACCCCTCTACCAACTCTTAGAGGAGCTACCTTCTCTCAGAGAGAAGACTTTAGAGAAAACTAGGAAAATAGAAAGTGCGCAGGAGGAAGCTCGTAGGTCAGAGGAATTCCCCCTTAGACCTATCTTTCCCCCACATCTGAAGGTAGTATACCCTGAACCATCATAACCCGCTAACCAAGCCGAGGTACCTGCTGAACCCTAACCAATGTCTGAGTTTGAGTCTTCCACATCAGACCCTATGTCTGTGGACTCTTTCCAAGAGGCCATGGACTTCTCAAATCAACAAGATCAGGTCCCTGATCAATCAGAGGTCTCCAGTCGGGTCTCGTCTCACAAAAATTCAAGCACATCGTCCTCTTCCTCAGAGGTTGATATTGTCAAACCAAGCGTGGCTATTCCACCAATACTCAACGCCATTCCCCTGTCGGCCATCACAGGGGCTGAGTTTGCTCAGAGGTTCCTAAGTAACACTCCAACGTCTGCTCCGACCGACGTTGAGCTAGATAATGATGATGATGATGATGATGATGTTGAGAGTGATGTCGACATCTCTGAGGTGGCCGAGATTGAGAGTACAGTTAGTGAGGTCGACCTTCTTTGCTTTAGATACCTATACTCCATCAGCCCCTCCAAAAAGATCAGGAGACCTCTGAGGGAAGAGAGGGCCTACCACGATCGAGAAGGTGAGATCTGTTTGTACGAGAAGATGTTCAAGTTGGGTTTTCGTTTGCCCATCCACCCCATCATTAGGTCTATACTATCCTACATCAACTTGTCCCCTTCCCAGTTGTCACCCAATGTTTGGAGGGTAATAATTAGGGTCATAGTCCTATGGAGGGCTGTTCATCATTCAGACCTTCCAGTACACGTTTTTGTAGGTTGCTATGTCCCTTTGTCTACCAAAAACCATCCGAGCTATTACCATTTTATAGCTCAGAAACCTGAGAAGAAGATGCTCCAAATAACTCAGACTTCTAATCATAACTGGAAGCCCCATTATTTCTTTGCCTCAGGGCCATGGGAATTTGGCCCATGTGCCCCCTCTTCTCTACTAGAGCCGCGAATGCCTATTAGATGAGGTAAGGTCACAATGTCTGCCAAGGCCGACCCTGGTCTAAGCTTGTAAAATCTTCAGAAGGTCAAAGACCTTCAGGATCAGGGGATGCATGGTATGCTCATAAAATATGACCCCCCACTACCTCTCTGAGACTGGTTTAGGGGAAATTCCTCTTACAGAACTTGGTAAGTGTTTTTTATTCCAAGTTATATCTCTGAATTTATGTATGTCTGACCCACTAACTCAGGCCTTTCTATTTTACAGAGCGTCCGAAGGGAATATCAGACGAGCTTTGGGTAATGGTAGCACCGAGTTTGACAAAGCTTGCAAAGAAGGCAGGTCTGAATGATCCTTCTCCCCCTCCCTCAACATCGAAGGCTCGGGTCCACTAAGAAGAGAAGTGCTAGTGACCATGCCCATGAGGATCAGAGGCAGAAGAAAAAGGGTGGGGACACTGCCATCCCAATATCCTCTGCTGACGCATTGGCTGCTCGCATAAAGCAACTAAAAATCAATGACAGCATCATAGGCAATAGTCTACAAGCGTTGGATTCCATTGGCTCTGCCATGACCGAGGCTGACAAATGTTTTTGCAGGTCTATGGACACACCTCTACTGATTGAGTTCGGCCTCCACATGTCTATTCAGGTATGACTTCAGATTTCTGTATAGCTTCAAAGTGTAACCTCTGATTTTAATTTCAACTCATATACACGACCACATTATTTGCAGGGCCTGGCTGCCATGCATCATCTCGCCAATTGGACTCTGAGGAAGTACCCCTTATCCAGAAGGGTCAAGAGGCCGAAAAGGTGCAAAACTCTCTGAATGCAGAGGTCGACCGCCTGAAGTCTGCATTTGATGGGTCTGACAATAAGGTGAAGGAGCTGGAGAAAGAGATCTCCAAGCTTAAAAAGGACCATCCTGTGGCTCTGAAGGCCAAAGACGATGTTCTCCAGAAAAAAGTCGACTCTGCAGTGAAGGCAGCCCTTAAAGATGCCTCTGAGGGGATATTGGCTGATTATAAAGTCTCTGATGAATTCATGAGCTTTCACTTTGAGTAACTCGAAAGAGGTATTAAGGCTACTATAAAATGGGCGGCTGCTAAAGAGAAAGAGGCAGGAAGTTTGAAGGCCTCTGACTTCATAGGTCTGGGTTTTGCTAACCCTCAACTTTCCCAAGCCCTTCAAAAAGTTGAGGAGGAGGTCACTGCCCCTGCAGAAACTGCCGCATTGGATGGTACGGAGATAGAGGGAACTGACCATAGAGAAGATGGGGCCGAGGTGACCAACGTGGTCCAAGAGAATCAGGCCGAGGATACCAGCACTCTCCCTTCGAATCCTTAGGATCTTTTGTGAATCTTTTTGTACTTTTGCAACCCGTTAGTTGTAATCTCTGAAGAATATTGTCAGCATATATTTTTGAATCACAATTGGATGACAACCTCTGAGGAGGGTTTTTGTTTCGTTTGTTGATTTGCTTGTTGAATCCCTCTGTCATGCGATGTTTTAGCTCTGAAGTCTTGTTGCAATGATGTCTGTTAACTAAATTAATAGTCTTACCTCATACCTTGTCACCAGAGTGATGTTATAAGGTCTGAGGCCATCAGCTAAGAGGTCATCCTCATAATTAATTTCACCAGTATTAATGATGTTAAGGGTCTGAGGTCATCCAAATATGGTGTTTGACCTCAGACCTTATCACCACTTAATGACATTCTAAGGTTCTGAGGCCATCAGCTAAGATGTTATCCTCATAATTAATTTCACCAAATTAATGATGTTAAGGGTCTGAGGTCATCCAAGTATGGTGTTTGACCTCAGACCTTGTCACCACTATGATGTTCTAAGGGTCTGAGGCCATAAGCTAAGATGTTATCCTCATAATTAATTTCACCAAATTAATGTTGTTAAGGGTCTGAGGTCATCCAAGTATGGTGTCTGACCTCAAACCTTTTCACCACTTAATGATGTTATAAGGGTCTGAGGTTATCAACTAAGATGTTATCCTCATAATTAATTTCACCAAATTAATGATGTTAAGGGCCTGAGGTCATCCAAGTATGGTGTCTGACCTCAGACCTGTTCACCACTTAATGATGTTATAAGGGTCTGAGGTCATCAACTAAGATGTTATCCTCATAATTAATTTCACCAAATTAATGATGTTAAAGGTCGAGGTCATCCAAGTATGGTGTCTGACTTCAGACCTTATCACCACTTGATGGTGTTATAAGGGTCTGAGGTCATCAACTAAGATGTTATCCTCATAATTAATTTCACCAAATTAATGATGTTAAGGGTCTGAGGTCATCCAAGTATGGTGTCTGACCTCAGACCTTGTCACCACTATGATGTTCTAAGGGTCTGAGGTCATCAACTAAGATGTTATCCTCATAATTAATTTCACCAAATTAATGATGTTAAGGGTCTGAGGTCATTCAAGTATGGTGTCTGACCTCAGAGCTTGTCACCACTTAATGATGTTATAAGGGTCTGAGGTCATCAACGGAGATGTTATCCTCATAATTAATTTCACCAAATTAATGATGTTAAGGGTCTGAGTTCATCCAATTATGATGTCTGACCTCTGACCTTTTCACCACTTAATGATGTTATAAGGGTCTGAGGTCATCAACTAAGATGTTATCCTCATAATTAATTTCACCAAATTAATGGTGTTAAGGGTCTGAGGTCATCCAAGTATGGTGTCTGACCTCAGACCTTGTCACCACTTAATGATGTTATAAGGGTCTGAGGTCATCAACTAAGATGTTATCCTTATAATTAATTTCACCAAATTAATGATGTTAAGGGTCTGAGGTCGTCCAAGTATGGTGTCTGACCTCAGACCTTGTCACCACTTAATGATATTGTAAAGGCCTGAGGTCATCACTTGGATGTTACCCTCACACTTTCTATCATTAGAGCAAAATGAAGCAAGAATAGTCATGGAAACTTATCTTTTATTAATAACCTCTTTATAAGATGGTACATTTACATAACTTTTTGCAACATCATATGTAATACTTCTTTAGGTGATCATCATTCCAGGGGTTAGCGAAAGGTTCCCCTTCATAATTTTCTAGCCTGTAGGTCCCGGGCACAACCTCTTTTGTCACTTGGTAGGGACCATGCCAGTTTGAGTGGAGCTTATTTGTTTTCTGTAAGTTCTTCTTCAGTACTCAGTCTCCCACGACGATGGGTCTTGACTTCACCATCTGATTGTAGAATTTTGTTGCTCTCTGTTGGTAAGCTACTTGTCTGATTTCTGCGTCTTCCCTTTGCTCTTCAATCAAATATTAGTCTAGTCTCCTCTCTTCCCCATTTTTATCAAGGTCATAGGTCTGAACCCTTTGAGTTGGAAGCCCCATTTCTGTTGGTATGACGGCCTCTGACCCATGTGCTAGCATGAATGGGGTTTCTCCTGTTGGTGTCCTTGACGTGGTTCTGTAGGCCCATAACACAGCGTAGACCTCTTCAGTCCATCTCCCCTTCGCTTATTCTAACCTCTTTTTGATTCCATCGAGGATTGTCCTATTTGTGACTTCCGTCTGACCGTTTGCCTGAGGTCGGCCAGGAGATGAGAAGAACTGCTTTATTCCCACTCTTTCGTAATACTTTTTTAAAGAGGAGTTCTTGAACTGGATTCCATTATCCGAGATGAGTGTGTTTGGGAGGCCATGTCTGCATATGATGTTCTTCCAAATAAATTGGAAGGTATTATGTTCTGTGATCATTATCATCGACTCTACCACCACCCATTTTGAGAAGTAGTCAATGGCAACTATCAGAAATCGGTAATTATTGGAAGCTCTTGGTAGGGGTCCTACTAAGTCAATTCCCCATACTTCAAATGGCCATGGAGATGTGATTGATGTCATAGGTTGATGAGGTTGATGAGGAATAGTGGAGAATCTCTGTCATTTATCGCACCTCTTCACATAAGCTGCAACATCTTTGGCCAAGGTTGTCCACCAATATCCATGTGTAATAATCCTCTTGGCCAAGGGTCTTCCCCCTATGTGACTAGAGTAAGAACCCTCATTAACTTCCTGTAAGACGCGGGGAACTTCGGTGGGATGTACACACCTGAGGAGAGGTAACAGAAATCCCTTCTTATATAAGACGTCTCCTATTATGGAGAACTTGGCAGCCCTATATCTTAACTTCCTCCTCTCTAACTTGGACTTTGGTAGCTCTCCCTCTTTGATGTATCTGATGAGGGGGTCCATCCATGAGTTCCCTAGGTTCAAATTGAGACAAGGGTTGGATACCTCTTCTTCCTCAATGGTCGCCTTTGCTAAGACCTCGATCGGAACTGTCCTTCTGATATCTGTCTTCGTCGCTGAGGCCAACCTTGCCAATGTATCTGCGTGGCTGTTGTTTTATCAAGGTACTCTCTTCAGTTTTGTCTCTTTGAAATACTCTAACATCATTCTCACCCTCTTCAGATACTTAGCCATTCTTTCGTCTTTGGCCTCATAGACTCCCAATACTTGATTGACAACTAACTTTGAATCGCTATGAAGTAGGAGTCGTCTTACACCTAGAGTCTTTGCCAATGAGAGGCCTGCTATCATGGCCTCATATTCTGACTCGTTGTTAGATGCCTTGAAGTTGAATCTCAGAGTGTATTCAATGTTGGCACCGTCTGGAGCTGAAAGTATCAGCCGCGCACCGCTTCCACTGTCGCAGGAAGAACCATCAACTAAGAGATTCCAAATGTCTGTATCCGATGAGAAGGCCCCTTTTAATACGATTCCTTGCCTAAAGAGGTATCAATCCTCCTCGTTATCCGCTACTCCTCTTCTGATCTTTTTGGATACGACCTCTTCCTGGTTTTGGAAGACGTTTGGTGCGACCTCTTCCTGTTCTCGGAAGACATTGTTGTTTGACCCTTCAGCGCCCACTTGGTCATTTTGTGACTCGGCCTCCTCCCATGTGAACTCAGTAACAAAGTCTGCAAAGGCCTGCCTTTGATGGCTGCCCTTGGTTGGTAGGTAAGGTTATACTCCCCCAACTCAATGTTTTAGTGAAACGATGTCGCCTTTTAAAGAGTTTGTTTACAAATCGGACCATTATCTCATCCAAAATAATCAAATAGTATTTTAATGTGCATATATTCAGACATATTTTTATGATATGTGCAATTTTTGTATTTTAATAGCCTTGTTATGGTTAAAAAATATTAAAATATATTAAGAAGGCCTAAATGCCTTTTCACGTTTTTACACGCCTAGGCCCGCCTAGGCTTCTAAGGCTTAAGGCTTGGCCTCCACACCTCAATCACGCCCCGCATTTTTTAGAACCTTAGATAATACAAATATAGCACCCTTCCGCGGACAGTATGATCTTATGCAGTTGATTAAGTGTCGCGGACTCTATCAGCATCGGGCATGGCCACTACTAAAATCGGGGCGCGGCACCCCCCTCATCAAGGGCGCGGCCACCGCAGACGTGCCACGGACCAATCCAGTTAAGGGAGCGGCACCTTCACCAATAGCCAGTTATAAGATGCGGCGCTTACGTTGTTTGCCTATCAGGTCGCATCCCTCTCCATCACAACTCCAGACTGTGTCACGTGCTCATTGCACGTGAGCATGTCTCCTATAAATAGATGACTATACCTCGAGAGACGGGATGGATTCCAGACACACCCGGGGCAGGGTCCATAGTACCGATTCTCTCTACACCCCAATATAGAACTTGGGAATTTCTCATCCACATCGTTGCTACCTCTTCAGCGTACCGGAATCATCTATCATCATGTACTCTCCTTTATTCTCATACTAGTATGCCTCTTTAGGCACAATTATATTGTACAATACAATGAATATAATGAGAACAGAGAAACACAGTGGACGTAGGCCTATTTTGGAGGCTGAACCACTCTATATCTTGCGTTCATATCTCTTTACTTGCTTTGCTTGTTCATTACATACTTTACTATTGACTTGCTGATGTGAGAACGATAAGTGGACGATTTGTCGTATCAATAGAGTGAATGTAAAAGAAGGGATGTAAATATATGGTGTTGATGGTGTGTAGTTCATGGTTGTATATTAGGGATAGATGTGCTAGAACGTATAAGAATGCGTTTTGTATATTAGACTTTATTTATGAGACGTCCCATGAATAGAGTCTAGAGAAGGTTAGAGGTTGGGACCTTAAGTAATGGGGATTATGTAGATAATGATTCTTAGGTATGAGTTTATGATATGTATTTATTTTAAAGTCCTGACAACCTTCGAATCTAGAAAGAATTGTATCGGGTCTGGGGGGGTTTGTTTGGAATTCATTTATGAGATGTCCTATGCATGGAATATAGAGAAGGTGGAAGTTTAGAATGCACAAATATTTATAAATATTGTGAATGATGTGGGTGTCTCTGTATGTATGAGGTGCAGTATCGGTTGTCTGTGGAATATCTTATGCATTGGACCTATACCCGCCAGCTACTTTGATGAATATTTATTCTTGTGCATTACTATAGGTTCATGTCTTATGTTGTCTAGCTATAGAGTTGGCGTATGTGAAAAACTTAAATTGTTAGGATATATTCATAGTTGATATTTGATTTGAGTCCATCACAAGTAAGTGCAATATTTTGAGAAGATACCGTGTAGCTATTCTGGTGCGACTATTTATATTGATACGATAGTACAAAAATGTAGTGTGTATGGGTCCGTGAGTGAGATGGGTTGGCTATGGTAATGTAAACCATGAGATTGGTATAGTAATGTACATTGGATATGGTTGACTATGTTTGGAAGTTGTTACATATGGTATACTATATGTATGTATAGGGTCACAAGGGAGGCTGGTAAATTATATTTATGATGGTAATATGATACATGTGATAATATGTTATGTGCTGGCCTGTGTGAGAGGCCGGTTGGTTATAATGAAATATTCAAGATAAGAATAATGTAAATGATTTTAAAAAAATAAGAAAAGGTAAACACGTTTGTACTGTAATAAATAAAAGGTCAGTTGTCTAGAATAGAAATTTAATATGAGAAATATGTTATTGATAAGACACGAAAGTAAAAGTGGTTCATAGGATTCGAATGAATTATTAGTTTTGATAGTATATAGTTGTTAATATCAGTTGATAAACCAATAGTCATTGATATCTTTCATTCAAAGGAACGTTTAGTATTATTAATGAGTAAACAGTTGTTGAACATGTTAATCAAGTCGATATCAATTAAGATATATTAATAAATGGATAGTTATTTATATTCATATTAGTATTAAATCATAATATCATGTCGATATTCGGTTAGTTGTTTTATTCCTATTATCATGTGGAAATTAGTGAAGATTTTATGAATAAAAGTTTATTGTTAAATAAAAGACTTTAATGTGGCACTTTATTCATCTAGTACTTATGGTTGGATTATATTATCCTATGTATGATTATATAGCTAGTATTCTTGTGGTGGTCCTGACCCATCGTACTCGTGAGGTAATATCTCAGGTTAGGAGTGTGCTTCGAGGAGTTATTGGATCTTGGATTCTTAGCTGAGACTTTTGGAGATTTAATCATATGTAAAGTAGCTTCATTTAAATCGCTTACGTTATATGAGATAACTTTTGGATTTGTGGATCACTTATGACTCTACAGTTGTACTTGAGACAATATTAAAGATTATTTTCAGTTTTGGATTATATACGAGGTTTGGTTGGATTTTATTATTGGTGGTCATATTATTATCTCTTGTTTCTTATATTGTTAGGAAAGTTTTTAAATTTCTCATATTTTTATCACATGCGAAGAATGGTATTTTAAATTTAATGACCAGTATATCTTAGCATAGGGACATTATCAACCCCAACGAAAAAATATATAGGTTGTTATAATTGGTATCATAGCATGGTCCCATGTCTTCAAGTTATAGTATTATGCTTAGTTTTCCATGTTTCATTCTTTGATACGTATTGATGATATATACTCTCTTAGGCTTTCGGTCAAATGTATGATTTATTCCCATCTTTCATATGGTGAACACTGGGAGGAGAGGATCTAGGAGATCCTCAAGGCGCGAGATTTGATGGGAGCTAAGGAGATAGCTGCGATAAGTTGGGAGGTCATAGAGATCGGTGTTGAGATAGGGATTTAGAGGGCTTAAGCCTAAATGGTTCGACGTCAGGGAGTGCCCATATCAACTTGGGACTGGGTGAGGGAAAATTTCATTACGAGTAATACACTGACATTTTAAAAGGGATTTGACCCAATAGTGGCTCATCGGTGGAGGAGAGACATGGAGAGATGCCTTAAGATGGTGGATTGTACAGAGGTGTAGAAGCGTATGTTGGCTACTTTTAAGCTAACCTGCGATGATTTGTAGTGGTGGGAGAGTGTGACCACCCATGAGAATAGGGATCATCTTACTTATGGAAAGTTTGTGGCTAGGTTTTTGAAAATTATTTCTCATATGCTTTTAGGTCTGAGAAGAAGAGATATCTTCTCGCTTTAGAGAGGGGCTCATGTAGTGCGGTTGGGTATGAAAAAGGGTTTACCAATGTATCCATGCTTGCAAAAAATGGGGTGGAAATTGACAAGAATAATAATTTTTTATTCAGGGATTGCCTTGGTCAATTACATAAGTTATGATAGAGAACCCGACTTACACCTCATACGCTCAAGTGGTGGATTCCACTTTGATGCTTCGATAGGAGCGTACAAACTATTAAAAGAGACTGGGTAAATGGGAAGAATCAAATGCTCAAAATGTGGATATTATGGGGACAACTAATGTAAGTTGAAACAAGAGGCTCGAGAGGACCCAAAGGGACAAAAACATAGGAAGAAGCCCTAAGTGGGGCATGATTCATAGTTGGGTGATATGGACCCACACTTTGCTCAGGGTTGAGGTTGAGGACCGTATTAGGATGAGAGAGTTCTAGTTAGGCAAGTAGACTGGTTAAGAGGTGATTTTTACTCTGGTGGAGAAATATAACTTTGGGGTATGAGGTGTCCTCAGGCTCATGGTCGTCAGGGTTATACCATTTTAGCTCACGAAGTATTGGAGTTCACTACATCACTTGCAATTCAGATGTGGCCACTTCTTCCAGATCCTAGGTGTGATTAGCTAGGTTTGTGCAGTATGTTAATTTAGCTCTCATTATGATTAATTTACATGGGTTATATTACTTGATATTTGTGCATATGTGCATGTTGGAATTGGCTGCATGGTCACACCGGACGTTACATACTATTATAGGCATAGGTGATCCATACAATTATTTTGTGATTATATAGATGGACATTGGATTGAATTACGATTTGCTGTGAAGGAGTGAGTGGGATTATAGTGATGATACGATTGTTTATATTACATATGTTTTTAGTGAATTTCGATGATGAAAATCCTGTTGTAGGGGGGAGACTGTAATACCCCGTAATTATTAGTTAGAGTATTTAAATAATTACATTGCTCATGGAAATCAATTGCGACAATTTATGATTAAAGAAATTTATTTAAGAAAAAAAAGTTTGATTTATATTAATTTTGTGATTTTTATACTAATAAAAAGAGTATAATGGACTTTAAATTATTTATGGTGCATTGTGAGAATTATGGAGAAAACTTATGGGCTCGAAGATCTTTTGTCTAGTCTTGGGGACCAAGTTAGGGTTTAAGAGAATTTAGATTTTATGTAGTGTAATATATAGATTTATATTGTGACTAAAAGGAAAAAAGAGGGAGAATGACATCTTTAAAGGTGGATACCCACAACTGCGAGTATTCCATAGCGCGGTCATTCTGTAGGGTCTCTAGCGCGGTCATTGTATAGGGTCTCGTGACTGCAGGGGTAACCAGATGTGATCGTGGACCATTTGGAATGCAGTCTCGTCGTAAACAGATTGCAAAGAGTTCAACTCTTGGGTTATTTTATATTGTTATACACTATTTTTTGATTGGTAATCTCACTTTTTGTCTATACAAAACCTATAACACTCTCTAAACTTCATCTCTAACCTTAAAGAACACTAATGTTCCATTAAAAAAAACTGCTTTTCAGGCTCTATTTTGAGTCGCTTACACTTGGATTTTGAAAAAAATATAAGAGGATAATGTGTAAATCTTGAATAGAGGAATCATATATTCAAGTTAAATTTCAAAAATAATTAAATGACACAAATTATCTACCTTTCCCATTAAGTGCTTTATTAATTAAGTATTGTATAAACCATGTTAATGATTTGATTAAAATTGATTAGTGGATTAATTAGGGGAAGATAAACCTAATTATTTTCTCTGATTTATAATTGTTATTTAAACTGGTTTAACTCCTATATCATGAGAAAATCTAATATTTTTTATCATGTGGATTAGATTATGTAGTTCTTGTAGAGATGAGAAATTAATATGTTAATTGGTTGAAAAATACATCACATGTTTTATAAACTTTTGAAAGATGAAATGTGAGTTGATTATACCTTTTTCAATGGAATCTTGATATTAATTAATACTCTCATCTTAGGATACACCTTAAAATAGACACATAAAGATGCAATTTCTAAGAGAATATTTTTTCTAAATGGAAAGTATATTTGTAAATTATCCAAAAATACACACACAAGTTTAACACATTTTCCCATTTAAGGAAATCCAATTTTAGTTATGTTAAATCAATGGGTGAAACTAAGTCTTCTAAGTCCTTTACCTTTATTTTAAAGTGACATTGTCATTGGTCATGGCATGAGGTAGCTCTTGGATGAAGAGGTTCAATCTTGAAATTTTGAACATGAAGCTTTCCCAAAAAAACTTAGACTACGACTCAAAGTGTTTTATAAACGGAATAAGACAACCAACTTATGGATCCTCTAAGCATACTTGTGCCCTTAAAATCTCGCCATTTATCTATTCCGTGATAAAACACACAAAACAAAAGATTATAAACAAATGAATCAATCTATCACTTATGACATGACTCGCGCAACTGAAGGCTTAAAAGGATAGGAAGACACACTTGAATGAATCACAAGGGATTCCATAGCCATTCAAAATTCTTAAAATGTGTATCATGTCAATAACTCACAAATACTTTAAGATGTCAATGAATAAAACAAATGACAAAATAACTTGAGTAATGAGATGAATACAAGTTATAACAATGTAAACATGGGTCATCTAATCACTAAAGGACATATACCCGAGTTTATCTAATATCTCAACAAGATGCAATTTATAAACCTCATTCCCTAAGACATCAGTATTTCATTTCCATATAAACTATGTTATAGTATCATATAATGATACTTCCTCTTGATTTGGTATTCCACCCTTAAGGAAAGATTCTCTCCCTAAAGAAAGACTTTTCCTCTAAAGAAAGATCCCCCAAAAATAATGACTCTCTACCCCAAAGGAAGATTATCCCCCTTTTATTATGGAATTGAAAAAGGGAAAAATGGTTGAATCAATAAATAACGTCACTAAGAACATAATGATTTTTTTAACGAAATCAAATAGTAAAGATAAACCAAAACATCGAAACCAATATACCACAATATATAATTGAGATAAAAGTTAAAATAGGTTATGAACCAAAGATAATAATATATAAGGCATCAAAGACAACTATGATATGATCAACAACATTAATATACATATCACCAAAAGCTAAAAACTATTATCCCTAACTAAACTCTCCTTAACATGGTATATCATTAATTGGCATGTCCAAAGTATAATCTAAGAACAAAATTTTCTCTCCTCCTATCGTAAAGCTAACTTTCTTTTGTCACATTTTAACAGAATCGAGATTTCTCTCTCTCTATCTCTCTCTCTATCTCCCCCTCTCTAGCTCTCGCACGCGCTCGTAAACCCTAAATAGGGTTTGCATGGATATTCAAAATCCCACCGCCCACGTTAACCCTAAGCCTCCAGACATCACTAATGCTTGGAATCATTCCTTTCCATCTGTTGTGGTTGGATGTAGGTGGCCTGTCAATGGATCAGATTTTATCCGAATTCGAATCCAATCTATTTAAGCGGATATGGATCATGCCTAAAATCCGATTATTCGATCCCGATTACCCGTTTATTAAATGGAACGAATTTGGATTCATATACTCCGATCCGTCAATGATCCGATCCGATTAATATTTTTAATATATATATATATATATATAATATATATATATAATATATATATATATATATATATATATATATATATATATATATATATATTATTAATTAATATATATTGTATATAATAATATTTTAAATATTTATTACAATAGCTCTTTATTTCATTATCTATTTTTTTTGGAACATTTGCAAAATAAATTTATGAAGAGCTGAAAATACAAAAATTGCAAATAAAGTTTAACATAAACGGATAATCAGATAAACGGATCGAATCCGAATCCATTTAACAAAAACGGATATGGATTTGAATTTGCCTGATCTGATCCGATTAATAAACGGATCAGATCCGAATCTAATATAAAAGGATATGGATTTGGATTTTCCTGATCCAGTCCGAATTTGATCCTTTTACAGGCCTAGTTGGATGTTCATCAACACATGATATTGGCCTCAAGAAACCTTTTAATTTTAAAGGAGAACCGACTATTATTTTTTCTGATGAAGACATTTCAAATCTTGCGAAGCATTTTAAATTTTCCTTGGTAGGGAAGTTCTCCCATAGTTGACCATCTATGGAGGTTAATAGGCAAGTTTTACAAACTTCCTCTATAAAAACGTCATTCAACGTAGGTCTTTTAGATCACAAACATGTGTTGATCAGATTAAACTATGAAGAAGATTATTCTAGGATGTGGATGGGAGATACTTGGTATGTTGGGAAATTTTCTATGTGCATTTTTAAGTAGACTCTAGATTTTCGACCTGATATTGGAAGTAGTATAGCCCCAATTTGGATCAGCTTTCCTCGTCTACCTATTCATTTTTTTCCAAATCTTCTCTATATTCCATTACTCAGTGTTGATACAAAAATTAGTCAGCTGACGTGGACCAATTATATGAAGATACGTGTCAACCAACGTGGCACGAACTCAACATACTGAGCTACTCAACGTACTGAGCAACTTGTTAGGAAGATCAAACGACAAAGACAGATTCAAAGACTATTCTTTATCATCTACAGATGTATATGCCCATTCAATAACGGCATATTATTTATTCATACTAGTAGCCCAAGGGCTATAAATACATTGTAATAACCTCATGGTAGGGTAAGCTCTCATAAGCAAGCATAATCAAGATTAAGGCAAGATACCCAGTAATACAAGACAGTGGACGTAGGCTATTTCATTAAGGCCGAACCACTTTAAAAATCTCTTGACTTATTTCTTTACTAATATTTATCTGTGATTAACTAATTAGATCAAGTCTAGTTTTTTACATCAATAGATTGGTGTCGTCTATGGGAACGACTATACGTAGCGTTTTTCACTAAAAACTTATTTAATACATGGAAGATATCTCAGAATCTAGCAATAGGAACCATGTCGGGAATCCTCCTAACTCTTCTTCTCCTCCAAATGAAAATGATATCACGAGAATCCTAACAAATTTAGCCAAGGGGCAAAGAACTATGCAGAAAACCATGCGACAGTTCATTCAAACTGTTCAAATCGGATCATCTGCACAATCAGACTAATGAAGCGTCCATAGAAGCATGCGTCCACCATTTTCACGCTCCAGATGCACTAAACTTAATCATACCGGGAATTCAAGTGATCCATCTTATCACCCTAGTTTAACTTCCCCTATAAGAATTTTGGATTCTCAAGAAAATGTCACTCTCATTCTAGAACGAACAAGCGCCCCGGAAAGGTTGAGCAGAGCTTCACCCTTCGATCGTTTGGGCCCAAGGAGGAATATAAATCCTCCTCGAATTGCGTTAAAAAATTCTCAATGACCACATAATTTAAGGGAAGGCTCCGCCCAATCACATCCCAATCCTAGGCCTGCAGCTCGTATAGAAAGATCCCAATAGGAGAATTTTACGCGATCTGTTGCTTGTGCGAACATAAACAAATCAGAGGCAGGCAATGACGCATGGAAGGGATCTATTCAGAGATTGGAAGACAGGTTAGGGGAAATGGCAAAGGCTAAAAACCCTCTCCAAAGAACCTTTATCAAAGGATCTCTATTTGAACAAGCAATTATGGATTTTCTCACACCATCAAAGTTGAAGACTCCTGTGTTCACACATAAGTACGGTGGAAAAACTGACATGTTCTCCACATAGAGCAGTACCAAGCTGCAACAGATATTTATTCAATCCCAGATGAAATGAGGTGCAGAGCATTCTCAGGAACTATTACTGGATCTACTCAAATATTTTACAACAGCCTTCCTCGAGGGAAGATTGTGACTTTTCATCAACCAGCAGAGCTCTTTATATGAAATTTCTATTTTGGTGCAAATCCAGTTAAAAGGGTAGAACATCTGTTGAGTGTTAGACAAAAAGCATGAGAAAGTACCAGGGATTATATCACTAGTTTTGACAATAAAAAATAGGAGGTCATAAATTATGAAGAGAAGATAACCATTACAGCTCTCATGAGTGGTCTTTTGATAGACAAGCTGTATTACACTTTAGCCAAGGATCCCCCCAAATCCATAGCTGAATTGATGGCTAAAGAATCCAAAATTATGAATGCCGAGGAGGAAATGGTTGCAAAAAAGAATGTTGAGTCAAAGGCAGAAGCTAAAGCTGAAGGCAAGTCGGAGAGGAAAGATCACAAACATAATAGTGGGAGCAAGCAGTCAAAAGGCAAAGAAACGTTGGAACATTTAAGGAAGTACATGAATTATACTCCCTTAAAAGTGAATATAAATCACGTTATGGAATAAATCAAGAACAGCAAGGAACTGAATTGGCTAAAAAAACTAAGATCAGCTCCCGAAAGAAGGGATAAATCCAAGTATTGTGAATTCCACAAAGATCACGGTCACACAACCAAGAAGTGTATATATGGCCATCCTCGATCCTCACCTGCGGGCAGGCGCATGAAGGAAGGATCCTCGGGTCCCACGCATCCCTCTCGGGAGCTCTTCGGTCAGCGTCATTTGAGATGAGGTGTAAAAATGTAGAGAGATTTAGAGTCGCCAGTCTATTTTACTCAAAACAGACAAAAAAAAAGGGGAAGCCATCCCGAAGGACAGCATCCGAAGACCACTGGTGTATACGAAACCAAAATGATTCGAGAAGGGTTCGGAGGCTAAGTTACGAAATGGGAAGGTGTTAGGCACCCACTCCTCCCTTTAGGTCTCTCATGGATGTTTGTTATTTTCCTTTATTTTCCCCGTGATATATATGCATGTGTATATATATAGTGGAGATAGGAATCCTCGACTTGTATCATGGGAGAGATAAAGCGAGTCATCCGTAGGAAGGTATAAGAATAGTAATAGAAAATAATATTTACGCGATTACCCTTACGTTGATCATTATAATTGAATGATAACGCATATGGATTAATACGTCACTAAGAACAAGTATATAGAATATAAGAAAATTGGATTTAGAGAAGATAGAGAATGAGAGAGAAAGTGAGAATAGGACTCGAGTCTCGGGTTTTACCCCGAGATGCCTACATAGCCTATAAAGGCATCAAAGTCCACGTAGTTCGCATACAAAATGAGGGGTGGGGTTTATCCCATAAATCCAAAATGGGGAATCTCTTATTTGTGAGAGGGGGTGTGTGTGTAGAAAAAGTGTTTTAGTTGTGAGAAAAGTATGAGAATCCCTATTTGGAATTTATGAGCAAACCCTCTTTTCTTATTTTTTGGGTTTTATTTATATGAAAATAAGAGATGTGCAATAATACTAAATAAAAAGTATATTAGGATGTGTGAGATGAGATAATAAAAAGTGTTAAGTAATAAAAAAAAGTTATTGGGAATTTAAGATAATTTGGAGAGAAAGTTGAGAAAGTTGGACCTTCTTGAAGACCTTGAGCTTGATCTTGAATGTTGAAGAGAATCCCTTGCACTTGGATGATGATGGAGAGTGGCTAATTCACCAAGTTTGATGAAAAGGATGATGAAAGTGGAAGTTAGAAAGGGATTTGGATGTTGAAATCGCGTTGTCTTCGAGAGAGGTTTTTGGGATTCGCTGAGAGCGATTTTTATCAGATCTGGGCTCCCTTTGCAAATGAGGTGAAGGCCTACTTTATAGGCCCAGGTCACTGCCGATCGGCATAGACCTGGTCCTGCCTATCGACACCTACCGATAGGTAGGGTCTGGAACCTGCCATTTGGCAGTGTGTTTCAAGACTTTTCAGAAAATTTTCTATCGAGGGCAAACCGTTGGTCAGAATCGTGCACAGGACAGACCATTGGAAAGGTAATTTAGAGACCTTTGAAAGTCCTTTGGATCACTCCCAGGTTCGGGAGTTGACTTTGGGTCAAATATGGCTCGAAAGAGTTTGTCGGTCCATTGGATGGGGAATCGTTCGGACGCAAATGGGTCATTCGTCCGCATGGTAAGTCCGAATCACCCATGGGGCAGACCATTGAAAATTTTAGGAGATATACTTCGATATTCCAAAAAGTTTGACCCATTTTAGGGAGTTGACTTTGGTCAACCGAGCCCTGAAAGCATTCGATAACCTCTTAGAGTCAAACGGATCGTTCGTCCTCATGGTAAGTTGTAATCGAACATGGGATGGACTGTTGGAAATGGATTTTAGTGCCCTTAGAAGATTCATTCAGCCTCGGTCGAGCTAAAGAGTTGACTTAGGTCAAACAGAGCCCGGGAGTGCTGGTGGCCTCTAGATCAAGTTTCGGACGCAAACGGATCGTTCGTTCGCATGGTAAGTAGGAATAGTGCACGGGAAGGATTATTGGAAAGGAATTTTAGTGCCCTTCGAAGATTCATTTAGCTTTGGTCGAGCTGAAGAGTTTAACTTTTTGGTCAAATGGAGCCTGAGAGTGCCCGATGGCTTCTAGGTCAGTACTCGAGGTATGGGTTTGTAGTGATGAAGGGAGGTACTGGGGACCTAATGAGAGTTAGGGGTAATAGAATGGGGTGTCTATAGAGCCCCTCGATGGGTGAGTTTGAAATAAATGATAACTGTCGAATAGACACCACATGATGATTTTGAGGGAGTATGACCGATTCAGAGGGTCGAGGCCGATTTTGTGGACCTAAGGGGTGTGCTGGGGATGGTTTGAATGACGATCAAAGGTTTTAGGTCTATTTTGAGGACCTGAAGTGATGCTAGGGGATGACCAATTTTGTGGGTCAAAGCCAAATCTACGGGCTTAAGTGATGAGGGTGACCGATTCTGCGGGTCAAAGCTAATTCTGCAGGCTTAAGTGATGAGGGTGACCGATTCTGCGAGTCAAAGCCAATTCTGCGAGCTTAGGGTGAAGATCAAATAACCAAGGTTAATTATGACCTAAGAGTGGTGACGACCGAGGACCGAGGTCAATTCTGACCTAACTCAGGTGACGATCCAAGATCGAGGTCAATTCTGACCTAAGAGTGGTGACGACCGAGGACCGAGGCCAATTCTGACCTAATTCAGGTGACGATCCAAGACCAAGGTCAATTCTGACCTAAGAGTGGTGACGATCGAGGACCAAGGTCAATTCTGACCTAACTCAGGTGACGATCCAAGACCGAGGTCAATTCTAACCTATGAGTGGTGACGACCGAGGAACGAGGTCAATTCTGACCTAACTCAGGTGACGATCCAAGATCGAGGTCAATTCTGACCTAAGAGTGGTGACGATCGAGGACCGAGGTCAATTCAGACCTAACTCAGGTGACGATCTAAGACCGAGGTTAATTCTGACCTAAGAGTGGTGACAACCGAGGATCGAGTTTAATTCTGACCTAACTCAGGTGACGAAAGAGTGGTGACGACCGAGGATCGAGGTTAATTCTGACCTAACTCAGGTGACAATCCAAGACTGAGGTCAATTCTGACCTAAGAGTGGTGACGATCGAGGACCGAGGTTAATTCTGACCTAACTCAGGTGATGATCCAAGACTGAGGTCAATTCTGACCTAAGAGTGGTGGCGACCGAGGACCGAGGTCAATTCTGACCTAACTCAGGTGACGATCCAAGATTGAAGTCAATTCTGACCTAAAAGTGGTGACGATCGAGGACCGAGGTCAATTCTGACCTAACTCAGGTGACGATCCAAGATAAAGGTCAATTCTGACCTAAGAGTGGTGACGACCGAGGACCGAGGCTAATTCTGACCTAACTCAGGTGACGATCCAAGACCAAGGTTAATTCTGACCTAAGAGTGGTGACGATCGAGGACCGAGGACAATTCTAACCTAACTCAGGTGGCGATCCAAGATCGAGGTCAATTCTGACCTAAGAGTGGTGACAACAGAGGATCGAGGTCAATTCTGACCTAACTCAAGTGACGATCCAAGATCGAGGTCAATTCTGACCTAAAAGTGGATAAAGATTGGATTTTGATTCTGCTGGAGAAAGTGCCTTGTGATTTTAATCTGAACTGGGGAGCTGATAGATGGGGAAGCTTTTGTTTCTTTAGGATGCCTCGCAGGTGGGAACAACCAATTTTGGTGCTGTAAAAATTTCTCTGGGGAAGAGATCATGCGATCCTTAAAGATCCTCCGGGGCTTTGCTGGGAGGAGATTCACTTGGTTTTTTTGAGGATTTTTCTGGGAAAGAGGGGTTCCACTTGAAGGAATGCGAAATTTTCTGGGTGAAAACATTCTAAATCCTTCATGGGATTTTTTAGGAATTTTTCGAGGATTTTTCGGGGCTTTCTGGTATTTTTTGGTAATTTTTTTACAAAATTTAAGGGGGGTGCCGGTCGGCATGGTATGAGGGGTGCCATCTGCTTTGTCCGGAGAGGACTCTGTCTCGAGAAGTGGCGGTTCATCGTCTCGCCGCAGGGGAAAGAGAGCACGTCGCAGGGGTTGAAGCTCTTAGTGTGTGTGTGTGTGTGTGTGTGTGTGTGTGAGAGAGAGAGAGAGAGAATGTGGGTTCGAGCTGAGTCTCGTTGCTTTTTTTGCTTTTTGCTTTTTATTTCCTATAAAATTGATGTAACATGGAAACAAAATAGATGCAATGCAATGGAGTTTTTTATTATCTTTTATTAATGATGAATGAATGCATGCACATGCCCTTTTTACTTCGTTGCTGAGATCGTAAAAATGAGTATTTTTGGAATGTTTTGAAGGAAAATTTTTAATTAAAAGGGGAAATTATATAAGGAGGAAAAGGGATTTTGAAATTATATTGAGAATATCAATTTATTTTTATTGAGTTTTCGGATTTGTCAAAAGAGGAAAAAAGGGAAATTTCTAAAAATGGGGGGTTGTCGATCGGCAAGCACCCTGTCCTTCATATAGGCAGTTCATTCTAGTCCCATCAATTCCAAGCTTTGAATGGTACCCTCTTTAGCCTTTTGTATTTTGTGGGGTAGGATTCCCTTCAATTTCTGCTCGTATTATGTCTCTTGTGAGGGTTCTCAAGTATAAAAAGGGGTAAGGGTGGAGTGTTTTCATCACACCCTCGCATTCTTACTTACTTGCCCACTATCTCTTAGCTTTGCAAGATGGCTCTTCGTGGTAGCATTGAGTTTGCTAACTACCTCGAAGCCTTGGAAGCAATGTGCTCTTATAATGTTGACTATGATGCTTTCAACATGCGTAGAGTCTCCTTATGGCGCAATCGGCCTATTGAGTGGAACATGCTGATGGCGGCGGTACGATTCTAGTACCCCGAAGACCATATATTCCGCTTTGGGTTGGATGAAGTTTGTCCTACTTATGAGGAATTTTCTGCCATACTAGGTATAAATCCCAGTGTTACTGCGGCTTTGCCAGAATTTTCCCATTCTCCCAGGGATTTGTTGGCCGGGCTTCTTCATATTTCACCTTCGACGGCCAGATCATTGGTTGCTGGAGGAATGATCTCCCTCCCGACGGTACTGCAGTCCATGCATTTGCGGGAAGTAGGTGATGCTGGCTATGCTGGAGCCGTTGTTCTGGGCCTGGTTTCAAAATTACTGCTGGTGACTGGGGAACTGTTGGTGGACCCGCAACTTGCATCCATTACTTCGTGGATGTCATACCGTCACAATCCTGCGGCGGTGATACTAGCGGAGACGCTGAATGGTATGGATGTCTGGCCAGAAGGTTGTTCTGACTTTCAGAGGGGTAGCCCCGTGATGCTGTTCATGTGGTTGTCTAAAAGACTTCGCCTGGTGGTCCCTCCAGAATATCCTTTATCGGCTGTACCTAACTTCTTTTCGTGTTACTTCATCAGTGTTGGCTTGGATATTGAGATCTGGGAGAATTGGTTTGAGGATAATGGGGCCCGAAATCTATATTGGTCAGTGCCTTGGTGGGGGTAGTTGCAGCCTGTTCTGGAGCTAAGAGAGTACTCATACGTGCGGCTGGTTGGTCTCAGACAGACCTCTTTTTATTTCCCTTTGTGTCTTCTGCGCCAATTTGGTTGGGCACAGGTCGTGCCACCTCGGACACTAAATTTCTTTTCGGTTGACGTTTTGACCGAGCACCTGCGTCTGTTTCTTGGATCTCTGTGGGATAATTGGCCTCCGTTGACCCGTCCCTCTCAGTCTGTCGAGAGAGTTTGGCATGTCCCTGGGGATTATATGAAGTGGTTATGGAGGAGAGTAGTCAACAAGATGTTGGAAGTGGATACTGGACAAAGGTGGTTTGTTTTATTTAACACCATGGAAGGGGATGTTGTGGTTTTTTTTAGGCTGGTTCAGGTTTATCGGTCCATGGAGTGTTTACGTCACTCTATTCAGGCAGGGGAAATTTGATGACCTTAGGATGTGGATAATGAGGGTGCAGGCTCCTCTGGTAGCTGTGGGTAGGACTCTTGGAGGTTTTATTTGTGTAATAGGGAATAGGTATGGGGATTTTATTTGGCTTTTTATGGCAGTAGGGGGAAGGGAGTTATCCGTTCCTTTTCTTATGTAATCTGTGTTGTAATTTCTTATTAATGAAATAAGCAAGTTTCTGATCATCCAGTTGGGCCTTTCGATGAATTTTGTAATTTTGGATTATCTATACCGATCGCTAAGGCATACATAATCCTTTTATTCAAGTATTTGTTTAGAATGAACTGTCATTCTCGGAGATAAGAAAAGAATAGTATTTTGTGAAAAAGAAAGGGTCGTGCTCCTGTAAGATGTATGAGCTGCCTACGTACCTCTGGGGATTTTGAAAAAAAAATATTTTTCTTGAAAAGTGGTATTTTGCATAGGATCAAGCCCACGTAGTTCTGGGCAGAGGGAAATGAAGAGAGATTTTTTTTTAGAATAGAAGGGAGATGAGAAGAGTCGTAGTGCGCCGAGATTTCAGACTAGGGATAGAATTTCTTGAGACGGTCCAGGTTGACTGGACGAGCCATCTCCTCTCCATCTAGGTCAGTGAGCATGGCGGCACCGCCGGATAAGATTTTCTTCATAATGTAGGGGCCGCTCCAATTGGGCTTGAATTTCTCTCTGGGGTCCTAGATGGGTTCTATTATCTCCTTGAGGACTAAATCCCCTTCCCGGACACCGCAGTCCTTGACTCTCTTGTTGAATGATCGCGCTATTCGGCGATGGTACCCCTGTATCTGGTAAATAGCTTTTAATCTCCTTTCATCTAGGAGGGTCAGTTCATCGAGACGGCTTTGGCACCAGTCCTCTTCACTAACTTTGCTTTCGAGCAAGATGCGTAGAGAGGGTATTTCCAGCTCCACAGGTAGGACTGCTTCCATGTCGTAGAACAGAGAGTAAGGGGTAGCCCCAGTAGAGGTTCGGATTTAGGTTCGATAGCCCCAGAGGGCGTACGGGATTCGGTCAGTCTAATCCCTATAGCTTCTGGTTATCTTGCTGATGATGGCTTTGAGGTTCTTATTGGAAGCTTCAACTGCACCATTGGTCTGAGGTAGGTAGGGAGAAGATTTATGTCTCTAAATCTCTTACTCGTTGACTACTTCTGTGACTTCTGCTTCGAAATTCAACCCGTTATCTGATACTAACTCGTGCGGGACCCCATATCGGCAGATGATATTTTTCTTGAGGAATTTGGCCACTTTCTTGGCGTTCAATACTGCGTATGAATCAGCTTCGACCCATTTGGTGAAGTAATCAATGGCAACTAGGATGAACTCATGTCCGTTTGAAGCCTTCGGTGTAACCTTCCCTATGATGTCGACACCCCAGGTGGAGAACGGTTAGGGAGAGTTCGTGTTGTATAATTCTCGTGGAGGGAGGTGTTGAAGATTGGAGAACTGTTAGCATTTTAGGCATCTCCGGACATGGGCGGTGCAATCTTAGGCCATGATGGTCCAATAGTAGCCCTGTCGGATGATTTTCTTGGCAAGCATGTAACCATTCATGTGGGGCATGCATTCCCCGTTGTGGATCTTCTACATTATCTTTTCAATCTCAGCCCCTACGATACAGTGTAGATGAGTTCCATCGAAGTTCCTTTTGAGTAGAGTTTTATGACAGATGATGTACTGGGCGGCAAGTCTTCGGAGGGTAGTTCGGTCTTTCTTATTAGAACCCTCGGGATACCTACCATGTTTGAGGAGGCACCAGATATCATAGTACCAGCAATCGGCTAGTTCAGGATCTTCGGTGGATACAAGCTCAATATGGTAGCAGTGGGTTGGTTTGTCTTACTTTTGAACTAGGAAGGGGGTCATTGTTAATCCTTCGGGCATGTCGACTATGGAGGTCAAGGTAGCGAGAGCATCGACTAGGTTATTCTTTGCTCGAGGTAGGTAATGGAAGGTGATATCTCGGAATCGGGAGGCTAACTCTTTTAAGTGGGCATGGTAAGGTTGGAGCTTTTCATCCTTGACTTTCCACTTTTTGAGCACTTGACCGATGATGAGGGCAGAATCCCCGTAGACATCAAGGTATTGAATACCGTTTTTGAGAGCAACTTTGAGGTCGACTGTGCATGCCTCATATTCCGTCATGTTGTTAGTGCAAGGGAAATCCAATTTGATGGCGATGGGAGTGTGGGAGTCATATAGGGCGATCAGAAGTATCCCAATGCCATATCCCTTTTTATTGCAGCGCCGTCAAAGAACATTTTCCATCGAAGGTGGTCTTGAGCGGTGCAGAGGATATTTTCATCTGGGAATTCGGAGATTTAGACATCAGCTTCTTCTACGGGGTAATCAGCGAGGTAGTTAGAGATGGCTCTTCCTTTAATGGCTTTCTGCATGACGTACATGATATCGAACTCGATTAGGAGCATCAACCATCGGGACATTCGACTGGAGAAGGCGGGTTTCTCAAGTAGGTATTTGATGGGATCCATTCGGGATACAAGTTTGATGGGGAAGGCGAGCATGTAGTGTCGTAACGTTTAGGTGACCCAAACAAGTGTGGCACACGCCTTTTCCAAAGTAGTGTAGTTAACCTCGTACCCGGCCAATTTGTGACTGGCGTAATAAATGGCTCTTTCTTTGTGGGAGTCTTCAAGTTATTGGGCTAGCAAAGCCCCAGCTGCAGTGTCGGTTATGGTTAGGTATAGGAGCAAAGGGAGACCAGGCTGTGGTGGAATGAGCACTGGGGGGTGGGTCAGATATTATTTGATTTGGTCAAAAGCTTCTTGGCAAGCCTCGTTCCAAACCCTGGTTGAATCCTTTCGGAGGAGCTTGAAGATTGGTTCACAGATGGAGGTTAGCTGGCTGATGAACCGGCTGATATATTATAATTTCCCAAGAAAACCTCTGACTTCTTTCTCTTTTCGGGGAGGTGGCATCTCAAGTATAGCCTTCAGCTTTGAAGGATCGGCTTCTATCCCCTTCTCACTGACCATGAATCCCAAGAGTTTTCCCTTTATAACGCCGAAGACACACTTCTGTGGATTGAGTCTCATCTGATACTGCCGCAGTCATTCGAAGAACTTCCGGAGAAAGGGAACATGACCTTCTCTAGTTCTGGACTTGATAATTATATCATCCACATAAACCTTGACTTCTTTGTGAATCAGATCGTGTAGGATGGTTGTGGCAGGCCTTTTGTAGGTAGCCTCAGCATTCTTGAGACCAAATGGCATAACGGTGTAGCAAAAGGTTCCTCTTGGGGTGATAAATGCGGTTTTTTCTTGGTGGTCTGGGTGCATCTTGATTTGGTTGTATCCGATAAACCCGTCGACGAATGACTTGAGAGCATGACTGGTTGTGTTATCCACGATCATGTCGATATTGGGTAGCGAATAATCATCCTTTGGAGAAGCATTGTTTAAATATCGGTAGTCCACACACATTCGAACCTTCCCTCCTGATTTTGGCACAGTTACTATGTTGGCTAGCCATGTGGGATATTCGATCACACGAATGAAGCCCACGCTCAACTGTTTGACAACCTCTTCTTTGACCTTGAGTGACCATTCGATGCGGAGCTTTCTCAATTTTTATTTAACCTGCTTGTAATCTGGGAGAGTGGGGATCTCGTGCTGAGCTATTTTAGGATTAATGACGGGCATATCATCATAGGATCATGCGAAGACATCCACAAATTTCTTTAGCAATTCTTCGAGTTGTGCGCGCTCATGCTCGTCAAGGGTGGCCCCTATCCTAATCTCGCGCAATTGACTACTAGAATCGAAATTAATAATAACAGTCTCTTATTCATTAACTGGAACGCAGTTATGTTGTTTATTATTAACCTTATTTAGATCAGTTAAGAATTGTTTATTTACAAAATCATCATCATCAAAAGTTCGATTAGAATCCAAACAATTAATGTAAGGCACAGCAAGATACTCAAAATCTTCATTTATTTCATTGATAGGAAAAACATCATTGAGAACCTTATCAAAATAGGTCTCGATTACATTTGAACAAGGATAGACAACAGAAGAAGAAATAGGGTAAACATTGGGGTTAGGGGAGATTTCAAGAGGTAGAACTGGCGCGGCATGCCAGTTGAGGAGAGGTGTATCAGCAGCTTTAATCAGATGGGATGGATCCATTGATGTAGTGATTGAATGAACCATGCAGAGTGACAACCCCAGTGTCTGTAAGTTGAAGGAATCTTCGGAATCACTTTCCTCAGTTTCTTCGATATCTTTGATGAGCGGTTGTACTCGGTATTGGAAACTTTCGGCCCATGGGTAGCTATCTTGGAAAAAAATATCCATTACAGGCTTCATCTTCTTATCTGTGTGGCCAAACCATGGTTCTGGAAAACCGCAAAAGGGTAAGTCTTCGCCTTCTTTGATGAATCGTCCATTCAAGGAGTCTCCAGGGATAGTTTGGATGCAATCTAATCTTCTCTTTGGTCGAGACTGGTGGATCATTTTGAGCTCTTGTTCTGATGGTTGATACCCCAAGCCACAAGGAGGGAAAGCTTTCTTCAGTTCGATGGGCTCAAGTATCCCTTGCTGCCTTTTCCCTAGCCCCAGCCCGGGCATGAAGTGCATGTTTCTAAACATCTGAATCACATTGACATTTCCATGAGGGTAATATTCTGGGCAAACCCTTTCTTTGAAACCGTCCCCTGCCGGGAGTAGGAGTGGCTCAACTTGGAATCCTGATAGGAGCATAACATTTAACCCATTCTGTATCTCAAGGATTGGACTGCTGGTGCTTGTACCCTCGACATTTTCGTCGTCGCCCAAAATGGTGATGACTCGCCCATCGGCGAAGAAATTTAATTTTTGATGGAGTGAGGAAGACACACCCTTGATACTGTGGGGCCAAAGTCGTCCGAGCAATAGGTTGAAACAAGCTGGGATGTCTATGACTTGGCATTCAACGACAAGGTTTATAGGGCCAACCCATATTACATGTTTTATAGATCCTATCACCTCCCGGCGGGTATTATCATAGGCACGTACAGCGGCGGAGGTTGGAGCGAGGTCGCTTTCTTTCAGGCCTAAACATTTGAAGGTTCTTAGTGGGCAGGCATTCAAGGCGGATCCGTTATCGATAAGAGAGAGTGGCACGGCCCTTCCCATAACTTTGACGGAGATGTTGAGTGCATGATTGTAATTCGGCCCAATTCTGGGGATTTCTTCTTCAGAAAATGATAGCATTCGAGTAGAGGTCAAGGATCCGACCAGATTTACCGCTTCTTTTGGTGTGGTGGAAGGAGGAACTATGGGTCCAGTGAGCAGCTTGATTAAAGCATTTTTATGTAGCTGGAAAGACATGAAAATCTCCCATAGAGTGATGTTAGCTTGAGTTTTCTTTAATTGATGGAGGATCTTGCTCTCCTCGATGGTCATCTCTAGCATAGGAAGGTTTTCAACACCCTTCCCTTTGTCATTTGCTGGTAGTGAGTTTGGAACCTGGTAATGTCTCCTTGATCTGGTCATGTGATTTACTGAAGAAGGGAAGAACATGAATCCCGTTCCCTCGTCAATCTCAGGTTGTTCTGTTACCCTATTTATCTCTCCAAGGAGTTCTTTAAATGATATCATTCCACATATGTTGGCTACCGGGCCAGTTCTTCCGAAAGCTTATTTTTCACTCGAATCTTCGAATTCTTCCCCTCATTCGATGGCAACAATTTTGTCTTTCCATGTAAAGTAAATGCATTCCACAACTTCAATGGCTTCTTCATGAAGGTCTTCCCATTCTGTGGGGATATGTATGGTTGAAGGGACCAAGCGCCCTTGTGGCTTCAAAGTGTCAAGTAACCCAGTGATACTATAAATGCTGTTGGTTTTCTCGAATAATTCTGCCATAATATGGACAACATCATCTAGGCTGACATCATCAGTTGGTACCACCCACATGTCTGAATCTTGGGCCCACTTTCGTGATTGTAAGAACAGTGTACTGAACGTTTGGCAATCGATGACCATCTATGAGGGCAATTTTAGCCCAAACTCTAGGAGTTGGTTTAACACCTCTCACAATTCCATATTTCCATTTTCAGAATGAGTACCGACAGCGATGCATGCTCTGGTAGGGTGTAGGAGGAAATATGGGCAAATTTGAAGAGGTTTAGGAGAGTATATGGGTGTGATTTGAGTTGAGGGATCAAAATCTGGGCTTTTTCTAAGAAGATGGCATTGTCATGATTTAGAAGTGGATTGTGAGTAGTATTTGTCTTAGGATTGGCTGGTGGGGTGATGGTACCCCGGTCAATGAGATCTTGGATCATGTTTTGGATATGAAAGCATTGGTCGGTGGTATGGCCAGCAATTTGGTGAAAGGCGCAATGATCATCGGCCTTGGAGTTTCTTGGGAGTGGATATGGCAATGGACAGGGATCTAAGGGTTTAATGAGGTTTCGGCTTAACAAGGCTTAATAAACTTTGAAGAAGGGAGCATGGAGCTCAGTGTATTCCCTTCGGATGGGGGCAGGGCGACTTTCTAGTGCCCATGATGTGGTTGGTTGAGAGATGTTGTTGATGGTTGAGACTGTAGCACTGGCAGGCTTGTCATACTTTCTAGGGGTGAACTGTCCGGACACCTTCTTCGGTTAAACCTCTGTTTTAACAAGACTTTCCTCGATTTCTACTCCTGATTCTTTGAGAGCTCGGAAGTGGGGATAGTATTGTCCTCCCATCGTCGCTCAGACATGGGGCAAGAAGTTCTTCTTCACTATGTTGACCTGTTATTCCTCAGATGGTCGATTGGTCATGGTAGTTGCCTGCTCCCTCCACCGGGTTATGAAGTTACTAACTGATTCCCCATGGTTCTGTTTGAGCAACTCTAAATCATGATGAGTGACCTCAAGCTCTTCGTTGTATTTGTACTGCGACATGAAGTCTCGGGCTACATCCTCCCAACTACGGATTCTAGATTCCTCTAGAGATAAAAACCACCAGAGCCACTATCCTTCAAAGTTTGTTGAAACAATTGGGCCATCACTTCTTCAGAAGCCCCTAGTAGAGTCATAGAACGATGACAACTGTGAAGATGAACAATCGGGGGTCCACGCCCTCCGAACTTCTCGATATTTGGCATCTTGAACTTCTCAGGTAACCTCGCTTTAGGATAAGGAGACATGTGGGTGTAGTCTATGTAATTCCCAGATATTTTGATTTGGTCGAACTTCCTATTGAGCATCTTGAGATCTTCTTTAACTTTATTCAACTCCTCCTCTTTTGGATCAGCGTCCATAGGCAGGTTAGCCACAGGCTGGGCAATATTTGGCATCGGAAGCTGGGCAGGCGGCGGCCCATTGACAGGAGGGGCACGTGGAGCGTGCTGATATTCTTCGGGAACCCAGATAGGCTCGGGCGGACCCATAGCATAAGGGAATAGGGCTTCGGGCTCTTGAGGAATAGGAACCTCATTTCGTTGCATCTCTTGGACCTCAGTTTGGAGGTTGGCAATCTTGGACACGAGCTGAGCTAGGACTGCCATCAGATTCGGCTATATGACTGTTACTTGATTTGTATTCTCCATGTAAAGTGGATGGATTCCGGACTCGGAAGAATTAGTAGAGGAATGGATGAAATTTCGGGGTAATTTGACTGAAGACCGAAGCCAATAGGAACCAGGCCAAGGGCTTGCGATTGACCTGAGAAGGTGTAGAATGGGATTTATTTTTGAGAAAAAGAGAAGAAACTATTTTTGGATTTTTAAATAAGGGAGAAATGTTTTTGGAGACGAAACTCAGCATGATTATTACGATTATTACGTTCTCACTTGTATTTAATTCTACTAAATACAATGTCGGACGGTACCCGAGCCTAGAAAAGTGGGGTTTTTAATATATGCGAAGCTACGGCTGAACTTGTAACCAGGATTACGAATAGGGGCCCGTTTTAAAAATGCACAAAAATAACGGGCGGTAGGCCGACCCGAAATTTTGGCAGAGTTTCGGGTTGAAATCGGCAATCTAAAGTGCGTGTCCTAGGTTTGACACCTATATGCGGGTATGCAGTTGGTTGGGTGAATCGGAATAGGTTCCCCCCTTTGGCGTGACTTCCAAGATATACGTCTTGCTCTTGCGGGCAATCGATACGTGTGGACAAGCCATTTGATATACCTAAGTGTACGTGAATTGCCTCACTATATACCTCATGGGGACTGTTGATACCAAATTTATTCTGCTGACATGGACCACTCACTTACAGACGCGTGTCTGCCAACGTGACAATTATATATACTTTTATCGAGCAACTCAGGATCATCGAGCAACTAAGGAGCCCCGAGCAACTCAGGGGCCCCAAGCAACTCAAGCGTGTCGAGTAGCTTAGGCGGTCCGAGCAGCTTAAGTTGTTCGAGCTACATAGCGTACATCGCATCCAACTCAAGAGAATCAAGGAGACGACTGCTCATTAAATGCTCATTATTATCATACAGATGTACTTGTCTACTAGATAACAGCGCATTGTCCTTTCATTTGTACAACCTCAAGGCTATAAATACATTGTAACCTCTTCATTAGTGGAGGACTCGGAATTTCTTGGTAAATCCATTATCAAGAATTCCAAGTAAACATTCAGCAATAACAAAAACAGTGGACGTAGTCCATTCTTTCAAGGCTGAACCACTTTAAAAATCTTTTGTCTCATTTATTTTATCTGTGATTAAAAAATTAGAAATAATCTAATTTTTTTTACATCAACAGATTGGCGCCGTCTGTGGGAAACGACTGTAATTATCATTTTTCACCAAAATAATTCATCATCAATGGTTGATCATTCGAAATCCAGCAATCGAAACGTTGGTATCCCTCCAAATCCTCCATCTACTCTTCCAAATGTCCAAGATCTGGCCGGTATAATGGCTAATTTGGCCCAGGGCCAAACGGCCATGCAAGAGACCATGCGAAAACTCATGCAAACTATCCAGGGTGGAGCGTCGACCCAGTTAGGACAACGAAGTATTCAGAGAAATACCCGATTACCTTCTTCGCGAACTAGGCGAACGTTATTCCCAGAGGAATCTCGATCCAGACGTACCGATTCATATCGTACTGAGAGATCTAACGATCCTTCTTATCAACCTGGTCGGACTTCCTCAGTACAAGCAACAGACTCTCAGCGAAACATTACTCTCTCTCCAGAAAGAACTAGTGCTCTAGAAAGATTGAGTAGAATCTCTCTTTTTGATCGTTTGGGCCCTAAGAGGAATAGAAGCCCTCCTAGGATTGCGTCAAGGAACTCTCCACGAACATCCGACCTAAGGGAAGGCTCTGCCCAATCACAACCAACTGCTCGTAATGAAAGATCCCAATAAGCAAATTCAATGCGATCAATTGCTAGAACCAATAGGCCCGAGGAAGGAAATGATGCATGGAAGGACTCTATTTAGAGGTTGGAAGATAGATTAGGGGAAATGGATAAGGCCAAGAATCCTTTATAAAGGACTTTTGTTCAAGGGACACCCTTTGTACAGGCGATTGTGGATTTTCTAACACCATCAAAATTCAAAGCTCCAATGGTAACGCCTAAATATGATGGAAAAGCTGACCCTGTCCTTCATATAGAACAATACCAAGTTGCTGCCGATATCTATGCAGTTCCAGATAAGATGAGATGCAGGGCATTTTCAGGAACTCTTACCGGATCTGCTCAAATATGGTACAACAATCTTCATCGGGGAAAGATCGCGACTTTCTTTCAATTGGGAGAGCTCTTTATTGGGAACTTCTGTTTTGGAGCAAAACCAGTCAAACGAGTAGCACACTTATTGAGTGTTAGACAAAAGGCAGGTGAAAGCACCAGGGATTACATTACTCGTTTTAATAACGAGAAACTCGAAGTAATTGATTACGAGGAGAAGACAACAATTACTGCTCTGATGAGTGGACTGTTGCCAGACAAATTGTACTACACTCTAGCCAAAGGCCCACCTAGAACCATGGCAGAACTAATGGCAAAGGCAGCCAAGATTATGAACCCCGGGGAAGTTATGGCTACGAAGAAGAATATGGACACTAAGGAGACCAAAGTTGAGGCGGATAAGGTTGAGAAGAAGGAGCAGAAGAACAATGGTGGCAAAAAGCAATTAAAAGCAAAGCAAGCATTGGAACAGTTGAAGAAATTTGGAAACTATACTCCTTTGAAGGTAGATATAAACCACATTCTGGAAGAGATTAAGAACAGCGAGGAGCTAAACTGGCCTGAAAAAATGAAGGCAGATCCTGACAAGAGGAATAAATCCAAATATTGCGAGTTCCATAAGGACCATGGCCACACTACCAAAAACTGCATAGCTCTCCAGAATGAAATTGAAGAGCTCATCAGGCGGGGAAATTTGACCAAGTATGTGGATCGCCAAAATGGTGGAAAGGTCAACGACCGACCAAGGCAGAGATCTAGATCTCCTCGACGAGCAAAAGAGGACAAGAAGAGAAGTCATGAAGAAGACCCAGAAGATGATCAAGATGACCCCGATCTCCCCAAAAGACCAAAATATCCAGAGCGTGAGGTATTTTCAATCCATTTTGGATCATTTGAATGTAATGTTATTACAGGTGGAGATGCAGGAGGTGGAGATATGACTGTAGAGAGAAAATCTTACCTCAATGAGGATCAAGCTTTCTCGTACATTCAGCGAATAAATCTAGCTTGAAAGAGTTGGCACTTGCGTTCAAATGATCAAATTATATTTAAAACACCTTTTAACCCAAACAAACCCTAAACATGCAACTAGGTGTGATTGAAACAATATGAAATCATGCAAGAGTTATTCAAAACCACACAATTGAGGAAAAATCCCCCACAGGGGCAAAACCATTTGTATATCACTATAATTTGTAAGAGAAACGGCTTACAATCGGATTACACTAAAATACAAGTTTTTGACTAAGAATTACCCTCAGGTATCGGATTCTGTAGTCACAGCTGGAATTATCCTTTTCCAGTAGGGCTGCAATGAAGAGGAAGAAACGGTCCACTTCACAAGGGTTGAACAACAGCAATGGTGTTCTTGGGTTACCAAACTTGATTCACATAGATATGGAAGATGTGTGAATCTAAAAACCTAGAATCATAGGACTCAATAGGTGAATACTTTAGGGTTGATATGCTCTGAAAAACGTGGGAAAGTCTTAAGGAAACCATCTTCTGATCGTGGTATAAATAAGGTAGCCATATCCCTAAAAAATCTGAATCACGATCTGGGAAATTCTATCCAGTGCAGACCGGTCCGGGCCTGAGGCGGATCGGTTCTTTTAATTTGACGCAGATTCGGTTTGCAATCGGTTTGGTGCACTCTCGATACAATTTGCAGGGCGGACCGGTCCAGGACTGGGCGGATCGGTTCGCTGGCGGATCGGTTCCTTTTTTATTTCAGCGGATCAGTCCAGTTGCCTGGGCGGATCGGTTCTTTTTAATTAGAGGCGGACCGGTCCGGATTTCTGGATTTCTGATTCCTTCTTCTTTTGATCTTCGAATTTCGTTGATGATGAATGGACTTTGAATCTTTGCAACGGTGTTACGGCTAATGACATATACAAGTATGTTGGACAAAAATGTCCTTACAAATCTCCCCCTATGTCTATGCCGGAACAAACATAAAAAATCCGAATTATCTATAATCACAATGCCTATACAAATCTACCCTTCCATAAACCCAAAAACTGAAAGAGGTACAAATGACTAAGGCTGCATCGTTTGTTCTTCGAATCTTCAGAAATCTCAAATCTTTTCTCATCGTGGTGTGCAATTCAGCGATCATCAATGTAGTACCTACACACATGAGACAAAGCAAATACCAAGTGACGTATCGAGTTTGAAATGAGATAAACATAAGCATATATATCAATTTAAGATGATATTCTCAGAATTTCAAAACTCCCCCATAATCAGATAATTCATTCTCCCCCTTTTTATGATGTCCCCAAATAGACAAATGAGAGAAATAAATCAAGCAATCAAGAACCGGGGTGACACAAGGCATAAAATCACACCATGAATGAACATAAAACAACCAAGTCGGTGATAGCGTAAAAGAATGGGTGTGATCAAAATTCGATAGGAAAATCAAAGCATACAAACATGACATATGTGCATGATGAATATTGGATATTCCTAACGAATGAACTCAAATGCTTCCTTTGGTGAAAAAGATTGGAAATATAAGACATTGACTATATCAAATCTACAAATCAAAGCTCAAAGGGATTTCTACACCAATAACGTCCAAAATGATTGTCATGCTTTTTCAGGACTTTCAAGGAAGTGCAAACCCGTTTTTTCAATCTCCAACCAAACTCCCTCAGATTTATATTATAATAGAGGTATACTAAATTCTCAAACTTTGGAGAATTGATGGTGAAACCTAAATGGCCCATATTTGGAATGAATTGCTTTTTATTGCCTTGATTTTTGGGGGGGGGGGGCTCTTTTAACCTCTTAGGACCTCGGATATTACAATACCTCCATTTTTTAGGTCCATTTTAACGGTGGCTTTTGCGCAAAGGATAGGAATCAACTTTCGCAGCCCCTCCCCGTTATGAAAATATACACACAGTCTCACCAAAACGGTTTTTACATGCAATCCAATCTTGTCAAGTTTTATCGCATATTGTACATTGTATAGACAGAATTGAGATAGAAACACTCAAGCCAATATGTGATAGACAAGTGCAATAATCAAATGTAGCCGTGCATGTGTGCAATAAAGGATATAGGAGTCAAACATGTAGGAAGATATCACTAATTACATCTCAAAGACTCCAATCAATGTAAAGCACATGGATGAAATGATGTAGCGTCTCAAATCTCTACCAAATAATCACATGGATATATGAAATGAAGTTGTGACTTGGCTATCTTAAATGCTCATCCAGAAAAGGTGCAAAACAAAAGAAAAAATCTTTTTGGATTTTTCAAAAAATTTATCAAAATAAAATCTTTTTGTGCTTTTCTTAAAATTTTTCTTAAAGGAAAATCTTTTTGTATTTTTCCAAAGAAATATAAAAGGTAAACAGAATAAAACTACGCTGTACAATAAAGCAATGGTACATATAGAACAGACTAGCAATAGGAAGCATATAATATGAACATGAAGGAGCATCCTATTCTAGACATAGACCAACTCCTCAGTCAACTGTGCAAATCCCTAAAGATTTCCTAAGACTCTCAAATCTAAGGGCATCTAAAGGTTTCGTGAAAATATCGGCTAACTGACGGTCGGTAGGGACAAAACTCAGGGATACGACTTTATCTTCAACTAACTGACGTATAAAGTGCTCACGTATCCTGATGTGTTTTGTGCGCGAATGCTGAACTGGATTACGGGATATGTGTATCGCGCTCGTGTTATCACAGGAAATGGTCATGGTGTCCTGTGATATCCCATAATCCTCCAGCATTTTCTTCATCCACAAGAGTTGTGTGCAACAACTCCCGGCGGCTATGTACTCAGCCTCCGCAGTGGATAAAGAGATGGAATTTTGCTTCTTCCTCAGCCAGGAGACAAGATCAGAACCAAAATAGAAACACCCACCAGACGTGCTCCTACATCCATCTACATCCTCATCCCAATCGGCATCCGAATAGGCGGACAGACGGTCATCGGTATCAAAGGAATACCAAATCTCGTATGAGAGAGTCCCACTTACGTATTTAATAATACGTTTTAGAGCAAGTAAATGTGACTCTTTTGGGGATGCCTGATATCGCGCACAGACTCCAACACTAAAGGCGATGTCGGGACGACTGGCAATCAAGTAGAGGAGACTACCTATCATACTCCGATATAAGGTGTGCTCAACGTCCTTGTCTGAAGTGTCCTTACTAAGCTTGGTAGTGGTACTCATAGGAGTACGTGCATGCTTAGCGGAGTCTAAACCAAATTTCTTCACTAGGTCTCTAGCATACTTGGATTGGGAGATGAACATCCCATCCTCTAGCTGACGAACCTGGAGACCAAGGAAGAATGTAAGCTCACCAACCATGCTCATCTCAAACTCACTTTTCATCTCCTCCTCAAAGTGGTGAGCATGCTAGGAGCATGTGGATCCAAAGACTATGTCGTCCACATAGACCTGGGCAACCAAAATAGCACCGTCATCTCTCCTGACGAACAACGTCATATCTACTCCCCCTCTCTTGAAGCCACGAGCTAAGAGATAGGAAGTAAGCCTTTCGTACCAAGCACGGGGTGCTTGCTTCAAACCATACAAGGCTTTCCTCAGATAGTAGACGTGCTCAGGGTGCTGAGGGTCTTCAAACCCTTTTGGTTGTTCCACATAAACCTCCTCCTGTAGAATGCCATTCAGAAAGGCACTCTTGACATCCATCTGATACACCTTGAAGCGCAGATGACATGCGATGGCGAGCAGAAGACGGACAGACTCAAGCCTCGCAACAGGAGCAAATGTCTCCCCAAAGTCTACACCCTCTATCTGTGTGTAGCCTTGAGCGACCAACGTAGCCTTATTACGGATTATGGTACCATTTTCATCCATTTTGTTCTTAAAAATCCACCGGGTACCTATCACATTAATCTCACTAGGTCGGGGGACAAGTTCCCAGACATCATTCTTTTTTAAACTGAAGCAACTCATCCTGCATAGCAGATATCCAGTGTTCATCCTTGAGTTCTTCTTTATGGTTCTTGGGCTCGACTTTGGACGTGTAGAAGAGATGGCTAACAACGTTCTCTAGCTGAGCACGAGTCTTGACCCCTAGAGTGGGATCACCAACAATGGCAGAAGGGTCATGACTTTTGCGAACCCAAGCAGGTGTGTCCCCTAACACAGGAGTAGGGTCCACAGAGTGTGAGAGAGGAACAGGTAAATCACTGTCAGAACAGTCCTCATCCTCACACTGAAGGTTAGGATCAATAATCGTCGAAGGTTCGTCATCTTGCACGGTAACATTTATTGATTCCATAATCCTAGAGCTCTTCAGGTTAAAAACTCGGTACGCTCTGCTATTCGATGAATATCCTAGAAATATTCCCTCGTCGCTTCGGGAGTCGAACTTTCCTAATTGCTCTCTATCTCGTAGTATGTAGCATTTACTCCCAAAAACATGGAAATATGCCAGGTTGGGCTTCTTGCTAGTCCACAACTCATAAGGAGTTTGAAGTGTGTGTGGACGCAGATACACCCTATTCACCGTGTGGCATGCAGTAGACACTGCCTCTGCCCAAAATCTCCTAGAAACTTTACGACCTAGAAGCATATATCTAGCCATCTCTTAGATCGTTCTATTCTTTCTCTCAATAATCCCATTTTGCTGAGGAGTTCTCACAGCAGAAAACTCATGTTTGATCCCAAGGCTATCACAGTACAAATCCACCTTTGCTTCCTTAAATTCAGTGCCGTTGTCACTACGTATTCTGTTAATAGTGACACCGTGTTGATTTTACAGGACACGGCACTTGGTCGCTAAGAAATCTACAGCATCGGATTTCTCTCTCAGAAAACCTACAATGGAGTACCTGGAGAAATCATCTACCATCACGAGGATATACCTCTTACCACCTAGACTCTCAGTACGAGTGGGACCCATAAGATCCATGTGAATCAACTCCAGAACTCGAGAGGTGGTAATGGAATGCAATTTCCTATGAGGACTACGAATTTGTTTTCCCAACTGACAGGGTCCACAAACGGTCGAAGTTGACTTTCCAAGAGATGGTAAGCCACGTACTAGGTTCTTTTTAGATAAACGATTGAGATCTCTAACGTTCACGTGACCTAGACGTTGGTGCCACAGATCCATAGGAGTGATCGTGGCGCTGTTGCAGACAAGTGAGGATGTGGGCTCAGTCCCATAGCAATTATCCTCGGTCCTCATCCCTTGCATCAAAATTTTATCGGCTTGATTATAGACCTTACAAGCTTCCCGGTCAAACTTTACTGCAAAGTCATCGTCGCACAGCTGGCTGATGCTGAGAAGGTTTACTTTTAAACCTTTGGCGTACAAAACATTTTCTATCTTAGGAAATCCTGGTAACTCTACAGTACCTCGTCCTACAATGCTAGATTTACGCCCATCTCCAAAAGTAACTCTCCCATCATCATACTCCTCAATCTGAGTAAAAAGGGAGACATCACCTGTCATGTGTCTGGAGCATCCACTGTCAAAATACCACTGAGAGGTATTATGTGCTTTGAGAGCAACATGAACAACAAGGGCCTTTTTCTCTTTCTTAGGAACCCAAGAATAGGTAACCTTTTGTTTACCGTTGTTGTTGTTGTTGGTTTTAGCCGGAATGCGGGAAGCATTCATTGACGGTGAGGACATTCGTCGGAATTCCTCCATCAAACTCTGTGATGTGGTGGATAGAAACTCAACTTGCTCTCTCAGACTAGCAAACTCATCAGTATGATGTGGAGGAGCAAAAGTACATCGTATCCGACCAAATCTATAGCAAAACTCCCTAAAGTGTCCATTTCTTTTGCAATGGGAGCAAAAGCGCACAGTATTAGGAGGACCTTGGTTTTCTTTTCTTGGTCGAACTCTCCTTCTTGGTTTTTGATGACGGCCATAAGGAGTCGTAGTAAACTCAGGAATTGGTCCCGGTGCAATTTGAGACGTGGAGGCACCATCAAAACCAATTCCTTGCCTGTCACCAAAACCTAAAGCGGGACCGATGAGCATCTTTCCCATCTTCCCAGATCTGTCCTCGATTTGTACCTTGACTTTCCTAGCTCTCTCAAGGTCATGAGTAAGCTGGGAAACAAGGGCTTCAAGTTTCTTCCGAGTCTCCATGGAGGAATGGAGCTCACTAGTAATACTAGCCACTTGTTTAGTCAAGTCCGCTTTCTCTTTCTCAAAACTTCTCTCTCTCTCTAAGTAAATTTTCTTTACTAAACCAGGCAGACTCTCTTTCTCTCATGGCGGTGCAGGTGGAGGACTCTCTCTCTCTCGTCTCTTCTAACTCTTCTTCTAACTCTTCTTCTAACGCGGTGATCCTAAGAACTAACGCCTTGTTACGTTTTTTAGTTTTGAAAGACTCATTATATAACTCGGCGTAGGCGTGTTGAAGGTTACTCTCGTCCTCACTACCTACCTCCTCCCCCTCACTTTCTTCGCTCTCATTGTCGAGGTGTCCCTGTGAAGCATCATCCTCATCGTCGTGAGGATAACTAGGAGTATTCACATGACTAGCCATGAACGCGGTGAAGTTACGCTCATGCGGTGACTCATCTCCCGAGTCCACCGACTCGACCTCACTGTCGTCACTAAGGGTAGCATTTAGGACGGCTTTACTCTTTTCCCTATTCAGACGATTGGCACACTCAAAGGCTCTATGACCCCTACCATCGCACTCAAAACATCTCTCACTTTCTTTCAGAGGAAGATTTTTGGAATCTTTTTCATTTTTCTTTTCAAACTTATTTTTCTCAAATTTCTTTTTATCTTTAAAATTGCCATTTTTCTTAAATTTGAGAATTCTCTTGAAATTTTTTGCGGAAAGAGCCAAATCATCCAAGTCAAAATCGCACTCAGAATCTGACGTGTCAGTCTCTCTCTTTCTAAATGACTCTATCCTCTTTCTAGCTGACCCCTCACTCCTTCTCTCTTGGGCTTTAAGTGCAATTCCCTTATCTTTAGATTTAGCATTTTTAGGGAACATATCAATTTCATAAGTTTGCAAATCTCCTACAAGTTCTTCCAATTTTAGCGTATTTAGATTACCCATAGAATTTAGCACAGTGACTTTAGGGATAAAACGCTTAGGCAAAGAACGAAGAATCTTTTTAACAACTCTAGCATTTGGAATTTGTTCACCAAGATTAAAACTAGTATTCACAATGTCAGAAAGTCTAGCATAAAATTCATCAAAGCATTCAGAATCATGCATGGTGATTGTTTCAAATTGAGTTGTCAAGTTTTTCAACTTAGACTCTTTCACAGCATTAGTTCCTTCATGGGTGAGTTGTAAAACATCCCATTCCTCTTTTGACGTGGTACACGTCATTATGCGTTTGAACTCATCAGGTGTGACAGACCCAGAAATAGCACTTAGACCCTTAGAATTAAAAGATGACCATTTAATTTCTTCATCAGACCAAGAAATGTCAGGTTTCAAGTTGGTCACATTATTAACAGTCACGGTGGGAGGAGTCCACCCTCGTTCAACCAAAATCCAGACACGTTCATCAATGGCTTTTAAAGCCGACCTCATACGGGCTTTCCAATAAGCATAATTTGTCCCGTCAAAAACAGGCATTTTATAATATGACTTCTCCATTTGAACACGCACTTTTTCAAAAATCAATTTTTTTTAGAAAATTGATATCTTAGAAACAAAATTTTGCGAAAAAAGGAATACGCGATAGATTAGCGTAACCTGCTCTGATACCAATTTGAAAGAGTTGGCTCTTGCGTTCAAATGATCAAATTATATTTAAAACACCTTTTAACCCAAACAAACCCTAAACATGCAACTAGGTGTGATTGAAACAATATGAAATCATGCAAGAGTTATTCAAAACCACACAATTGAGGAAAAATCCCCCACAGGGGCAAAACCATTTGTATATCACTATAATTTGTAAGAGAAACGGCTTACAATCGGATTACACTAAAATACAAGTTTTTGACTAAGAATTACCCTCAGGTATCGGATTCTATAGTCGCAGCTGGAATTATCCTTTTCCAGTAGGGCTGCAATGAAGAGGAAGAAACGGTCCACTTCACAAGGGTTGAACAACAGCAATGGTGTTCTTGGGTTACCAAACTTGATTCACATAGATATGGAAGATGTGTGAATCTAAAAACCTAGAATCATAGGACTCAATAGGTGAATACTTTAGGGTTGATATGCTCTGAAAAACGTGGGAAAGTCTTAAGGAAACCATCTTCTGATCGTGGTATAAATAAGGTAGCCATAGCCCTAAAAAATCTGAATCACGATCTGGGAAATTCTATCCAGGGCGGACCGGTCCGGGCCTGAGGCGGATCGGTCTGATAGCAGATCGGTTCTTTTAATTTGACGCAGATTCGGTTTGCAATCGGTTTGGTGCACTCTAGATACAATTTGCAGGGCGGACCGGTCCAGGACTGGGCGGATCGGTTCCTTTTTTATTTCAGCGGATCGTTCCGGTTGCCTGGGCGGATCGGTTCTTTTTAATTAGAGGCGGACCGGTCCGGATTTCTGGATTTCTGATTCCTTCTTCTTTTGATCTTTGGATTTCGTTGATGATGAATGGACTTTGAATCTTTGCAACGGTGTTACGGCTAATGACATATACAAGTATGTTGGACAAAAATGTCCTTACATAGCTAAAGATGATCGTCGGAGGAAGGTAAATAAAGACAAGTTGGTCATTAGTTTCTCTAAGAACGACTCGGCAGGTGTACTATATCCTCATGATGACCCATTGGTAATCAAGACGAGAATGAAAGAAGTGGTGATTTCACGAGTACTGGTGGATAATGGTAGCTCGGCAAATATCATTCTATCCATGCTTTGATAGTTTGAATCTGAAGCTAACCCAGTTAGAGCCATATCATAGGCCCCTCCTTGGTTTTACTGGCAAAAAGGTTTTTCCACTTAGGACGATCAAGTTGGATATGCTTATCGGTACATGGCCTGCTTGTCGAACAGAAAGAGTACGCTTTTTTGTAATGGATAAAAATATCCAATCAGCTTATAACATCATCATGGGAAGAGTAGGCATAAAGAAGTTCAAAGTAGTACCTTCTACTGTGCATCAATGTTTAAAATTCCCAACCAATTTTGGGGTGGGAGTTGTGAAAGGCGACCAAAAAGTAGCTCGGGAATGTTACTATTCATCTGCTGAGCAGGAAGAGCGTGAAGAATCTAGGCAAAATACTATCACCTATCAAGTGGATGAGATATGAGATGCAGAGATTGAAACATTAGACCCTAGAGACGAGTCTCAACTCGTGAAGGGACAGGTCATGGAAGCTACCGAGAATGTCATTCTAGACGACGAGCATCCAGAACGAACAACTCAAATTGGTGCATCATTGGATGTATCAATAAAATAAGAAATGATAGCATTTCTAAGATGCAGAGAGAAGACTTTTGCATGGAGTCATGAAGACATGCCAGGAATAGATCCTAATTTCTTGTGTCACGAGCTCAATGTGAACAAGGAAATTAAGCTAGTGAAGTAGCGAAGAATAATGTTCAGGCCTGAGAAGAATCAAGCTATACAAGAGGAAGTAGAGAAGCTACAAAAAGCCTCTTTTATTACAGATGTCAAATATCCGGATTGTCTAACAAATGTGGTGATGGTAAAGAAGAAAAATAACAAGTGGAGGATGTCTGTAGACTTCACTGATCTTAATAAGGTATGCCCAAAGGATCATTTTCCTTTTCCCCGAATCGTTCAACTGGTGGATGCTACCTCGGGCACGAATTATTGAGTTTCATGGATGCTTATTCTGGTTACAATCAGATTAAGATGAAGCTTGAGGACAGGGAGAGTACCTCTTTTATCACCCCAAGGGGAACTTATTGTTATAATGTTATGCCTTTCGGACTTAAAAATATAGGTGCCACATATCAGCAGCTGTTGAATAAGGTGTTTGCAGAGCAAATCAGTCATAACATGGAGGTTTATGTTGATGACATGCTTACGAAGAGCAAGAAAGATACTTATCATCTAATTGACTTAGGTCAGACCTTTGATCAACTAGAGAAATATCAAATGAAGCTGAATCCTACCAAATGCATATTCGGAGTACGAGAAGGCATGTTTCTCGGGTATATTGTCAACCAACGAGGTATTAAAGCGAACCCTAAAAAGATCAAGGCTCTATTGGGGCTACGATCTCCAACGACAAAGAAGGAAGTGCAAAGTCTCACAGGGCGAGTTGCAGCACTTAATAGATTTGTGTCATGAGCAACTGATAGATGTCTCCCATTCTTCAAAACACTCCGAAAAACGTTTGAGTGGAATGATGAATGCGAGGAGGCCTTTCAAGAATTGAAGAAATATCTGGGAACACCTCCATTGTTGTCCAAACCAGTGACGGGAGAAAGATTATACTTGTATCTGGCAGTATCAGAGAATGCAGTTAGCTCGGCATTAATCAGATTAGAGAATGGAGTACAAAAACCAGTCTATTATACCAGCAAACCTTTTCGAGGAGCCTAAATCAGATATCCAAGACTAGAAAAGTTGGCACTAGCACTAATTGAAGCAAGCAGAAGGATGAGGACATACTTCCAAGCTCATACTATAGTTGTGTATACAGATATGCCGTTAAGGCAAGCTCTGTACAAACCAGATAAATCAGGAAGGTTGATGTATTGGGCAGTAGAACTGGGAGAATATGATATAATTTATGAGCCTAGATCATCGCTCAAATGACAGGCGATAGATGATTTTATCGCAGAGTTTACTCAGGAGTATACCCCCGACGAGCAAGAGTTGAATATGGACCAACCTGTGGATGTTACAAGATCATCAAATTTAAACCCCGACCAACTTACGTCGATGGACGAGCAACGAGAAGCGCTGGAGGAGAATAAAAGGAAGCATCGAATATTCCACCGTGGAACTCTGTCTGACCAAGAGTTTGATAATGAGATACCTGTGTGGAATTTGTATGTAGATGGCTCTTCTTGCACTACAGGCAGTGGAGCAGGGATTGTTTTAAACAGCCCGGATGAGATGGATGTGGAGTATGCTCTGCGTTTTCAATTTAAGGCTTCTAATAATGAGGTTGAATATGAAGCTATGATCGTGGGTCTCAGTCTGGCCAAAACTATAAAAGTAGAGCAGGTTGTTGTATTCAGTGACTCACAGTTGATCGTAAATCAAATGTTAGGGGTGTATGCAGCAAAAGGAGAATTAATGATCCAGTATCATGCTAAAGCATTGAAAATTGTATCAAGCTTTAACGCAGTACAGTTGATTAGAATACCAAGGTTGGAGAATGCAAGAGCATATGCCTTAGCTCGATTAGCCTCAGCCACACGCACCGAGCTACGAAGAACAATCCCAATAGAAATCTTGGCCAGTCGAAGCATTAACAAAGACTTAATGGTGAACTTCATTGCTCTCGACTTGGGACCATCTTGGATGGATCCCATCAGGGCCTACATTGAAAAGGGGGCTTTACCATCTGATAAAATCGCAGCCAAGAAACTAAAGTTTAAAGTTGTTCATTATGTACTGACGAATGGCATTTTATATAGACGAGGTATTATAGTAGGGCTACAAAGATGTGTCCATACCTCTGAAGTGAAAGATCTGATCGAAGAGTTTCATGAGGGGTCTTGTGGAGCCCATGTAGCAGGTCGGACGCTTTTACAAAGGATAACGACGCAGGGGTATTAATAACCGACAATGAGAGAAGATTATGTAGCTTATGCCAAGAAATATGATAAATGTCAACGCTTCTCCTCTATCCGAAAAACTCCCCAAGCATTGTTAACACCCATCACGTCTCCTTGGCCATTCGCCATGTGGGGAATAGACTTGGTCGGTCCACTTCCAATGACCCGAGGAAGATTTAAATACCTCGTGGTCGCTATGGATTATTTTACTAAATGGGTGGAGGCTAAGCCTCTTATTGATATGACATATGACAAGGTATATAAATTTATTTGGAAGAATATCATTTGTAGATATGGTCTTCCCCATGCATTCATTACAGACCATAGAACTCAGTTCGATAACGAGGAGTTTGCTGCGTATTGTCATCAATCCAATGTACTGAAGATCCACTCTGCACCAGGCCATCCCCAAAGCAATGTGAAAACTGGAGTAACAAATAGAACGCTGCTGAATAGTTTGAAGAAACGACTAGATACTGCAAAGGGAAATTGGATTAACGAGCTACATTCTGTGTTGTGGGCTTATCGTACTACACCGCGAGAAGCAATAGGAGAATCTCCATACATGCTGGCATTTGGAAGTGAAGTTTTCATACCTGCCGAATTGGGTCTACCCACACATATGGTGCTTAATTTCAATTATCCTATTAGTGATTTAATGAGAAGATTAAACCTGGATATGCTCAAAGAAGTTAGAGAACAAGCAGCACTCAGGAATGCTGCATACCAACAACGAATAGCTCTATTCTACAACAAGAGGGTAAAAAAATGTGATTTGAAGGAAGAGGACTATGTGCTGAAGAAAGTAATTCAAAAGCACAACAAACTGGAAGCTAACTGGCATGGACCATACAGAGTAACAGAAATTGTTCGACCAGGGACATACAGGATTGAAACCTTGGAGGGAGAAGAATTTAAGAATGCATGGAATACAGAGCATATACGCAAGTATTATCAGTAGTTAGAATTCCTATGTAAATGTAGATTTCTTCAGTATGAATAAAGTGTTGAAATTTTTACCCAGTTCTCTCTTTTTGATGAAATTTTACGGAGTATTAGTGCTACACACTACGCATCAAGTTCAGAACAAATTACCACCAACTCCGCTTGGTCGGCAAATCAATCCCCTCCAACTCCGGCTGGTCGGGAATCAATCTCCTCTAACTCTGGTTGGTCGGAAATCAATCTCCTCCAACTCCGGTTAGTCGAAAATCAATCTCCTCCAACTTCGGTTGGTCGGGAATCAATACCCACCAACTCCGGTTGGTCAGAAAATCAATTTCCTCCAACTTCGGTTGGTCAAAAATCAATCTCCTCCAACTCCGGTTGGTCGGGAATCAATATCCACCAACTCCGGTTGGTCGACAAATCAATTTCCTCCAACTTCGATTGGTCGGAAATCAATCTCCTCCAACTCCGTTTGGTCGAGAATCAATATCCACCAACTCCGGTTGGTCGGCAAATCAATTTCCTCCAACTTCGGTTGGTCAGAAATCAATATCCTCCAACTCCGGTTGGTCGACAAATCAATCTCCTCCAACTCTGGTTGGTCGGGAATCAATCTCCACCAACTCCGGTTGGTCGGTAAATAAATAATTTCCAACTCCGGTTGGTCGGGAATCAATCTCCACCAAATTTGGTTGGTCGGCAAATCAATTTACAATAAACTCCGGTTGGTTAAACTAAGTAGGATCATGGGATGAAAGTTGTTTCGTTGCTTAGGATCAAAGAGTGATAAGTCACTATAATTAAAAAATAAAACAGAATGGACATATCAGAATATGCATATATTCACAAACAAAGACATTCTTCAAAATACTTAGAAGAAAGTAAAATAGAAAAAGACTAAAAATTTCTTCATTTAAATCAAAAAGAATTACATATGCTGTGAAAAGTACAAGTCATTACATAAAAATCCTATTCTATTGGTTTTTTCCCTTCTGCCTTTGAAACACGTTCTACTCCAGTAGGAGGATCATCTATGGCATAAGGAGAGTTTATAAAATATACATCTCGAAGCATCCTGACATTCATTACAGAAGGCCGATCAAGCAGGTGCTCTAGGCGAGATATCTCAAAATTTGCATGAAGACTGTAATCGCCGAGATACTTGGAGATCAAGCATTGAGGAATTGCCCGAGCAGGAATCCAACTCATATCAAGCTTGAAAGGAGGCACGGGCAAATCAAGTACTCCAGGGTCATAATAATCCCATAAGTAGTGGCCCCGCTCCAATTTTAGCACACCCAGTGCATTCAGTCACCCTTGTTTGTACCCTTCGTTATTTGATTGTTGGATCCGAGCATCAAGATGGTAAAGGGCTTCATTATACCCAGCCATCCAAAATTATACCCAGCCATCCAAAATTCTTTGGGCTGTTTATGGAATTGGTAAGTTAATCTCGCCAGTTGCTCGTGGAGGTTCTTAACCAAAATTTCCTTATTCTCCAAAGTAGAACTTTGGGTAGAAAGTTGCTCGCTGAGGTTCAGAATCTTCTTGGACATCTCTGCTAAGGCTTCGTTCTTCGCTACCAACTGAAAGGCCTGATTCTCTAAAGATGACTATGTTCTAGCTTCTTCAATAGAAACCCGACCAGCTCTTGCTCGTCCCCGAGAAGAAGATCTTACTCGCCCACGAGTAGAGGTGGAGGGTCCAGCTTTTTTCAGAGTTTCCAACTCATCTCGCAGGTTTGCATTTTCTACCTCCAAAAAAGAGAAACCTTCATCATTGACAGGAACTAATGCTCCCGAGGAAGATGCAGCAGATTTGAGTTATTTTACCTCCTCTTGCAAGTCAATGTTCTCTTGCTCCAACAACTTGGCGATATGTCTGTGCTCTTCAACCTCAAGTTTCAGAATGCTCTCCTTCTTCTCATAAGCGGAGATAAACTTATCATATCCTTTGTCAGTATTTAGTTATTGATATTTTTTCTCATATCCTTGGTGCAAAAGGATAAAAGACTCCTTATATTGCAGTTGAAGCTCCTCGATAGTGACTTGGAGATCTTCAATCATCTCATAGTAGGCCACATTATTGGATACTACACGATCGAGCAAACATTTCAGATTTTGGTAAGATTCAATTGCTCGGTCAGAAGCTCCTGATCCGAGGATATTAATTATTTCAGTCTCATTAAGATCTGCATGACCCACTTTAAAATATTCATTGCATCTCTTCATTAAGTATGTGTCATGAGCTGATAACAGCTCCATCCTGGCCATAAACTAGCTAAGAGAAATAAAAAGAATCAATAAGGATGCAAGACAGAGCAAGTCATAGAAAAGGTCAAAGACGAATAACCAAAGTTCAAGATTTTATTTCATCATAAAGGCAAATACAAAGCTCAAGGTTACATTCAAAAAGAATAACAAAATTAAAACCCGAGCAACTTTACACCTTTTCCTTGTGTTTTACAACTTCCTCGGAAGGCCAGGATGAGGAGGTTGGTTGCTCGGAAGATAATGGCAGATGATCGACAGGAAGGTTGGCTGGTTGGGGTTGCTCGAAAAGATGAACAGCAGGAACGGCAAAGACCTGATATCCAGTCATCATTGAAGATTCGTCTGAGGCAGCTTCATCCTCTTCCTATTCTTTAGGAGAAGGAGGAGGGCCATGAGTGTGTTACTGGAATAATTCAGAATTCTCAGCAACTTTCATTTCCTGTAAAGTTGTAACCCATCCATACCTAAAGTACTTGAGGCTAGAATACTCCATTTGCGAAGTCATGGCAGCCAGGCCCTTGTTCCAGCCTTTATCCCAACCAGCACTGAATGATTTTTTAACAGCCTTTTTCCTCTTTTCTTTCTCCAGGGAGGTCCTTTCCCTAAGGAGCTCCTCGACAGCCTTCAACTTCTCCTCCACTTCCATTTTTTGGCATCCAGCATCTTAAAGCCTAACAACTTCCTCTTCAGCAGATTTGAGCTTAACTTCCAGCTCCTTGTTTCTTTGTTCAAAAATTTTATTGCTCTGCTCAGACTCTTTTAATTTCTTCTCCAACTCCCGGGAGGCATTCTCAGCTTGATTCTTGTCCAGCTCAATGGACTTGAGTTGCTTCTCCCATGCAACCTTATCTTCTTCATATTTTTTACGAGAATCCTTTAAGGACTGAGTCAGACCAACAAAAGCTTCCTCTACACCTCCCGAGGAGCTTGAAGCTTTAATAGCTTCATCCTTCATCAAGATGCTATTGAAACACGTCACCAACTGAAAAAATAAATAACATCAAATCAATATATAAACATAATATTAGAAAATGAATGACTCAAATTAACAATACTTACTGAGGCAATGTGTTGAGCAGCAAGAGTAGTGATTCTCTCACGAGAAAGGGAATCTTTAATACCTTGGACTTCTGGGACAGTCCAAGATTTTACCAAGCTCATAGCGGAGCTCGGAGCAACAAAAGATGGAACGCCACTTTCAGCATTTAAAGGCTGAGAGATAGGTTCAGCGGGTCTCTCAGAGGAACTTTTCTTTAACCTCCTCGGAGTTGCAGGAATATTTTCAACCAAAGAAGTTATCTTGGTTGGTGATATGACAATAACCTCACTAGGAGGAGAAATAACCACAGCCTTTCTCGGAGCCACGGGGGGCTTATCAACAACTTTTTGGGCAGCAACAGGAGGGGGTGCATCAATGTTTCTTGTCCCTTCCTCTAGAACATCCTGTTTATTTTTCTTTGCCTCCACATCGGCAGAGTCTGATTTGTCAAAGAAGGCAGGAGCTCTTCTTATCTTCATTAGGTTACTGATGGGAATATTCGATTCAGAGGAGGAACCATCCCCACCAGTTTCAGAAGCTGGTACTTGGTCAATGTCAACCACCATTGAACGAGCAGTGAAGGATGAAGTGTAGCTCTTGTATTGCAATAAATAAGAAGCGGACCTAATATGTTCCTCAGCAACAGATTAGTGCAAACTCCAGATAATTTTTAAATGCTTCAAATTAACGTCAGCTTCTTTTGGAGGTTTTCTTTTATTGTCAACTGTAATGAACAAAAACAAATGTCAGTGAAACGTTTTATCAAACACAAAGAAAACAAGATTTCAAAAAAATAAAAACAACCTATTCCATTGCCATAAGGGGGACACCTAGGACCATGATATACAGCATCTCCATTTAATGGAGCGTGTTGCCAATTTTTCATAATAACCCCATGCTCAAAATAATGCCTATTGGCGTCTGGAAGATTAACAACTAAAGCCCTATTCAAAAACCTAGTCTTTAAATAGAATGTGGAATCACTGACAACCCATCTATAACAGTACATAATCTCTGGGATTCCTAAACGGGTTCCATGGAGTTGATTCAATCTATGAACACCATTAACTATCCTCCAGGTATTTGGAGCTATTTTGTAGGCACAACATCAAAATATTGACAGAACTCCGAACATAAGGGATTTGGAGGGAAAGAAAAGCCACATTAGGCCACAAAGAGACTTGGGAACCAATGTCCCTCAGTCAAAGAAAAATAGTCAGAAGGTTCATAAAGTTCTTCCAAAATGACCCATGAAGGAATTGAAAATTCAGAACGAAATTTGTCAAGCGATTCAACAAGGTAAACCATGATGAACAAAGTAAATAAAAGAGAGGGAAGAAAATCTTCCAGAAAAAAAGTGAATCAGTTGACAACGAACAATGTAAGGAACGAAGGCACAAGATAGAAAAGAAATGAAGAGTTCAAAGATACAGATTTGAAAAGTTAAAAAATGATAGGATTTCTGACGCGCTTAAATACTTTACCTTGGGAACAGAGAAAAGCAATAATTACAAAGGAGGACGTTTGCGTATCTTGCAGCTAAAAGAAGAAAAGGAACACAAATATCGAAGCGGTCATGAAAATTCAAAATATTTATGAGTCCTGATACTGTGCACTCAAAATGGAATTATATACAACGAATGCGTTCCTAAAAATCATACAAACCAATATCTATGCAGTTTTTAAGCAGAATGTTCCATACTTTTCTTCAACATCAAATTATGAAACATTGGGGGCTCTTGTTGATACCAAATTTAGTCTGCTGACATATACCACTCACTTACAGACGCTTGTCTGCCAACGTGGCAATTATATATACTTGTATCTAGCAACTCAGGATCATCGAGCAACTAAGGAGCCCCGAGTAACTCAGGGGCCCCAAGCAACTCAAGCGTGTCTAACAGCTTAGGTGGTCCGAGAAGCTTAAGCGGCCCGAGCTACAAAGCGTACAGCGCATCCAACTCAAGAGAATCAAGGAGACGACTGCTCATTAAATGCTCATTATTATCATACAGATGTACTTGTCTACTAGATAACAACGCGTTGTTCTTTAATTTGTACAGCCTTAAGGCTATAAATACATTGTAACCTCTTCATTAGAGGAGGACTCAGAATTTCTTGGTAAATCCATTATCGAGAATTCCAAGCAAACATTCAGCAATAACAAAAACAGTGGACGTAGGCCATTCTTTCAAAGCTGAACCACTTTAAAAATCTTTTGTCTCATTTATTTTATCTGTGATTAAAAAATTAGAAATAATCTAATTTTTTACATCAACAGGGACGATATGTGTGAGAGCGAATTTGATATACTCGGCGTACGTGAATGAATTCCCTGCGATATACCTCCAGTCATGACTTCGATCAAGCGGTACGATGCGGGGGAACCGTTCGATATACGTCGAAGGTACTTGGCCAATGGAAGGTGAGAGTCATATCGCTTAGGCTAACTGTGCCCTACCGAACCAGGGCCCATCACGAAGTGACCCTCCAGTTAGTGGGTAAAATTTGGTCAATAACAATGCTCTTTGGTGATATCGTGTGAATCATGCATGATTCTCTTATTAGTATCTTATGATGAGAATGTTTTTCTTGATTATGCCAAACAGGGACCAAAGTACAAGTACCAAAGATACACCAAGTATGGATGGGTGATGTGTGCAACATGTGGATATACGTGATCCTAGGTGCACGTGGTGTGAAGTGTATAGGGAGAATTTTCTACAAGTGTGTGAACAGAAGCATAAGAATGGGATATACATTGAAAAGGGGAACATGCAGATATAGGGGAAAATGTAAACAAATATAACATCCATGTAAATAGAGTCAATCCCTCAAAAACATACATATCCCCAGCAGAGTCGCCACTGTGGCCATCCTCGATCTTCGCCTGCGGGCGGGTGCGTGAAGGAAGGATCCTCGGGTCCCGCGCTTCCCTCTCGAGAGCACTTTGGCCGGCGTCATTTGAGATGAGGTGTAAAAATGTAGAGAGATTTAGAGTCGCCAGTCTATTTTACTCAAAGCATGCAAAAGAAAAAAGGGGGAAGCCATCCCGAAGGACGGCATCCGAAGACATACTGGTGTATACGAAACCAAAATGATTCGAGAAGGGTTCGGAGGCTAAGTTACGAAATGGGAAGCTGTTAGGCACCCATTCCTCCCTTTAGGTCTCTCATGGATGTTTACTATTTTCCTTTATTTTCCCCGTGATATGTTTGCATGTGTATATATATAGTGGAGATAGGAATCCTCGACTTGTATCATGGGAGAGATAAAGCGAGTCATCCGTAGGAAGGTATAAGAATAGTAATAGAAAATAAAATTTACGCGATTAAACTTACGTTGATCGTTATAATGGAATGATAATGCATATGGAGTAATACGTCACTAAGAACAAGTATATAGAATATAAGAAAATTGGATTTAGAGAAGATAGAGAATGAGAGAGAAACTGAGAATAGGACTCGAGTCTCGGGTTTTATCCCGAGACACCTACGTAGCCTATAAAGGCATCAAAGTCCACATAGTTCTCATACAAAATGAGGGGTGGGGCTTATCCCGTAAATTCAAAATGGGGATCTCTTATTTGTGAGGGGGTGTGTATGTGTAGAAAAAGTGTTTTAGTTGTGAGAAAAGTGTGAGAAAAGTATGAGAATCCCTACTTGGAATTTATGAGCAAACCCTCTTTTTCTTATTTTTTGATTTTATTTATATGAAAATAAGAGATCTGCAATAATACTAAATAAAAAGTATATTAGGATGTGTGAGATGAGATAATAAAAAGTGTTAAGTAATAAAAAACAAGTAATTGCGAATTTAAGAGAATTTGGAGAGAAAGTTTAGAAAGTTGGACCTTCTTGAAGACCTTGAGCTTGATCTTGAATGTTGAAGAGCAGCCCTTGCACTTGGATGATGATGGAGAGTGGATAATTCACCAAGTTTGATGAAAAGGATGATGAAAGTGAAAGTTAGAAAGGGATTTGGGTGTTGAAATCGCGTTGTCTTCGAGAGAGGTTTTGGGGATTCGCTGAGAGCGATTTTTATCAGATCTGGGATCCCTTTGAAAATGAGGTGAAGGCCTCCTTTTATAGGCACGGGTCACTGCCGATCGGCATAGATCTGGTCCTGCCTGTCGGCACCTGCCGATAGGCAGGGTCTGGAACCTGCCATTTAGCAGTGTGTTTCAGGCCTTTTCAGAAAATTGGCTGTCGAGGGCAAACCGTTGGTCAGAATTGTGCACAGGGCAGACTTTTGGAAAGGTAATTCAAAGACCTTTGAAAGTCCTTTGGACCGCTCCCAGGTTCGGGAGTTGACTTTAGGTCAAATATGGCTCGAAAGTGTTTATCGGACCATTGGACGGGGAATCGTTCGGACGCAAACGGATTGTTCATCCCCATGGTAAGTCTAAATCGCACACAGGGTGGACCATTGGAAAGGTTAGGAGATGTACTTCGACCTTACCAAGAGTTTGACCCAGTTTAAGGAGTTGACTTTGGTCAACAGAGCCCTGGAAGCATTCGGTGACCTCTTAGAGTCAAACGGATCGTTCGTCCGCATGGTAAGTCGGAATCGCGCACGGGATGGATCGTTGGAAAGGGATTTCAGTGCCCTTTGAATATTCATTTAGCTTCAATCGAGCTGAAGAGTTGACTTAGGTCAAACGGATACCGAGAGCGACCGGTGGCCTCTTGATCAAGTTTTGAACGCAAACGGATCGTTCGTCCGCATAGTAAGTCAGAATCGTGCACGGGACGGACTGCTGGAAAGGGATTTCAGTACCCTTCGAAGATTCATTCATCTTTGGTCGATCTGAAGAGTTTAAATTTTTGGTCAAACAGAGTCTGGGAGTGCCCGATGGCTTTTAGGTCAGTACTCGGGGTATGACCTGGGTTTATAGTGATGAAGGGAGGTACTAAGGACCTAAGGAGAGTTAAGAGGTAACATAATGGGGTGTCTATAGTGTAGCTCTCCAAAATGAAATTGAGGCACTCATTAGACGCGAAAAGTTAAACAAGTATGTCGATCGCCAAAATAGTGGGAAGACGAACACCAGAGCTCGATAGAGATCCAAATCTCCCTGCCAACCAAGAGAAGATAAGAAAAGGGACTATGAAGGCAATCCCGAAGATGATCCCGATTTCCCAAAAAGGCCAAGACAACCTGAACGAGAGGTATTTTCAATTAGTTTTGGTTCATTCGATTATAACATGATTGTATGTGGAGATGTTAGAGGGGCGATCATACCGCTGAAAGGACAGCTCACCTCAATGAGGCTCAAGCGTGTTCCTATATACAGCGTATGAATCCGGTAGAAGAAGATCGTTCGAGGAAAGTTAATAATGATAAGCTGGTCATTAGTTTTTCTAAAATTAATTGGAAGGCATTTTGTATCCCCGTGATGATCCTCTAGTGATCAAAATGAGGATGAAGGATGTAATCATTTCAAGAGTGCTGGTGGATAATGGTAGCTTGGTCGACATCATGTTCTACCCTTATTTCAATAGTCTGAACTTGAAACTTGGTCAGTTGGAGCCATATCACATGCCCCTTATGGAATTCTCTGGAGAAAAAGTTTTTCCATTTGGAATGATCAAGGTAGACATGTTGATCGGTACCTGTCCTGCTTAGAGATTAAAAAAGGTGCGTTTCTTCATGATGGATAAAAATATCCAGTCACCCTACAATATAATCATGGGGAGAGTAAGTTTAAAAAAGTTTGAAGTAGTTCTATCCACTGTACATCAGTGTTTAAAGTTCCCGACCAACTTCGGGGTTAGAATTGTGAAGGGCGATCAAAAAGTAGCTCAAGAATGCTACTATTCATCTACCGAGCAAGAAGAATTAGAGAATGCTAGGAAGAAAACAACCACTTATCAAGTGGATGAATCTGATGAGTCTGAGATTGAAAATTTAGACCCAATAGATGAAATGAAACTCATTAAAGGCCAGGTCATGGAGGCAACATAAAGTATTATTCGAAATGACGAGGAACCAAAATGAACAACTCAGATTGGTGCTTCACTTGATCTAGTGTTGAAGCAAGAGTTGGAGTTTTTGAAGCATAGAAAACAAGTATTTGCGTGGAGTCATGAAAATATATCGGGGATAGACCCAGCTTTCTTGTGTCATGAGCTCAATGTCAACAAGGAGATCAAGCCAGTAAAGCAAAGGAGAAGAGTATTTAGCCCGGAGAAGAACCAAGTTATTCAAGAAGAAGTGGAAAAGATGCAAAAAGATTCCTTCATCGAAGATGTGAAGTATCCTGATTGGCTGGCTAATATTTTAATAGTTAAGAAAAAGAACAACAAGTGGAGAATGTGTGTGGACTTCACAGACCTGAATAAAGCTTGCCCGAAAGATCATTTCCCTCTGCTCAGGATAGATCAGCTGGTAAATGCAACTTTGAGGCATGAGCTGCTAAGCTTCATGGATGCCTACTCTAGATATAATCAAATTAAAATGAAACCAGAAAAGTTTGGAAGATTGATGTATTCGGCATTAGAATTAAGGGAATACGACATTATCTATGAGACAAGATCCTCTCTCAAAGGACAAGCAGTGGCAGATTTCATTGCTGAATTTACCGATCTAAATGTCTCCGATCAATAGGGGCCTAATGCAAAGAAACTCCGGGATATTATAGGATCAACTGAAGATATCCCCGAGCAACTCCTAACAGCAAAATTGCCTGAAGAGATGGCCACCGATCAACCAGAATCCTCTGGTAAGGTGTAAGAGTTGAGGTAGAAGTATGAAGAAAAGAAGGACAAGATAGTTCATCAAGGGATTTTAATTGACCAAGCGTTTAATGATAATATCCCTATATATAATTTATATGTCGATGGATCCTCGTGTGCAACAGGTTGCGGAGCTGCAATTATTCTCAACAGTCTAGATGGGATAGACATAGAATATGCTATGTGTTTCCAATTCCAGGCATCCAATAATGAAGCTGAGTATGAGGTCGTAATTGTAGGCCTCAACTTAGCTAAACTGAAGAATGTAGAGCAAGTTGTGGTGTTCAGTGATTCGCAATTAGTGGTGAATCAGATGCTAAGTCTTTATGCAGTAAAAGGGGAATTCATGTCAAGGTATTTAACTAAAGCTATAGAGATTGTATCCAGTTTGGCAGTTGTCCAAGTAATTAGAATACCAAGACTGGGGAATGTAAGAGCAAATGCACTTACTCGGTTAGCCTCAGCTACACGCACTGAGCTACGAAGTACAATCCCCATTGAAGTACTTGCAAGCAGAAGTATCGATGAAGATTTGATGGTGGATTTTATCTCCTTGGATATGAGACCTTCTTGGATGGATCCCATCAGGGCTTATATCGAAGAAGGCACTTTACCATCCGACCAACTTGTAGCCAAGAGGTTGAAGTATAAATCTGCCAGATATGTCTTGAACAATGGAGTTCTGTACAGAAGAGGTGTGATAGCGAGTTTGCAAAGGTGTTTTCATCCAACAGAAGTTAAAGATATAATAGAAGAAATTCATGAAGGATCTTGTGGGGCACACGTAGCAGGTAAAACTCTTTTACAGAGAATAAATACACAGGGGTATTATTGTCTAACAATGCGCACCGATTGTACGACTTACGCCAAGAAATGCGACAAGTGTCAGTTATACGAATAACTCCTCATGTGTTGCTAACACCAATCACTTCACCTTGGCCATTCGCTATATGGAGAATAGGTTTGGTTGGGCCTTTGCCAACTACAAGAGGATGATTCAAATACTTGGTGGTGGCAGTTGATTATTTCACAAAATGGGTGGAAGTTGAACCTCTCATCGATATGAATTATGAAAGAGTCTATCAATTAATCTGGAAGAATATTATTTGTAGATACAGTCTTCCCTATAATTTTATTACCGATCACGGTACCCAATTTGACAATGATGACTTCACAGCATACTGTCTACAATCTAATATTAAAAAAATCCATTATTCTCCAGGTTATCCCCAAAGTAATGGGCAAACTGAGGTGACGAATAGAACTCTACTGACTGGGTTAAAGAAGAGATTGGATGATTCTAAAGGGAATTGTATCAACAGGTTGCACTCGGTGTTATGGCCTTACCGAATAGCTCCCCGAACAGCAACTGGGGAATCTCCTTACATGTTATCCTTTGGAAGTGAAGCACTGATACCTGCCGAACTAGGGTTACCCACTCATAGGATGCTTAACTTCAATTATCTAATGAGTGATTTAATGAGATGCTTGGACTTGGACATGCTCAAATAAGTCAGAGAAGATGCGGCGATCTGCAATGCAGCCTATCAGCAAAGGACTGCCATGTTCGATAATAAAAGGTTCAAGAAATGCGATCTCAAGGAAGGCGATTATGTGCTCAAGAAAGTGATTCAAAATCACAATAAGTTGGAGGAAAATTGGCATGGGCCATATTGGGTCACAGCTATTTTTTGACCTGACACTTACCGAATAGAAACTTTTGAAGGGGGAGAATTAAAAAATGCTTGGAATGCTGAGCACCGACGAAAGTATTACCAATAATGTAACTACCCGTGTACCCAATTGCCTCAGTATGAATAAAAATGATGATTTCCCCATTCGTTTATTTTTTATGGAGTACTCGTGCTACGCACTTAACTTTGCAGCCAAACAACTTTTTTCCACCAACAAAGTTGGTCGACAATGGCAAAAACACCAACAAAGTTGGTCGGCATCAGCAAAAATCACTATAAATGCCAATAATGTTAGTAAAACAATCGAGCGAGGCAAGGTCTACATGATTATGGGTGACCAAAGAGGCATCTAAACTAGGCAAGAAGATGGGTAATATATCCACTGCCTAGGCACCAGGGGAATTATTTACTTAAATAATTGTCACAACTAAGCATGAACATGGGAAAAAATTCCATTGCTTAGGCACCTATGGGTGATAAGTCACTACAACTAGACAAATACATGGGGCAAAATTTCAATTGTCTAGGCAATCAAATCAAAAATGGAAAAATGCCCATTCAAATATATATATATACTCAATAACTGAAAAATACAGTACTACTATAATTGATCATATAATTATTTTGTTTCCAAGGAAATAAAATTACAAAGAGATGTTTTTTCTTCATTTACTAACAAAATACAAATAATCTATTGTACTGATTTCTTTGCTTCAGATTTGGGTACAGGATCCATTCCAGCTGGAGGATTATTTAAAGAAAAAGAAGAATTGATAAAGTTCAGGTCCTACAGCATTCTGGTGTTGCTTGAACTTGGTCGATCTTGCAAATGAGGAGGTCTGGATATTTCAAATTCTTCATGGAGACTGTAATTACAAAGGTATTTGTAAATCAAACATTGAGGAATAGAGTAAACTAGAATCCAGCTAACATTTAGCTGAAACTGTGGTACTGGTAGATCAAGTAATTCAAGCTCATACTAATCCCATAGATTAGTTCCTTGCTCAACCTTCATCACAGTTAGAGAATTCAACCATCCCTGTTTGTATCCCTTATTATTTGATTGCTTCAACCTGGCATCAAGATGATATAAAGCTTCATTGTATCCCCTATCCAGAACTCTCTGGACTGCTTGTGAAATTGATAAGTTAATCGTTCAACATGCTGATAAAGCCTTTTCACCAAACATTCCTTATTCTGTAATGCGAAACTCTTATTGGAAAGTTTCTTAGTAAGAGTCTGAATTTTCTGGGACATCTCAGCCAGAGCTTGATTTTTTGCTTCAGCTGAGCAGCTTGATTTTTTAAAGCCTATTGAGTTCTAGTCTCTTCAATGCTGCTCCAACCAGCTCTTGTTCTACCCAAGGAAATGGATGCAGGTTTGACTCTTTTCAAAGCCTCTAATTCTTCTCGTAATGAGGCATTATCAGTCTCCAAAAAGGAAAAACCTTCATCATTAACTGGGACCAGAGCTCCAGAGGAAGAGGCAGAATTTAACTGTCTCGGTTCTTCTCTTAAAAATAATATTTTCTTCCTCCAACAGCTTAGCAATGTTTCTATGTTTTTTAACTTCAAGTTTTAGCACACACTCTTTCTTATTATGGGCTGAGATAAATTTATCCTAACCCCGATCAGCGCTCAATTGTTGGTACTTCTTCTCATAACCTTCATGCAAAAGATCAGTAGCTTCCTTGTGTTGAAGTTGAAGTTCTTCAATCATTTCATGTAAGCTACGTTATTTGCTATAGCCCGATCAAGTAGACATTTTAAATACTGGTAAGTCTCAATTGCTCGTTCAGAGGCATTATGTAAGGACACAAATTTCCAATTGAGTCCATATATAGTTTTGGCTCAATTCCGGACAAAAACATTTATTCATAGGTTAGTGATTTATTGTAATACTCTCAAGCCTATGAAGTGTGTGTTGAAGACGTAGCGACAAAGAATATAAAGCTTCATCAAAATGTCGGTTTGTGTGCCTCGTTTCTACGTCATCATCTAAGGTTCCATGCTCCCAAGGTATGAATGTAATTATATTTATATAGGAGCTTGGAACAATATTTATTGGGTGTTATGTTTAATAAAAAAAAACATGTTTTACTTTCAGAATAATTTAATTGGAACTTTAATTTAAAGTACATAAAGTTTCTGGGCCAAAAAAATTGAATTTATTAAAAAAATTTGGAAGTCGTTCGAACGAGTTTTTTCGTTCGAACCAGGTTTTCGTTCGAACCAAGTTTTCGTTCGAACCAGGTTTCGTTCGAACGAGTTTTTTCGTTCGAACCAAGTTTCGTTCGAACGAGTTTGCCAACGAACCTAAACTGGTAAGTCGTTCGATATGTCGTTCGAACGAGTTTGTTCGTTCTAACGAGGTATCTAATGAGTTTCTAACGAGCCCAGACTGGTCGCTCGTTAGAAGTCTTGTTCGAACGAGAGTCAAGTTCGTTCGAACGAGATGCCAGGCGGGAACAGTTTTGAGCAGTGTTTTGGCAGTTTTTACCCACTTTCCCCACTTGTTTTTTAACCAACTTTTTCCAGACTTAATATGTGCGGGAAACACATCTTTCCAATTAACTTTTTCATTCCATATCCATCTCATAGAGAGACTTTGAGAGCTAATTCATTTAGGGAAAAAGTTCAAGTTTTTGAGTGTTAGTTCTTAAAGAAAAATTCATACACACTCTAGTTTACACCCAATAGTTGTTTATTCCAAGTTTCTATATTCATATTCTTTACTTGGAGTTTTTGGTACCGGTGTTTCTCTACCGAAGTGAAAAAGAGACGTTTCTGGTTTACTTCTACATCCCACCACAAAGAAGAAGATTTTTACGGCTATTTTACTCAATTGGAGAAAGGCTCCAATCTTGGGTGACGGTGACCATACAAAGCCCTATCGGTGGATTCTGAGACCGCGGTGGAGTTCCGTGGTTGTCCGCTAGGAAGAGGTTTCTACAAGGAGGAGCGACAAGGCTTGAGAGGGGTCGAGTCGAGGATGTAAGTCTTTTGTCTTGTAATTGTAATTCCGTATCTAGTGGACTTATGGCTAGGGTCGTCCGAGGTTTTTTCCCGTCTTGGGTTTTTCCTCGTACATCGCGGCGTAGTGTGACATTGTTTATTTTATCTTGCACCATAATTTAGAACGCATGCTTTAGGTTTAATTCAAGATAAAATCATTAATTTGGTTTGGCCTAACTTTGTTTAAATGAATAATCATGACTTAGGCAAATTCTAGGACTTGACTTAATTAAAACTTGTTGTTGTTATTTTTTGGAAGTTGAACCATCTCCTTTATAACGCTTCCGCATCTCTTGAGTTTACATAAAAAGGAAATTATATTTTAATTAAGATAATTAAAATCCGGGACTCTTTCAAATTGGTATCAGAGCCAAAAACGATAAATTATTTCGTTAAGATCTTTTAATTTTTTGGCTAAAATGGATTTTTTCCCATTTTCAAAATTTCCTATTTTCGATGGTTCAAACTACGCGTATTGGAAAGCGCGAATGAAATCGGCACTTAAATCTATCGATGAACGTGTTTGGATGTCTGTTGTTAACGGTTGGACCCCACCAACACATTTAATTGAAAATGAACATGTTCCCAAACCCGTCGATAGATGGACTGAAAATGAGTTTAAGCTAGCAAAATTTAATTCCCGTGGTTTAAATGCTTTATTTAGCGCTGTCACACCAGATGAATTCCAACGCATTATGACGTGTGAGACCGCTAAAGAAGCTTGGGATATTTTACAATTAACTCATGAAGGAACGAGTGTTGTTAAAGCTTCAAAACTCCAAAACCTCACCACTCAATTTGAAACTATCAAAATGGATGAAAAAGAAACTTTTGATAAATTTTATGCTAGACTTTCAGATATTGTTAATTCATCTTTTAACTTGGGAGAGAAAATACCTGACGACCGTGTAGTAAAGAAAATCTTAAGGTCCCTACCCGATAGATTTATTCCAAAGGTGACCGTTTTAAATTCTTTACCCACTTTAGCCTCTACGAAATTAGAAGAGCTTGTAGGTGATTTACAAACCTATGAACTGGATATGTTTCCCTCTAAAAATGAAAAGAAAATCGAAAAGGGCGTTGCTTTAAAAGCCCGAAAAGAGGTTAAACAAGTAGTAGAGAGCGAGAGTGATAGTGACTCGGAAGATATGGCTTTATTTGCTCGTAAATTTAGAAAATTTCTTAAATTCAACAAAGATAAATTTAAAAATGATTTTAAGAAATTTGAATCTTATAAACATGATAAAAGCGAGAAGATTTCTAAAGCCGAGAAGATCCCTAAACCTAGCAATGACAATTTAGATAGGGACGAGTCTAATAAATGTTTTAGTTGTGAAGGTTATGGCCATAGGGCTTTTGAGTGCCCCACTAAACTAAGGAAAGAGGGTAAGCGACCCATTTCATATAATGCGACCCTTAGTGATAGTGATACATTTTATCAAACAAAAATAAAACTAGTTTGAAAAATAAAACAAACTATCCCATTGCCATAAAGTGGACATTTGGGACCTTGATACACGTCTTTCCCCTTTAGTGGGGCGTGTTGCCAATTTTTCATCACAATCATCTATTCAAAATAATCCCTATTAGAATCAGGGAGATTGGCTACTAAAGCTCTGTTAAAAAACCTAGTTTTTAAATAAAAGGTGGCGTCGTTGGTGACCCATTTATAACAGTACATAATTTCAGGAATCCCTAGACGAGTTCCATGAATTTGATTCAACCTATATACGCCATTAACTACCCTCCATGTATTTGGAACTAATTTTGCAGGTACAATATCAAAATATTGGCAAAATTCCTAACACATGGGATTAGGCGGGAAAGAAAAACCACATTTTACTTCAAAAATAGAAGAAAACCAGTATCCCTCAGCTAGAGAAAATAAATCAGAAGGGGAAGGAGGTTCTTCCAAAATAACCCAAGAAGGAATCCCAAAGTCGGCCCTAAACTTATCCAACGACTCGATAAGGTAAACCATGATGGGTAAAACAAATAAATAAGAAGGAAGGAAGGAAGGAAGAAGTTCTTATAAAAAATTAATTAGAAATCAGCTAAGGCAGATGATGGAAAGAATGATCGTAAAAAGAAAAGCGAGAAGACAAAGAGTTTGGGAATCTAGATGGCAAAAGGTTGAAGACGATCTGATTTTACCGCCTTTATATACACTATTTTGGAAAATGGGAAAAGTAACGATCACAAAGAACGACGACTGCATTTCCGGCGGCTAATCAAAGGAAAAAAGACACAAGTACCCAAGCATTCACCAAACATTTGAAATATTTACAAGTTTGCCATTTCGCCCTCAAAATTGTTATGCTAAGTGGAAAATCTTACTAGTGTTGAAGATTTGTAATCAAACGAGACAAGAGAAATATGCCCGAGCAGTTTTTGAGTATAATGTTCCACACTCTCATATTAAAACTCAACTATGAAACATTTGGGGCTTCTGTTGATACAAAAATTAATCAGCTGACATGGACCAATTATATGAAGATACGTGTCAATCAACGTGGCACGAACTCAACATACCGAGCTACTCAGCATACTGAGCAGCTTGTTAGGAAGATCAAACAACAAAGACAGATTTAATGACTATTCTTTATCATGTAGAGATGTATACGCCCATCCAATAACGACATATTGTCTATTCATACTAGCAGCCCAAGGGCTATAAATACATTGTAATACCATCATGGCAGGGTAAGCTCTCATAAGCAAACATAATCGAGATTAAGGCAAGATACCCAGTAATACAAGACAGTGGACGTAGGCTATTTCATTAAGGCCGAACCACTTTAAAAAATCTTTTGACTTATTTCTTTACTAATATTTATCTGTGATTAATTAATTAAATCAAGTCTAGTGTTTTACATCAACACTCAGTTTGATAAGAAATTCATTTACATGTGATGCTTCAACAACTAAAATATACAGACCTAGTCTTGCTAGGGTCTGTGTGGAAGTGGACCTAACTAAACATATTTCAAAGAGAGTGTGGATTGGTTGTGGGTCTGAGGGTTTCTAGCAAGAGGTGATTACTGAAAATATTCCAAAATATTACAGAAGTTGTTCCAAGAAAGGCCACAAAGAAGAATCTTGTATGTTCAAATTTCTCATTATTACAGCCCAGCCAAAGAAGATAAATCATCCTAAGAATAGAGGTGGAAATTCGGGCCAATGGGTCGTGTTTGGGTCTGGCCCGACACGACACGACTCGATTTTATCCAGGCCGAACACGACACGACACGACGTCGTATTTATTTTTACCAACATGAACACGACCCGTTAATAACACGACCCGAAACAAATAGCACGATAAAAAAAATTGTGTCAATTTGACACGACTGGCATGGTCCGACGCGATAACCCATCAATTTAACAACACGATAACCCGTCAATTTACTATGTCCATTTGGGTCTAAATTGGGTTCTACTTGGGTTGAAATTGGGTCGTGTCAATTGGGCTCTAACGGGTCATTGTCGGGCCAATTTTGTGTCAATTTCTTAGCACGAACACGACACGACCCGCTAACGGGCTTAAAAAATCAGGCCCGAACACGAAAAGCTATTTTAATTTTGTGTTAATTTCGTGTTGGATCGTGTTGTGTTGTCGTGTTCGGGTACGAATTGCCACCCCTACCTAAGAAGCAGCTCAATATGTGATTGATAAAAATCAGCCAATAACAGATGTTACTAATAAGGGGATTAAAATTGAGAAGATTTCTAAAGAGGCGATTGAAGAAACAGTGCAAGCAGGTACATATTCTTGATGGTTAGCAATGAAGTTTTAGTGTAGGCAGTGATGCAAAGTAATAATACATTGGTTGAGTATAATCAGGAGTGCATTGTAGATACTGTTGATAGAGATTTGGAATTAGAGTAAGGTTAATGTGTAGAGCACAAATCCACATCATTTCATGTCACATAGAATCATGTCAAGAAAGCCAAAGTAATAAAGATCTAAGACCATATCTAGAAAATCCAAACTCTGAACATTAGTGTAGATGAAGCAGTTGTTATAGATATTTGATCCTTGTCTCCTAGAGCCACTGAATTACCTAACTATGAGATTAATAAGGTTGCTCTACCTTTGTATATCTCTGATATTGAAGATGTTGTTGCTAATAATCCACCTCACTTGAAAGATCTCCAATAGTTTGCTAGGAGTTTTGAAAGGAAAATAACTTTGTTTTAGGAGAGAAAAATATAAGACCGGGTCAAATCAAGTGTTGATGAAGACTCCATTACACAAGTTAAAAAAGTTAAAATATTTTATCATCTTTTCAGAAGATTAATTAGGTCTCGCACCAAAGGTAACAAACACTCCATCCTCTCATATTCTAAATGATCAATTTATTAGTTTGGAATAACAGAAGGGTGTAAAAAATTCCTCCTCTAGAAGAATCAAAATGCTTCTTAAATTGCATAAACTTCCATTTATTGCTCTTTTAGAACCTAGAGTGGATGCTCATAATATTGATAAGTTCAAGTTCAAATAGGAATTTAAAGGATGTAGTTGTAACATCAGTGGTAAAATATGGGTGTTTTAGAGGTTCAACATTGCAATTAAAGTGATATTGGATCAATCCCAATATTTGACCATTCAACTAGATCACCTTGATTTGAAATCTACCATTTTTTATCCATTATTTATACTAAATGTACTGTAGTAGAGAGAAGAGAATTATGGGACCAGTTGGTGGATGTCCTAATTCTTATAAGCAATGCCCACACCTAGTTATTGGGGACTTTAATATGGTCTCCTCCCAAACAGAGAAAGTGGGAGGCAGTGACATTAACCTTCAGGTTGTTCAAGCCGTTAAACAAGCCATTGATGCCATTGATGATTGTGGGCTTAGAGATTTGAGGTATTATGGCTCTAGATTCACCTGATATAATAAATGGAAGGAGGCAGACTTTATTATGGCTCGATTGGATAGGTGTTTGTTTAATTCTTCTTAGGAGGCCTGCTTCCCATCTTTTAAAATTCAACACTTAAATAAATCTTCATCAGATCATGCTCCTTTTTTACTCTGTGAAAACCCTTTGGATGATTGTCCTAAGTCTTTCAAATTATAATCTATGTGGTGTACTCATCCATATTTTTCTTGAGATTATTAAAAAGTCTTAAGACACAGATATAGCTGCTGGTGGCATGAAGAAATTTGGTCTAAAGTTAAAAAGACTTATAGGTGACTTGAAGCACTGGAATAATGAGACTTCTAAAAATATTTATCGGGAACCTTTAGAATGATATTGCTCAGTTAGAGGTGAATTATGAATTGAACAGGTCTGATTTTAACAGGTCTCTTCTGCATCAGTCTCAAGCTAAGCTTTTAGAAGACATTAAAGTGGAAGAAGAGTATTGGAGGCAAAATTCTTTAATCAAATGGATTAAAATGGGAAATTCAAATTCAAAATTTTCTATTCTACAGTGAAAGCTAAGTAACAGAAGTTATTTGTCCACATTTTAAAAGCTAATGATGGTTCTATTATAGAGGAACCTTAAGATTTAAAGAACCATACTATGAGTTTCTACAAGGATGTTTGGTCTCCTTCATCTTCCGTCCATATAGAGGATGTGTCTGATGTTATTCTATCTATCATTTCTTTTGAAATGAATGAGGTGTTTAAGGAATTCCCTTATAAAATGGAGGTTTTTTCAACTATCAGTGAGCTTAATGATGATGCAGCTCCTAGTTCCGATGGATTTGGAGGAGTTTTCTACTCTAAATGTTGGCACATTATTAAAACTGACCTATTGTCTTCTATATCTTCATTTTTTGCAGGATGCTTTATTCCCTAAAGCTATACTAGCACCTATATTATTCTAGTGCCTAAAATGAGATGCCCAAAAACCATATGGAGATGTTAGTCCATTAAGTTTCTACAATTTTTCTATGAAGATTATAACACAGGTGCTTTCTAAAAGATTGTCTAATATTTATCCAATGTTTGTCTCTACAAGCTAAAGTGGATTCATTAAAGGTAAAGTCATTCAAGATAATATCCTTCTAGCTAAGGAAATAGTGGAAAACTTAGGGAGGAAAATTCATGCAGGCAATGTTCTTATCAAGTTAGACATGGAAAAGGCCTATGATAGGGTCAATTGGGGATTATTAATTTTAGTGCTCAGGACTTTTGGCTTTGGTGAGTGTTGTATTAACTTCATTTGGATAATTATATCTTCTAATTGGTTCTCAATTCTAATTAATGGTCAGACTTGTTGTTGGATAAATTCCAATATTTATTGATATTTTATTTTTTTAGTTGTTAATATTTTATTATATTATTGGTGTTTTATTTTAAACATAGTTTGGGTTTTAATTTAGAAGGTAAAAACATGAGCAAATGGGTGTGAAAGATATGGGAGTACTCAAAATCCCATATTGTCCCACATTGGAAGAATACTACAAAAACTAATGGTATATCAACTAAAGGACAACTAAGATTCTTAGTTGACAAGTCAAATAAGAGGCTATGATCCTACGCATCACGGTGGTGCTTAAGCACCACCAATCGCGACATGCGGTGTGCGAAAGGGTGATTGGGCGACTTAGGGCGCATGGCGCGCTTTGACGTGCACTTGGCACTTCTCACCTGTGCATCGTCGCTTGGAGCGTGGGAGCCTAAAGTTTTGACGAGGTAAAACAGATCAACGGTTGTGATTAAACGATCCGATCAAAGGGTTTAAAATCTGAAACGACTTGATCTAAACCGTTAGATGAACTCGTAGCGTTTCGTGTAGGGGATGTCCATTCGCTTACGATGGGATGCCTAATCTGAACCGTTAGATCGCAGCTATTCCAAACAAGCACGATCCAACAGTTGCTGAGTCACTGCATGAAGAGTTGTGACTGTTGAAGAACAGTCACAGAAATGGCTATAAAAAGAGTTCCAGACCTCTGTTTTGGACACCGAAAATTGCTAGTTTCTCCTCTCTCCGTCCTCTATACTTTGGCATTATCAAGTTATAAATTTAGAGTGTTCTCGATTTGATCAAATAGTACATAGTTTGAATCAAACAACTGTCCATACACTGCATTGTATCCTGAAGGTAGATTCTATAAAACCCATAGTGTACTCGCGGTTCTGGTTCTGTCTCAATCGGATTGGGAGAAATTTTGCCTAAAAGAAAGTGTTCCAAGAACGTGCCTTGCAGAAATTAAGTAATATATTTCGTTCTTTCCATAAAAAAACTCCAACAATTTTAGAAAAAAATATTCTTATTACTCCACTCAAATGGAAGGAACTGTGGCACAATCTATCCAAGTCATGACTCAAGACTTAATCCGACTCGACCGTTTTGATGGCAGAAATTTCACCCGTTGGCAAGAGAAAGTTATGTTCTTCCTCACATCACTAAAACTCTCATACATTCTAGATGATAACCTTGAACAAATTCCCGAGCCCACACCCAAAGACACCGAAGAAATAAAGCAAAAACGTGTGAAGAGGAAAGAAGACGAATTTATGTGTCGAGGACACATCCTCAATGCTTTCTCTCAAACTGTGTATAGCGCTCATCGAATGATTCCGATGGCAAATGAATTATGGAAGGCTTTGGAGGCAAAGTATCAAAATGAGGAAGCAAGCAACCGTAAGTTTCTAATTTCAAAATATATGAATTTTAGAATGAGCAATGATAAATCTGTCGTTGCACAAGCCCATGAACTCCAACAAATTGTTGGTGACCTTAAAGCCACTGGTATTAATCTTCAAGATGAATTTCAAGTAGGGGTGATTGTTTCAAAACTTCCATCCTCTTGGAATGTCTTTAAGAAGAAAATTAATCATGATGAAAAGACTTATACTGTGGAATCCCTTCTCTGTCACCTTCGTATTGAAGATGATACTCGTATTCGAGAAAAGAAGGATGAACAAGGTGAGGGTCATTCAAAAGCTAATATGGTTGAGGATCAAAAATCCAAGATTACCAAAGACTCAAAATTTAAAGCAAAAAATGATTCAAAAATTCAAGAACCAAGGTGCAAATAAGAAAAAGAAGGGAAAATGTTTCTTCTGTGACAAACCGAGCCATTATTCTAGAGACTGCCGTCTTAAAAAGAAGGCATTTAAGGAAAAATAAGGGTCGAAGGAAACCAACAATGTTGAAGATCTTATTGCTACTGTTTGCGAAGCAAATTCAATTGATAATGAAAGTGGATGGTGGCTGGATACCGGCGTAACGGTCCACATATGCAAAGACCGCTCTTCATTCAAAACATATCAAGAAATTGATGGAAAAGAAGTGAAGATGGCAAATAATCTTCGCACCAATGTAGATGGAAAAGGCACAGTGGAATTGAAGCTAACTTCTGGAAAGACACTTACTCTAATTGATGTACTTCATGTACCTGATATGTGTAAAAATCTTGTGTCTGGGGACCTTCTCAATAAGAGAGGTTTCAAACTTGTGTATGAGTCTGATAAGTTTGTTTTGTCTAAGAATGGCCAATTTATTGGCAAAGGGTACTCTTGTAACGGCATGATCAAAATTAATGTAATCTATGATATTAGTTCTGCTTATATGGTTGAGTCTATTTCTTTATGGAATAGTAGATTGGGTCATGTGAATTATAGAAATATAAAAAATATGACTAATCTCGGCTTAATCTCGGATTGTAAATTTGATAACCTTTCTAAATGTGATATTTGTGCTCAATCGAAGATAACTAGAAAGTCGTTCAAATCTGTTGAGAGGAAATTTGAAATACTTGATCTTATTCATAGTGATGTATGTGATATGAAGAGTAATATGACTCGTGGTGGAAATAAATATTTCTTAACTTTCATTGATGATTACTCTAAGTATGCATATACATATTTACTTAAAAGTAAAGATGAAGTTTTCGAGAAATTCCTAATTTTTAAAGGAGAAGTTGAAACTCAACAAAATCGGAAAATTAAAGTCCTACGATCCGATAGGGGTGGTGAATATTACCCGAGTGAGTTTATACAATTTTGTAATACTCATGGGATAATCCATCAAGTTACGGCGCCGTATACGCCACAACAAAATGGAACGGCGGAAAGGGAAAATGGGACTTTAGTTGAAATGATAAATTCAATGTTAATCAGTTCTAGTTTACCTTTGTCGATGTGGGGAGAAGCGGTTTTATCCGCATGTTATATTTTAAATAGAGTTCCATTGAAAAACAAGGATATTACACCATATGAATTATGGTTTAATCGTAATCCTAATCTTAGACGTCTTAAAGTTTGGGGATGTCTTACTTATGTAAGAAAACCCGAACCTAAAAGGCCTAAACTAGGAAATAGGACTTACAAATGTGTTTTTATTGGATACTCTAGTAACAGTACGACTTATAGATTTTTAAACCTAGAAACTCAAGAAATCATTGAGTCGGTAGATGTGCAATTCTTTGAACATCTAACAAAGTTTAGTACTTTGAATCAAGGTTTAGAAAATAATAATCCGATTGTTGACTCCTCAAATTTAGAAGAAAATTCATAACTTATATCTTCTTCGGAAACGACGAATGACGTTGAACCACGAAGGAGTAAAAGACAAAGAAATGAAAAGACATTTGGGCCTGACTTTGTTATTTATTTAGTTGAAGGGGATTTAAATGAGACTAAGAACAAAACTAAATTTGTTCTTAATGTAGAAGATGAACCGACCACATTTCATGAAGCGGTAACATCTAGGGATGCTGTTTTTTGGAAAGAAGCAATAAATGATGAAATGAACTCAATCTTGTCAAATCAAACTTGGGTTATTTTCGATCTTCCCCCCGGGGCTAAACCTATTGGGTGCAAATGGATATTTAAAAGAAAATTAAATTCGGATGGTTCTATAAATAAATTTAAGGCAAGACTAGTTGCTAAAGGCTATAAGCAAAAACATGGAATTGATTACTTTGATACATATGCTCCTGTTGCTCGAATCACTTCCATTAGGATATTGATATCTCTTGCTTCTATTCACCATTTAGTTATTCATTAAATGGATGTTAAAACTGATTTTTAAATGGTGATTTAGAAGAAGAGATTTACATAGAACAACCCGAAGGGTTTGTTTTGCCTGGCCAAGAAAATAAAATGTGTAAATTGGTTAAAATGTCTTTATGGCCTTAAACAAGCTCTTATGCAATGGCATGAGAAGTTTAATAATATTGTTATATCCCATGGATATAAAGTTAATGATGCCGACAAATGTATATATAGTAAATTTGAAAATGGTGTTGGTGTTATTATTTGCTTATATGTGGATGACATGTTAATATTTGGGTCTAATCTCAAATATGTTGAAGAAACCAAAAGGTTTTTTTCATCAAAATTTAATATGAAAGATCTTGGAGAAGCTGATGTGATTTTAGGAATCAAAATTGTGAGAAAGGATAATTCTTTAGCGTTATCTCAATCTCATTATATAGAAAAAGTTCCAAAAAGATATAATCATTTTGAACTTAAGCCAGCTGCTACACCAGTGGATTCTAGCATCAAATTAATGAAAAATAGTGGGCGTGCTATGGACCAACTTAAATATGCTAGTATTATTGGGAGTCTAATGTATGCCATGCATTGCACTAGACCAGACATTGCTTATGCAGTGAGTGTATTGTGTAGATTTACAAGTAATCCAGGATAAGAGCACTGGAATGCAATTTCTAGGGTGCTTAGATAGCTGAAGAGGACTTTGGATTATGGATTACATTATGTAGGATATCCATCTGTTTTAGAAGGATATTGTGATTCAAGTTGGAATAATCTTGAATCAAAATCCAAGTCAACTACTGGTTGGATTTTTATGCTAGGAGGAGCAGCTATCTCTTGGGGATCCAAGAAACAAACATGTGTATCAGATTCAACAATGCAATCTGAATTTATAGCCCTAGCAGATGCATGTAAAGAAGCAGAATGGCTTAGAAATGTGTTTTATGATATTCCTTTATGGAAAAAGCCATCACCTTCTATTATGATAAGTTGTGATAATCAAGCCACAATTTATAAAGTTTCGAATAAAACTTACAACGGAAAATCTAGACACATTAGTCTAAGGCATCAAATTATAAGAAAATTACTCAAGGAAGGAGTAATTACAGTCGACTATATTAAAACGAACAAGAATTTAGCAGATCCTGTGACTAAAGGTCTTGTTAGAGAGATGATATATATCACCTCAAAAGGAATGGGACTAATGTCTATTAAATAACACAACTATATTTAATGGGAACCCAACTCATATCTTGAAAATATAGATAGAGTTCAATGTGGTACAAATAAGTTAAATTATAGTTATGGAACACTAGGAATTTATACAAAAAGTTCCATTCCTATGTGCCTAATGTTGGTTTTCTGCATGTTAGAGGATGAAGGTTACTTCTTAATAAATCATATAAGTGTGACTCGCAAAATCACTAAAGTTGATTTACCTATACGAGTGTCGAAAGTGTGGCCGCTTTCTATGAAATCAAGACCGATCCTAAAGCGCTCGTGAAATCAGGATTAGCACAAGGCCATAAAAGTGCATGCTAGAAGAACACTTATAAACTCAGAAATCGGTATGTGTGATAGTTTCGGCTAGTCTCAAAAGGTCCTTGGTTCAAGATACGTTCACCACAGCACCTTGATGAAGCTTTGAATTATTTTCACTATATGGAAGTTCAAGTCCGAAAGACACTTCTCATTTATGTACTAGATTTTAGCGATAATGCCAAAAGTTATTTATTATCTTTTTGCTTTGCACTCTTATGTATATTGAAATTGGTGGGGGAATGTTGGATAAATTCCAATATTTATTGATATTTTATTTTTTAGTTGTTAATATTTTATTATATTATTGGTGTTTTATTTTAAACATATTTTGGGTTTTAATTTAGAAGGTAGAAACATGAGCAAATGGGTGTGAAAGATATGGGAGTGCTCAAATTCCCATATTGTCCCACATTGGAAGAATACTACAAAAATTAGTGGTATATCAACTAAAGGACAACTAAGATTCTTAGTTGACAAGTCAAATAAGAGGCTATGATCCTACGCATGGCGGTGGTGCTTAAGCACCACCAATCGCGACACGCGGCGCGCGAAAGGGCGATTGGGCGACTTAGGGCGCATTGCGCGCTTTGACGCGCACTTGGCACTTCGCACGTGCGCATCGTCGCTTGGAGCATTGGAGCCTAAAGTTTTGATGAGGTAAAACAGATTAACGGTTGTGATTAAACGATTCGATCAAAGGGTTTAAAATCCAAAATGACTTGATCTAAACCGTTAGATGAACTCGTAGCGTTTCGTGTAGGGGATGTCCATTCGCTTACGATGGGATGCCTAATCTGAACCGTTAGATCGCAGTTGTTCCTAACAGGCACGATCCAACGGTTGCTGAGTCACTCCATAAAGAGTTGTGACTGTTGAAGAATAGTCACAGAATTAGCTATAAAAAGAGTTCCAGACCTCGGTTTTGGACATCGAAAATTGCTAGTTTATCCTCTCTCCGTCCTCTATACTTTGGCATTATCAAGCTATAAATTCAAAGTGTTCTCGATTTGATCGAATAGTACATAGTTTGAATTAAACAACTGTCCATACACTGCATTGTATCCTGAAGGCAGATTCTATAAAACCCATAATGTACTCGCGGTTCTGGTTCTGTCTCAACCGGATTGGGAGAAATTTTGCCTAAAAGAAAGCGTTCCAAGAACGTGCCTTGCAGAAATTAAGTAATATATTTCGTTCTTTCCAAAACAAAACTCCAAAACTTGTGGCTTTTTAAAATCTACTAGAGGGTAGAGACAAGGGGATTTATTATCCCCAGGTCTTTTTAATTTAGCAGCTGACACTTAAGCAGGGGTTTAAATAAGCTTATGGATTCAAGGAAAATTAATCCTTTTTATCTTCCTTGTGGCATCCCTATCATTTCTCATTTGTATTTTGCAGATGATATGATAATCTTTTGTTGAGGGGATAAAAGAAGCTTAAGGGATCTCATGTCTTTTCTTGGTTCTTATTCTTCAATTTCTAGTCAGAAGGTCAATCTCAATAAGAGCAATTTTACTGTGGATGCTAAATGCTCTTCTCAATTCAAATCTAAGGAGGCAGAGGTTTCTGGGCTTAAATTCAAAGATCTCCCCTTCTAATACTTAGGTTCTCCTATATTTAAAGGTAGAAATAATCTTAAATACTATGACTCCTTGATGCAATCTTTGGGATCTAAGTTGGCAGGGTGGCAAGCTAGAACATTTTCATCAGGTGGAAGGTTAATTCTCATCAAACATGTATTGTCCTCTATTCCTATTTTTCTTTTGTCTTTTGTATCTCCTCCCAAATATATATTCCATAAAACCCATAAGATTTTCAAAAAATTGTTCTAGTTTTATAGAGCAGGGAGTTAAATATAAATGGAAGAAGTGAGAGGTTTTATATAGAGATCCTTTTGAAGGGGGTTTGGGCTACAAGGATTTCAATGCCACATCTCAAGCTTCTGTTATGAAGCTTTTCTGGAAGATTAAAACTGAGAATTCTCTTCGGTCTATTTTCATAAATAATAAGTACAAGAACAAAATTGCAGGCTCCATTAGTGGATCTCAGACTTGGAGAATAATTCATTCAGTTAGATAAGTTTCCTTAGAGAATATGAAGGAATTAGATGGTCAATGGATTTGAAACCCTCATTCTTCAGAAGAATTCAATTTTTCTTATGCTTTTGATCTGTCTAAACTCCATTTCCCTTTCTCTAGAACATTTGATCAGATATGGGATTGTAATATTCCTTTAAAGTGTTATATTCATATATGGAAGATTCTGAATAAATGTGTTCCAATTGATGACTGTATTAAAAGTGTGTGAATTAGGCTTTGTTCATGATGTAAGGGCTTCAAATGTAATGAAGAGTCTATTAATCACTCTTTTATCCAATGTCCCATTATTCAACCTATTTGGTTCTTTTTTGCTAATTTGATGGGAATATCTTTGGATAGAACTATTATTTCTGCTTTTCTTTATTGTTGGTGGTTGAATTCAGGTGTTGAAGACTACTCTATCTTTCTCTATAAGTGCATTCTTGTTGTGGTGTGTTGGGAGATATGGAAAAGTATAAATCTTACTACTTTTGAAGATGTTGATGTGGATGCTCAATCTATCATCTTCAAATCTATATCTTTAATCTCAGATATATGCAAGGGCCTCACTTTAAAAAATGTTATTTCAGTGTTTGATGGGGTTATTAAAGAGGATTTTAATCTTCAATCCAGGAATAAAACTCATGTTTGCTTGTTTATTCAGTGGTCTTTTCCCCCTCCCAAAAGTTACAAGCTCAATATAGATGGTGTTTCTAAAGGTAATCCAGGAGTTAGTGGTTGTGGTGGTTGTGACACCCCGACTAATTAAACACCGGGTAGCTACTCCTTTATTAAATTAATTCAAAATGCCAAGTTGGCTCAGTTAATAGCATCACTGTCGAAAACATTTTATGATTACTAACCACCTAGTATTTAAAAAGTAAGTTGCCAAATTTTAATATAAGTCTGATTAACATGCAACAAGTGTAATAAAGAATAACAACACCATTCACCATACTGAAGTAAAACGAATAACCATCACATAGTGTAAATAAAGTCTGGAGGAAAACTCCTCACTACAATCCCATACTGAAATAAATAACCGAATGCTAAAACAATACAAAACAAAGTCTGAAAACTGTAATGTAAAAGATGTCTCTAAATAGAAATGGGCAACATGCCCTACAACTGCTAGATAGTGACTCTGGAATCCAAAAGATAGAAGCGTCTACAAGAAAATCCCTGTAGCTTCCACAAACAGCTACAGCTCGTCACCTGAATGAGAATCCTATGCTTGGTGTCCTTGTGGCTGGGCACCTAAAATGGTTTTACAAGAAAAAGATTTGAAATGCAAACGGGTCAGAGCCCGAATGTGGAGTTATATTTTAAAAACCTGCAAGTGCTTTAAAAACATTTAAAACATTAAATGCAAAGTACATGTTAGGACGTGCACTCACATGATATTCTCACCTCTCGTCTAACTGTGCACTCCTAACGTAAGTACCCATCTATAACGACGCAAACCACTAGCTAAGTGACATCATCTCTAGCTAAACTATCATAGGTCCTACCCATATTACTCGGTTTTATTAACATTATAACGCTCGTAATTACGTAGGGGTTTAACGTAAACTCAGATGCTCAATATGCAATATATATCACTATCAGTTAACTCGCTATACTTCTCGAAGCAATACCGTAATTATATACACATCATTAACATGAAGGTTCTCATTAATTAAGTGTATATTATTCACATCATAAATATACAGTATAAGCACCCCGAGAACTAAGTTGTGGTGCACACATACTCTGTTATCCATCCCGGTACATCACGTACATAAGGATTACATATTCCGAATCTCTCAGGAATAGTTCACAGATAACAACATCACAAATAATGGAGGCGAACACAGTCACATCACATGGGTCACGCACATACCTACGCTCCCACGATCAGCGGACTTATTAATATCCCAATAAATCTTTCTATGACCTATGTTCATCAAGGTAACCAGTCTAAATCCAGGCAACACAAGGATTAGAGGGCCCTAAGCGAACGCAAACCTCCCGTGATAGCAAGTATGGTAGGTATGTCATACACACAATTCATATACCAATACTAAGTTAACACACGTCTTAGTAATACCGTAGTTTAATTGTAGTACATATCGCATTCTCGTACTAACTTATAATTATCACAATTTATACTATTCCGGTTTATAATTATACGCGCCATAATTCATTCTCACGTCGTAGTAGACACTCACGTCTCAACCCAAACGGTTCATTTAATATAACTCGCGTATATAGTTTGCTCCTCTCAATAACCCAAAAGTCCCAAATCTATCCTTACATCATCAAGTAATGTTAACTCTACCCTCGAACTAGTCTACGGGACTCCAAAAATCAAAACAGTCCAAAAAGGACCAAACTGTCAACTCGTTAGAAGTCTCGTTCGAACGAGACTGTTCGAACGAGATTCCTCTGCCAACTCGTTAGAAGTCTCGTTCGAACGAGGCGGTTCGAACGAGATTCCAGTTCGTTCGAACGAACTGTACCTTCTAACGATATCTCGTTCGAACGAGATATCGAACGAGATCCCTTCTCGTTAGCAGCGACTGGTCAACTCGTTAGAAGCTCGTTCGAACGAGTTTGTTCGAACGACCTGGGTAGGGGCTTCTAACGAGCTACCAGATTCGTCCCAGATTTTCTAAGTTACGTTTCTCACCATTTTTAACACCTCAATCCTTCTCCAAAGTTCGTTCTAACAGAGTTTTAAGTCCTCTAATCATACCACAACATGCTAAGGTCATATACTAACATATTTTAATACATTAATGCATCCTAAACATCATTAAATCACAAGATTTTATACTTTTCCCCAATTTTATCAAGAACATGAACCCTAGATTTATATCATCATCAAATCCCAGAATTTAATCCGTTTTAATTTCTTCTAATCACAATTATCATGAGAGAAATCATCTACCTATCATTCTACATGCAATTCTCTTCAAAATTTTCAAGTTCTAACTCCAAACTACATGGGTTTTCATTCATCTTTCAAGAACAATAAAATTCCTCAATTTCTAACATGGAAGAGACATTATCTGAAATTAAATGGAATAAAGTCACTTGCCTTGGTTCGATTTCTGATTTTGGTGTAGGTTTGGTAGAACTTTTCTGCAGAATTTCTTCTCTCCAAGCTTCCTCTCCAATGGTGGCTTAAGGTGGCTAGGGTTTTGATTTGGGAACTTAGAAAACTCTTCTAATAACCTACGTAGCCTTCTAGGTTAATATGGTTTGGTTAATGGGCTTAGTGGGTTTAATCCACATCAGATTTACATCTCTAATTTTCGTCACTTTTAATTCCTCAAAATGTAAAATTATCAAAATACCCTTTAAGTTGCCGGTATGGCCTAAAAATACCCCGGAATCCAAACTACACCCCCGGGTAGTGTTTTCTGACTATCTCGACCCTTCCGGACGCGTTGGCGCACTCAAAACGACCATACGGATTATAGATTTTAAATTCATTTTTATAATCAAAATATTTCACCGTGACGCGGCGGTCCCACGCGTCTCAATAAAATTTCTAAAATGCCGTATATAAATCTCACGACAACTTTTATAATACCAAATACATATATCAAAACATGTATGCACATAATCAAATACCAACTCGCATCTCGTTAGTATTTAAAACCCGGATTAATTTCCAATTAATACGCATTTAATTAATTAATCCCAAAAAAAAATATAGTCAAAAGTACGGGGTATTACATACTTCCCCCCTAATAACTGAATTTCGTCCCGAAATTCGAAACTAGAAAGTACCTGCTAAAAACAACTCTGGATAACGCTCGCGTATCTCATCCTCGCGCTCCCATGTGGACTCCTCGACATTGTGATGTCGCCACTGAACACGCACTAACGGGACTATATTTGACCGCAGTTTCCTCTCGCTTCGGTCCAAAATAGCAATCGTCCCCTCCTCGTAGGAGCTATCAGGCTGGAGATCGATGTCCTCCACAGCAATGTGAGAATGATCCAAATTATCTCTAAGGTATTTCCTTAGCGAGGAAATGTGAAACACATCGTGAATCCGATGCAAATGCTCCGGTAACCCGAGTCTATACGCAACTGGTCCGATTCGCTCAATAATAGGAAATGGCCACACATATCTCGGTGCCAACTTCCCCTTCTTCCCGAAACGCATAATCCCCTTCATAGGATATACTCTGAGCAAAACCTGGTCCCCCACTTGGAACTCCCTGAAAAACCTCTTCGCATCAGCATAACTCTTCTGCCTGTCTTGAGCTACCCGAATGCGACTCCGAATCAACTCAATCCTTGCCGAAGTATCCTGAATCACTTCCGGCCCAAGTAGTTTGTTGTCCCCCACTTCTAGCCTACCGTACAATGCCTCAAACGGAGCCATGCCAATAGTGAACTGATAGGAGTTGTTGTAAGCAAACTCCACCAGTGGAAGGTACTGCTCCCATCCACCCCCAAAGTCAATAATGCACATGCGTAGCATGTCCTCCAATATCTGATTCGTGCGCTCAGTCTGCCCATCAGTCTGCGGATGATAAGTCGTACTCAATCGCAATTCCGTGCCCATTGCCTCCTGGAAACTCTCCCAAAACCTCGAAACAAATATCTTGTCTCTGTCAAACACGATATTTAGGGGCACACCGTGAAGTCTCACAATCTCTGAAATGAAGAGCTGGGCATACTGTCCCGTAGTGTAGTCAGTCCTTACGGGTAAAAAGTGAGCGACCTTGGACAACCTGTCCACAATTACCCAAACGGAGTCGTGGCCCCTCTGCGACGTAGGAAACCCCGTAATAAAGTCCATGGATATGCTCTCCCACATCCATACCGGGACCTCCAATGGCTGTACCAATCCTGCCGGTCTCTGATGATCCACTTTTACAAGCTGACAAGTGGCGCATTTCAAAACAAACTCAGCGATATCTCTCTTCATATCGCTCTACCAATACTGCCGTCTCATGTCTTGGTACATTTTGTCCCCTCCGGGATGTACCGCGAACCGTGAGCCGTGCGACTCTGCCATCACATCGTGCCACAATTCCTCCCCTCCCGGAATTACCAATCTCCCATTGAAGCGTAATCCCCCGTCTTAGCTAACGGTATAGGACTCAGCTCCCTCTGCTAGTAACCGAACTATCTGCTCCTGACAGAACGAGTCATTGGCCTGTGCCCGTACTACCTTCGTGACAATCTGCGGTGTAACGGTCATCACAGAAATGAAAGATCGGGCCACTGCATCCTGGTGTCCCAATTCCTTCCACTTAGCCTTCCACACCTCTGCCACCTCATCTGCTGGCCTACGGCTCAACGCGTCTGCTACCACGTTAGCCTTTCCCGGGTGGTACTGGATGTTGAACTGGTAGTCCTTCACAAACTCAAGCCACCTACGCTGCTGCATATTCAATTCCTTCTGCGTGAATAGGTACTGTAGGGACTTGTGGTCCGTGAACAGTTGGAACTTCTCCCCCAAAAGGTAGTGTATCCAAATCCGTAGGGCAAATACCACTGCTGCCAACTCCAAATCATGCGTGGGGTAATTATTCTCATGAGGCTTAAGCTTACGGGAAGCATAAGCTATGGCATGTCTCTCCTGCTGTAATACACCTCCCAGTCCTTACAAAGACGCATCGGTGTAAACCAAATACTCAACTCCCGGTCTCGGCAATGCTAACACAGGTGCTGAGGTAAATTTGTCCTTCAATTCATCGAATGCCAACTGACAGGCATCACTCCAGATGTAGGGCACACCCTTACGAGTCAGATGTGTCAAAGGACCTGCTATCTCTGAGAAACCCCGAATAAACCTCCTGTAGTATCCTGCTAGACCCAAGAAACTACGAATCTCCATTGGTGTCGTGGGCTGTCCCCACTCCCTCACCGCTGATACTTTCCCCGGATCAACAGATATTCCCCGATCGGAAATGATATGTCCCAAAAACTGGACTTCCTTCAGCCAAAACCCGCACTTCTCATATTTTGCATACAACTCGTTCTGACGAAGTGTCTGCAAAACCTGCCTCAAATGCTCGGCGTGCTCTTCCTCTGTCTGAGAGTAAACCAGAATATCATCGATGAAGACAATGACAAACTGATCTAGGAAATCCCTGAACACCCTGTTCATCAAGTCCATAAACACAGCTGGAGCGTTGGTCAAGCCGAAAGGCATAACCCAAAACTCGTAAGAACCATATCTCGACAAGAACGCATTCTTCGAGACATCCTCCTCCCTGATACGCAACTGATGGTATCCCGATCTCAAATCAATCTTCGAGAAGAAAGAAGCTCCCCTCAACTGGTCAAATAAGTCATCGATTCGAGGCAACGGATACTTATTCCGTATTGTGACCTTATTCAACTCTCGGTAGTCCACACACAATCTCAGTGAACTGTCTCTCTTCTTCACGAACAAAACTGGAGCGCCCCAAGGTGAGGTACTCCTGCGAATAAAGCCCTGACCTAACAGCTGCTCTATCTGATCCCGTAACTCCCTCATCTCAGCTGGAGCCATACGGTACGGTGCGCGTGCTATAGGTCTCGTACTCGGTAGCAAATCTATAACAAAGTCTATCTCTCGACTGGGTGGTAAGCCTGGTATCTCCTGAAACACATCTGAATACTCCCTGACAACTGGGATAGAGTCTAAAGGAATCACTACCTCCTTAGAGGTATCCTCCTCAATGTAATACAGATGAGCGGTCGATCCTCCCTCTGGGCGAGGCATCGCCACTAAAAACATCTCTTGCCCCGGAATGGCAAAAATAATGCTCCCGCTGAAGCAATCAATCATGGCCCTATAAGCTACGAGCCAATCCATACTGATGATCACATCGTGAACATGCATGTCTAACACTAACATGTCTGCAGGCAATACCAAACCACCAATCTCTACCCCCACTCCCCGGCATATAAAGAAAATAAGTGACCCACTCCCCAATGGTGAGTCGACACACGTCACTGTGCTCTCTGCCGTGGCTAACAATCCTAAAGCTTTCGCGAAGTGTGTAGCTATAAAACAGTGTGTAGCACCCGTATCAAATAACACCCGACCCATAGTGCCATGGATAGGAAACGTACCCTCAATCGTGGGCGGTGCCTGTGGAACTGCAGCCTGGTGAACGTTGTAAAAACGTCCATACTGTAGCTGCCCCTGCTGAACTGGGACTGCTGGAATGGGTGGCAATGCTGCCATCTGTGGCAGTGCGGGAAGAGCGGCGGAAAACATAGGCCTCTGTGGCTCCTGGCGAGCACCCTGCTGCTGCTGTGGGGCCCTGCCCCTATCAGGACAATCATGTCGCTTATGGCCAGTCTTGCCAAAAACAAAGCACTTCCCTGGGAAGTTCCCTCCTCTCTGTCCCTGCTGTCCCCGGCCCTGGTGGCCGTTACCGTTCCTCCCTTGGCCCTGCTGGCCCTGGTGAAACTGCTGCCCATTCTGCCCCTGTTGGCCCTGATGGCCGTTTGGACCCTGATGGCCCTGACGAAAACCTCCCTGTCCCTATCTGTAGTTCCCTGACCGGAACCTCTTATTATCCCCCTGCTGGGAGCCCTGCTCATTCTGTCTCTGCCCCTGACCAGATTGTGCCCCGCTGGCACCATGTCCTCCAGTCCTGCCCTGATGGCTAGACTCCCCCGACCTCTTACCCTCGGCCATATGAAAACGGTGGTCCTGGCAGTGCAACAATGCAGCGTTAACCACATCAGAATAGGTGGCCAACGATAGGTTCCCTAGCAGATGCTGACGGATTCTCCAAGTCAATCCGTCCATGAACTTCTCAATTTTCTTCTTCTCTGTTGGTATCTCATCTGGAACGATATTCAACAGATTAGTGAACTCGGCCTCATACTCGGCCACTGTCTTACCTTCCTGCTTCAAACTCATCAATCTCCTCCTCATTTCTGTATGAACAGCTGACGGAAAGTACTTGCGGTCGAACCGCACCCAGAACTCCTGAATCGTGAGAGTATCCCTCTCCTCCATGGTGGTAATAGACTCCCACCACTGTAGTGCAGATCCGACTAGCTTGAAAGTAGCTAGCACCTGCTTCTGAACATCCGTGCACTCATACATCCGTAAGTGCCTCTGCATATCCTTCCTCCATTGGCTCGAGACTACCACATCTGAGCTACCTGCAAACTCTGGCGGATGCGCTTTCTGAAAAGCGTCACGTACACGTTCCCAAGCAGATGGGAATGCATTAACCTGTACTGGCGCGGCAACCGGCGCCTGAGGTGGTGCCTGCTGAACAACGGCAATGGCGGCATTTACCGCTTGGGCTACTATAGCTGCAACCTCAGCGGCGATCATCATGCCCTGAACTGGAGCGGGCTGGGGTTCGGGCGTTGCATCCCTGGGAACTCGTCGTGCACGTCGTGGAGGCATCTGAAATAAGAACAAAGTTTATAAGTTCACGGTTATAAACTTAATATAGCTGAAGAACGAAGCATACACAAAAAGAGTACAACAGTCCTAAAATATAGGGCTCTATATCAAAGAAACGTAGCGGAAACATAATAGCCGTACAGATCCTAAAGGACACTAGAACCTGATGCTCTGATACCACCTGTGACACCCCGACTAATTAAACACCGGGTAGCTACTCCTTTATTAAATTAATTCAAAATGCCAAGTTGGCTCAGTTAATAGCATCACTGTCGAAAACATTTTATGATTACTAACCACCTAGTATTTAAAAAGTAAGTTGCCAAATTTTAATATAAGTCTGATTAACATGCAACAAGTGTAATAAAGAATAACAACACCATTCACCATACTGAAGTAAAATGAATAACCATCACATAGTGTAAATAAAGTCTGGAGGAAAACTCCTCACTACAATCCCATACTGAAATAAATAACCGAATGCTAAAACAATACAAAACAAAGTCTGAAAACTGTAATGTAAAAGATGTCTCTAAATAGAAATGGGCAACATGCCCTACAACTGCTAAATAGTGACTCTCGAATCCAAAAGATAGAAGCGTCTACAAGCAAATCCCTGTAGCTTCCACAAACAGCTACAGTTCGTCACCTGAATGAGAATCCTATGCTTGGTGTCCCTGTAGCTGGGCACCTAAAATGGTTTTACAAGAAAAAGATTTGAAAAGCAAACGGGTCAGAGCCCGAATGTGGAGTTATATTTTAAAAACCTGCAAGTGCTTTAAAAACATTTAAAACATTAAATGCAAAGTACATGTTAGGACGTGCACTCACATGATATTCTCACCTCTCGTCTAACTGTGCACTCCTAACGTAAGTACCCATCTATAACGACGCAAACCACTATCTAAGTGACATCATCTCTAGCTAGACTATCATAGGTCCTACCCATATTACTCGGTTTTATTAACATTATAACGCTCGTAATTACGTAGGGGTTTAACGTAAACTCAGATGCTCAATATGCAATATATATCACTATCAGTTAACTCGCTATACTTCTCGAAGCAATACCGTAATTATATTCACATCATTAACATGAAGGTTCTCATTAATTAAGTGTATATTATTCACATCATAAATATACAGTATAAGCACCCCGAGAACTAAGCTGTGGTGCACACATACTCTGCTATCCATCCCGGTACATCACGTACATAAGGATTACATATTCCGAATCTCTCAGGAATAGTTCACATATAACAACATCACAAATAATGGAGGCGAACACAGTCACATCACATGGGTCACGCACATACCTACGCTCCCACGATCAGCGGACTTATTAATATCCCAATAAGTCTTTCTATGACCTATGTTCATCAAGGTAACCAGTCTAAATCCGGGCAACACAAGGATTAGAGGGCCCTAAGCGAACGCAAACCTCCCGTGATAGCAAGTATGGTAGGTATGTCATACACACAATTCATATACCAATACTAAGTTAACACACGTCTTAGTAATACCGTAGTTTAATCGTAGTACATATCGCATTCTCGTACTAACTTATAATTATCACAATTTATACTATTCCGGTTTATAATTATACGCGCCATAATTCATTCTCACGTCGTAGTAGATACTCACGTCTCAACCCAAACGGTTCATTTAATATAACTCGCGTATATAGTTTACTCCTCTAAATAACCCAAAAGTCCCAAATCTATCCTTACATCATCAAGGAATGTTAACTCTACCCTCGAACCAGTCTACGGGACTCCAAAAATCAAAACAGTCCAAAAAGGACCAAACTGTCAACTCGTTAGAAGTCTCGTTCGAACGAGACTGTTCGAACGAGATTCCTCTGTCAACTCGTTAGAAGTCTCGTTCGAACGAGGCGGTTCGAACGAGATTCCAGTTCGTTCGAACGAACTGTACCTTCTAACGATATCTCGTTCGAACGAGATATCGAATGAGATCCCTTCTCGTTAGCAGCGACTGGTCAACTCGTTAGAAGCTCGTTCGAACGAGTTCGTTCGAACGACCTGGGTAGGGGCTTCTAACGAGCTACCAGATTCGTCCCAGATTTTCTAAGTTACGTTTCTCACCATTTTTAACACCTCAATCCTTCTCCAAAGTTCGTTCTAACAGAGTTTTAAGTCCTCTAATCATACCACAACATGCTAAGGTCATATACTAACATATTTTAATACATTAATGCATCCTAAACATCATTAAATCACAAGATTTTATACTTTTCCCCAATTTTATCAAGAACATGAACCCTAGATTTATATCATCATCAAATCCCAGAATTTTATCCGTTTTAATTTCTTCTAATCACAATTATCATGAGAGAAATCATCTACCTATCATTCTACATGCAATTCTCTTCAAAATTTTCAAGTTCTAACTCCAAACTACATGGGTTTTCATTCATCTTTCAAGAACAATAAAATTCCTCAATTTCTAACATGGAATAGACATTCTCTGAAATTAAATGGAATAAAGTCACTTGCCTTGGTTCGATTTCTGATTTTGGTGTAGGTTTGGTAGAACTTTTCTACAGAATTTCTTCTCTCCAAGCTTCCTCTCCAATGGTGGCTTAAGGTGGCTAGGGTTTTGATTTGGGAACTTAGAAAACTCTTCTAATAACCTACGTAGCCTTCTAGGTTAATATGGTTTGGTTAATGGGCTTAGTGGGTTTAATCCACATCAGATTTACATCTCTAATTTTCGTCACTTTTAATTCCTCAAAATGTAAAATTACCAAAATACCCTTTAAGTTGCCGGTATGGCCTAAAAATACCCCGGAATCCAAACTACACCCCCGGGTAGTGTTTTCTGACTATCTCGACCCTTCTGGACGCGTTGGCGCACTCAAAATGACCATACGGATTATAGATTTTAAATTTATTTTTATAATCAAAATATTTCACCGTGACGCGGCGGTCCCACGCATCTCAATAAAATTTCTAAAATGCCGTATATAAATCTCACGACAACTTTTATAATACCAAATACATATATCAAAACATGTATGCACATAATCAAATACCAACTCGCATCTCGTTAGTATTTAAAACCCGGATTAATTTCCAATTAATACGCATTTAATTAATTAATCCCAAAAATAAATATAGTCAAAAGTACGGGGTATTACAGTGGCATAGTTAAAGATGATAAAGGAAATATGGTTTTTTCTTTACTCAATCTACAGAGGTTGCTACAAATTCTATTGTTGAATTATATAGTCTTAGAATGGAGTTTAAATTGTGCATTGCTAATAATATTAAGGAGGTTCATATTGAGATTGATTATATGTTTGTGGTGAATTTGATGAATGGAAATTGAAAAAAAAAATAGAATTTGAATACTTATGTGGATTAAATCGAAGAAAACCTCAAGTCCATTCAGTTCTCTTTATCACGCTACTATAGGGAATCTAATATGGTGGCTGATTCTTTCGAAAAATTTAGAATTCATCTTCCTTCTCTTCAGGTTTTCATGTATGTTGTTGATCTTCCTAATTTGGTCAAGGGAGCTATTAGGCTGGACAAGATGGGATGTCATTACATTAGATACTCATTCCCTTCTTTATGTGTGTGTGTGTCTTTTCTTTAGATTATTTTTGGGATTTTGAGCATATTCATCTTTTTGTTTTCAAGTTTTCATTTGCTTGTAAGCCATTGTGGAGAGGCATTTTCTCCGTGAATAAATATATATGTGGGGGTCCTTTCCCTATTCCATAAAAAAATAAAAAACTTTCTTTTGTCACAAATTTATTTTGCCCCTTAATCAAGTCGTATCTCCCTTTAGGAAACTTCTCCCTAATTAGGAAAGATGAAGAGATTTAGAAATCAAATTAACAAGGACATAAGGGATATATATATATATATATATATATATATATATATATATATATTAGAGAAAATAAGCTAAGAGTGTGGAAAACATGTTGTGTAACACAATAAGCACAATGAGGTGATATAATTACAAAATGTGAACAACACGACATAACATATAAGTACAAAATATATCAATGTTGATATAACAAGCCAAACACATAAAACCATCATTAAGATTTTAGCATAAATATTTACTCAGGACAAAATAAGTACATGTTGTGAGATGATGATTCTAATATATACTAGCTGATATTTATCTTGAAAAGATACCATATGAGAATCTCAAAGCATATAAACTAGTTAAGAATAATAAGATACCAAATGAGGAATCTAAAATTCTAATCCTAACTAGCGAAACATAAACATAGAAATGCATACTAATAGAATCTAGATGATAAGGCATAACAAATCAATCCTTTATGAAATATATCATAAAACTATGAACAAGACAAGGTCTTGATCGCAAAAACATCCAAATGTGAAGCATAAGAAATATCATGAATAACAAAAACTCTAGGTATATGATACATTAATATATAATGACATTTCATTCTAGCATCCAATCAAATATCATCAAGGTAAAGATGATCAAATAATATTTGGATATAATTTAGCATATTTATCCCAAATGTAATAACAGTGATATCAACATATATGAAAGTATTGTAGACAAACATTTACGAAATAAGAGAATGACACGAAAACCCATTTTTGATAAGTTAAAATGTAATCAATATCATCACACTTAATTCGACTTATATGTTAAATGTTCATAATCAAGAAAAGATTATCTATAAAACGCTAAAAATATGATGAGAGCATTAACTAAGAACATAAGATCATATCTCGATTGTGTAAATTAAACAAAATTAATACCACTAAGAAAAAGGTCCAAGCTTAAGTTCATTAATATAACAAATCATAAAGCAAAGAATGCAAAGCTTCAACTCAAGTTAAATATCCAACACCATTTTTGGATAAATTTAAACTATATTTTTTTTCCACTCAAATTAGCAATTAGTTAAAATATTTTATCTCATATATTTGGTGTTACATAATTTCAAATAAATATAAATTTTTTAGACATTTAAATGTTCAAATTTCTTTTCTATATGGTGATTTGCACGCAAGCATAAATATGGGACACTATTTTCATTTTTCAAAAGTAATATCATCCAATCAAACTTGTAGCCTTAACCATATTTTTAAACTTCTCAAAATCATTAAAAAAATATCCTAACACAAACATATAGTAGTTAAAAAATCTTTCACAGGTCTAATGATGCGTTGAACGCTTGGTAGAAAATCTTAACCTTTTGGCATTACTCATAAAAGTGACATCAACTCAATGTGTAGTGTCATGTAAAGTGAAACACGATATGATAATGAATTCTCAAGAATAAATTTTCTCAAAATTAATAAGACTTAAAAGAAAAGAAAATCCATCTCATGAAGCATATGTCATTTTCCCAAATAAAGGAAATATGATCCAATAATTTATTTTGATATTAAAAACTATGTCATGGAGTATATGATCTAAAAAGGCATATAAATGATTTTACCAAAAATCTTTTTGAATTCTTCGATGAAAGATACATTCAACCATAAAAGAGCATGGCATGTGATTAATAGATATACATGAAGAACATAATCCTAAACACATTACTATAGGCTCAATCAACAATCAAAACCAATGAAGTCCTAAGATAATAAATCTAGAGAAATAACAAAGGTTAAGATTAAAAAAACATGCAATACCCCAATAAAAAAAGGGCAAACTAGGGATAATAATCAAATATACAAATATAAATCAAAGGAACATATGGAAACACTTAATATGCATAAGAATATAATATACATGGATCAATAAAGGATATTCTAGATGTGAAAATCCTAAAAGCATAATTTTGGAAAACCATAAAATCTTTTCGAATCATTTAGGATTGTAAGGATAGAAATTTCCAATTGAGTCTTATGTAGTGTTGGATCAATTTCGAACAAAAAAATTTGAGTTATAGGATAGTATTCATATGTATCCTTCAAGCCTATGACACGTAAAATTGAAGATGTAGCGGTCGGCATTTCAAGTGGACGTCGATTTCCGGTTTCTTGTGCCTCATTCATGCGTCATCAACATCACATATTTCAAGTCTCCTATAAGGTATGAACGCTATATATGTGTAAAGAGTTGGAATATCTTAATTGGGTGTGTTTTTCTTAATAGTTTTAACGACTTTAGTCTACTCATAAAATATTATTTTTAGAACTTTACATAAAAGTTTTGGGGCTTAAAATGAAGTTTTATATTTTCTGTAAAGTCGTTCGAACGAATCTGGGATCTCGTTCGAACGAGATTCCCAGGTCATTCGAACGAGAACTTCTAACGGGATTTTCATTTTTCCACTTGATTATCGTTCGAACGAAATTTCGTTCGAACGAAAAAGTCGTTCGAATGAGATTTTTGGCGGGAACAGTTTTTGGTATTTTCCCACTATTTTGTCCCCACTTTCTTTTGGCAGTTTTTAACCATTTTTCGGGATAGAATTTTTCCTAAGACTTTTGAACACACTTTGATAGCTTTGGAGAGAAAATTCTTCCAACCAAAAATCTATAGTTTCATGTGTTAAATTTCAATAGAAAATTTTCTTCAAACACATGTTTATACACCCATAGTTTCATTTGTTTATCCAAGTATCTCTAAAAATATATCTACTGCTTGGAGTTTGGTTTGGAACCATTGGTTCATTTCTACCACAAAGAAGGAGAAGTTTTGGTTTGCTTCTGTTTTCCATAAAAGAAGAAGTCTTGTTTTTGTTGCGGTGTGCTCATACAGTGAAAGGCATTGTGTGTGGTTGACGGAGTCCAAAAGCTTCATTGGAGGAGTCTAAGGTTCCAGTGGATTCCAGGATTGTCGACTAAGCAGAGGTTGGTACAAGAAGTTGCATTAGGGGTTTGAAAGGAGTCGATTCGAGTTGTGTAAGTCATATGTCTTGTATTTGTAACGTTTCGTACTTAGTGGACTTAAGACTAGGGTCGTTCGAGGTTTTTCCTGTTTGGATTTTCCTCTTACATCGCGGCGTAGTGTGACATTATTTATTTTTGTCTTGCACAATCACCTTAGAATGCATGCTTAGGTAATTCAAGATAATATTGGGTTTTATCACACTAAAATTCAATTTTGTGCTAAAATTAGTTTGGGTGAATTTTAAGTTAATTTAATTCAAGTTAAGATTATTTAATTTGATAAAATTTGGTTTGGCCTCAATAGAAAAAAATGAATTATTCTTGTTAGGCAGATTTAAGGACTTGGGATTAAATTACTTTTGTTTAAGTGAAAAATTTATGTTGGATTAATTTTATTTCACTTTAGTTGAGTTTAATTTTAATTTGAGAAAATTAAACTTTGTAGGTTGTATTTAGTTGAACCATCCTTTTCTGCACTTTAGGAAAATATTAATAAAGAATTTTAAAATTGGGGGTCCTAGTGTTCCAACAAATATGTTAATAAAAAACAAATCAATAATATGAACAAATCACATATGAGTTACTAAAGACGATATATATGAAATACAAACTTATATATGAATCAAGAGCATATAGCTTACCAAAAGATATATGAATGTGTTTCTAACAAAGGCTATAACTAAAACAAACCATATCAAATGTTTAGAGGTGGAGGGGATCAAGTTAAAAATCTTCTTAGACTCATTTCTAATTAAAACTGATATATTCCTCCAAACCCGTACATGAATAACCCGAGTAGCTTTGGGTAAAGATGGGACACTAGGCATATTTTTATTCACTTTGCCTCTCTTTCCAAGGTCCTTTTTAATAAAACATTTTTCTTTTTATTAAGCCAAATTTGTCTTTCAATGGGGATAGGTGAAAATTTCTTGGAATCAAAAACTTCTTGACCCTGGTTGTTCCTCCCAAAATTATTACCATTCTTAACATGAGGCAAAAGTAAGGTAGGTTTGAGTAACAAAAAAATCATTCAAATGACCAAATTTATGACACTGGTCACATTTAAAAGTTTTAGACCTAGTCATTTGTGTTTTGGACTTGGAAACAGCCTTTTTAAAATATTGAACATTATTCAACTTGTAATAAAAATCTTTAAGGTGACCATTTTTATGACAATAAGAATATATAAAGTCCTTTTTATGTCTCTTATGATTAAACATATGATTTTTGTTACCAAACTTAGGAGATGAGTGAGAGTGTCTTTGCCCTTTACTCATGGAGATCGTGATTTAAAGACATGAAGACCACTCGATTTTTTAAGCCTTTCATTGCTGAACATTGAAGTATATCCTTTTACGAAATTTGATTTAAACTGTGTCATGTGCACACACTCATGTGTTTTTAAAATTGAGAATATTTTTCATAAAATTACTTTTTGAAAAATATTTTTGGTGTTGTGTATTTTCTTTATAAACGGGTTTGAGGTTGCTTTTTTATAAAATCCTTTTAGATAGTATTTTTTAAGGTTATATATCATAGTCGTTCGCATGCCTCGATTTGTAATCGTTCGCACAATATTTTTTTAATCATGTGCATGTCTCTGTTTTGTCAGTATGTGCACGAATTTGGCTCATACTCGAGTTGGGGGCCTACTGCCCAAAATCGTACGCACGAGAATTACTCAACTATGTTCAAAGTGAAGCATAAATATTGAATTTTTCGATAAACGTCCTTGCTTTCCCTCCATTTCTTAAGAACTATTTTGCACACCTCTAAATATTCTCTCCGAAGAGTTTTTTACACTGGTTATGTTTTATTTCTCTTTATAATTTACATTCATCTATTTTAAATTGAGATTAATAAAAAATTTAGATCTATCATGAGATCTTCAATTGAGATGTGGTTGAAGAGTTTTCAATCCACAATTTAGCCAAGTTTACATCCACTTATGATTTTACACATGATCTACACTCTGAGATCTAATATGTAGGTATTCAAGTTATGAAGAGGTTGAGCATGGTGTATATATAAGACAAAGATTGTACTTCCATGTTCGAGTGATGGAGTTCACTTATATCTCTCATTAAAATAAATTAAAGTCACGATATTCATGGATAAATTCTTGTGAGTGTGCTTGATTGATTGATATTTTTTTGTCGTGTAAAGTAACTTTTCAAATTTAATGAGATGCTAGGTTACATGGAGATTTTTAACTCATATGTTGGGGTTTTTTCTCGTATACCCGGTATTTAGTATTTTTGTGCAGTTGTTCATTGTCTTTGATTGCCTATTTGTGTGTATTTGATTATAATTACACTGGAACATAGAGATTTAAAAAGTTGACCTAGATATCAATTTTGTGAATTGAAAATTTACAATTGGAAATACTTTGTTGTAATAACCTATTCACCCCTAGGTTAATTAGAGTGAACACATACTTTCCTTTTTAACGCGGTGCTCGATCTACTTCGAAAAGCAGATGAATAGAAACTATAATTTCTCCGTAGTCACTGATACATGTTTTGTGGTGCTATCTCTTAGTACCGGGTGTATATATTTAAGAGCCACTATTAATGTTTGCAATTATTTGTAGGGGTTTCAGGTAACCATGGAGATCAGTGATGGAAAAATGTTTCTATTCATAGGGTACCACATCAAGACAATAATTTCAGTATTAGAAAATATAGTTATAAATTTTGGTGAAGAGAAAAAATTTATTTTAGAAGATTGTTTCTATGTTCCAACTATTATAATAAATTTTATCTCGGATTCTAAGTTAGTTTCAAATGGATATTTGGTTTATTTTAATAAAAGTGTTTTTTATAAAAAAAATGAAAAATATTTTATCGGTTTTGGCAAATTAAAAAATGATCTTTATATTATAAAGCCTATCTCACCACTGTTAAATACTAAAATTAATTGGGGTATTTGGTGTACAAGGAATAAAGATAAATATGCACGAATTAATATCTTCTTGCCTATAGTTATCCTCCACATTAATTACTTTATTCAGTTACATAGAAACCACAGAATCAAAGATAAGTCTAGATTTATAAGTCATAATCCTTCTTCTAAACGGTTTGCCATGGAGAAATGGGCCCCCTATGGTATGAAGCTAAAACTAAATCTGGATGGTTGTATCAAAAACAACCTTGGCCTTTGTGGAAGTGGGGGTATCTTGATAGATGCTAAAGGTTGTATCCTCAGAGCATTTACTTATTTTTTTAGTGAACGATTCAGCATCCAAGTTGAAGCGGAAGCAATCTTATTTAGTCTTAAAGAATACAGGGAATTCCTAACTTATGGTTTGACCATTGAATCAGACCCTTCAGTTCTGGTGAATATTCAAAATGACAACTTTACATTCCCCTGGTCCATTAGAGTTAGTGTCCAAAATATTAGATAGTTGGTCATTTGCTAAAATGTTAAATTCTCTCACGCTCCAAGGGAAAGAAATAAAATTATTGATTTATTGGATAACTTTGGTCTTCTTTAAAATAGATGCCTCACCTCTAATAGTATTTCTTCTTTCCCTAAGGAAATTATTGGTCTCTTAAAATTGGAGCAAATTGGTTTATTATACTTTAGAGTCACGTATAGATTAAGTGTATAGGGCGTGCCTTGCATAGTTATAGCATTGTATAGGTTTTGAGTGTGTCTTAAAGTTGTTGGTTGTCTTTTTACATCCTCATTTGCGTGTAAGCAGTCTGGATGGGGCTTTTCCATCCCTTTTGATTTTATATAACTAGTGGCTTTGTCCTTTTTTCTCAAAGGAAAAAAAATAAAGAGAAAAAATCCTACTAAGTTGAACTAAACATATGTTTGGCACTTACACTTAGGTCATATTAATCTCAAATAATTCAAATATTGATTTTATATTGAAAATTGAATTTATTGGAAGTATAGGCTTTTCTAGTGTGTGAATATTATTTATAATGTAAAATGACCAAGAGTTACTTCACATCCAAAGGTTATAGAGTCAAAGATGTGTTGGAATTGGTTCACTCGGATTAGCATAGTCCTATGATAATCCGGGCAAGAGGTGGCTACGGGTACTTCATCACTTTCATTGATGATTACTCGATATCTGGATATGTTTATGTTAAGCACCACAAGTTTCAAGCCTTTGATAAGTTCAAAGTGTACAAGGTTAATCTGGAGCGTACGCATGGTAAAATAATTCAAACTCTATGATCTGATCATGAAGGTGAGTAACCCTTGGGAGAGTTTAAGAATCATTTATCAAAGTGGGATTACATCCCTATTATATGCACCGGGCACTCCATAGAAAAATGGTGTAGTGGAGAGAAATAACATGACTCTGGTGGACATGGTTAGGTACATTATGAGTTATTTAGATCTTTCAGATTCCTTTTGGGTTTATACATTAGAGACATATATTTTTTTTACTGGAACTTATCCCCTTATAAGTCGACTCAACAAGGTCCATAAAACTGCAAACTGGGTGTAAATATTATTTAGGGCATGTTTGGATCTAGGGTTGCCCATCACACATGTTGAGCAAGGATCTAGGAAAGTTGGAATCAAGGATAAAAGTATGCCTCTTTGTAGATAACCCGAAAGGATGTAGGTGGTTAATTTTATAATCCTTAAGACCAAAGGGTGTTGGTTAGTACAAATGCCTGGTACTTAGAGTATAATTATATGATAAACCAAAACCTAAGAAAAATAATATCTATCATTATCTAGGAGGGAAAGACTAAGTAATTTCTTAATAACCACCCGTACATAATGAAATACAACCTGATATTGATAGTACATTACATAAAGGTAGTGGTAGTATTACCGATGATCAAGGTACACATCACTTATACCGGTCTATAAGTGGAGCCATGTCATAGTGGGAGCCAGGCATCAACCTAGTAGTTAGTGTATTTGGGTGAATACTTTGGTGAGTTCCTAGGGGAACATGAATCGAATCCTAGGAATAATAGTTGGGCACTCCAAAATAAGGACTTCAAGCTTTGGCTAAAGGATATGAATACCAATATAAATTTGACATATTTGAACAAGGTTCATGAACTTGTACACTCAGAGTTAGCCAAATATATACTCATACCTGTCAACCACACCATGCAAATTAGATCAAGTCTGAGGAGTCGGGAGTTAACTTGGTGATCAACCAAGTTGTTCTTCCTGACTGGAAATGGGCCGAGGATATTCATCCCTCAAAGAGCGAACGGCCACAGCGATATGATTATCGATAGTTATTTGGTTGTATGGAGGATATCATTCGCAGTTTGTTAACATTGGTTGCATTTTTTTATATAGTGCTCTGTATCCTAATCATCGTTGGCCAATCATAACCCTGGGTCAGGTCTATTTGGGATAAGCTTCTCCTCCCTAGGTTCCATCCACATATACCTTCATGGAGCCTTCTCAAAACTGTTATCACTTTAGTAGTATGAACACAACGAAGGATTGGTCGGGCATCCCCTTTCAGTACATATATCCTTTATAAAGTAATTACTTACTGGCCTTAACTCGCACCTTTTTTGCTTCCTCTCAATCCTCTAAAATGATTCCTTCTTTAATGTAGTGGATGTACTTATCCATCCAATTAGGTTATTGATCTGCTATACTGGTTGTATTCCCTTATTCTATCTGAATATTGGGTCGGTCCGGGATCTCTATGAGGGAATTTCCCTATGCGGTGGATGAAAATCTGTCTAATCAGTCAACCTTATCATTGTCCTTATTTGGAATATGTCTGATAACGGATACCTAAAATATTTTTAGTTATGCCATTATGTTTTTCCCTTTTGCTTCATATTCCCCTATCACTTATTGGAAGACAACATTCAAGTCACGGAAGCACTTCAGTTGGTTTGCCTTCAGATACAAGGTAATTCGCGCTCCAACGATCAAGGCCTTGTACTCGACCTCGTTATTTTATACTCTGAAATTAAAATGTAATGCATACTATACACTCGACCCATTTGGCATCTATATGATCAATTATGATCTGTAGCTTTCTTTATCATAAGATCCATACACGTGGACCACTTTTACCTTCTTTCCTTTTATGGTTGTATGAGAAGCGACATCCCCCTTCATACTCATAAATTCAGCTATTAAGTCGATTACTATTTATCCCTTGACAACTACCTTTGGTTCATAGTATAAGTCAAACCCTCGAGTTTAAATAATTACTTTATAAGTCGACCAGAAACCTCTAACTTGTGGAAGATCTATCTGAGCGGGTAATTGGTTAAAATAGCTATGATATGGGCCTGAAAATATGACCTAAAATTTCAGGCTAACATGACTAACGCGAAAGACAATTTCTCCAACAATGGGTATCTAGACTTTGTTCCCCTACACATGCTGTTGACATAGTAAACCAATCATTGAACCCCTGCATCATCTTTAATCAGGATCAAACTGACCGTCATTGAAAAGATGGAAAAGTAAATGTATATTTTTTCTCTGAGAACTGTCTTTGACGGGAGCGATACATGTTCGCATTCGACCATCCAAATGAAGGCCTTCTTCATCATTTTGAATAAAGCAATGTACCTAACGAGGGCCTTTCTCATGAGTCAATTTAGTGCCACTACCCTCCATGTTAATAAATATACCTCTTTTATAGTTATCGAACTGCTCATGTCTAATACTGCCAGGATGTTTTGGGGTTTAGCCTCTATTCCCCTATGTGTCACCATAAAACCATAAAAAATATCGATGCCAGTTCGAAGGCGTATTTATTTGGATTCGACTTCATTTGGTACCAATTAAGGATTTTAAAAGTATCCTACAAATTGGTTACATAGTCATCTCTCTTTAATTATTTCACTAAAATATCATCTAATTACACCTCCATCATTTTCCCTATCAGTTCCTCAAATATGTGATTGACAAGTCTCTGATAAGTGGGCCCGGAGTTCTTTAAATCGAATGGCATCAATCGATAACAGTAAGTTCTCCAGTTTGTCATGAATGAGGAGTTATCTTCATCGGCGGGGCAAATTCGAATATGGTTATACATATAGTAAGAATCTATGAATAATAAGACTTCATGACTAGTTGTAGCATCCACCAATGCATCAATCCTCGGCAGTGGGTATGAATCCTTCGGGTATGCCTCATTCAGATCAAAATAATCCACACAGAGCCACCAATTGTTATTCGACTTCGTGATCATCAAAACATTCGATAGAATCTCGAGGTATTTAACGTCATGAAAAAATCTTGATTCTTCTTATGGGCTAATTCCCTCTTCTTCTATCGTATCGGTCAGCTGGTCGTATCTACCTTTAGTTGATGGGTTATTACCGAGGCATAAATTCTCGGCATATCCTCATATTTCCATAAAAATGTCTTATGGTTCTTCTAAAAAATGATATCAAATCCACCCTCTTCTTATCAGTCAATGATGATCCCACATATACCACCCTCTCCGGATGGTTATCATATAGTGGGATCAGGATCACATATTCGACTCGATAAGCCATTATCAATTCCTCTCTCGAATCCAACCGGTCTATGTTGAACATCTCCTTCTTTTTCTATAATGGTGTAAAGTATTAACTCTAGGCATGCGACTCGCTCATGCACACCTTCCTAATCTTATTTAGTATTAAGAACTAAAAGGCGAGGGATTAAATTGATAGATTTGCATCAAGTTTACTCACGTTCATTTGTCTGATTAGGACATTGTAAGTTGAAGGCGACCTTATCACTAAGAACTCTACATATAACGTGGTCAACTTGGGAACCTTCCCTATCATGAACATGAGTTATATAGACCCTTTCGGATACACTCGCTCTCCAGAGAATCCTAAGAGTGGCCCTTTTATTGGATTTAGCTTCCCCCCTAGCTTCATTTCACAAAATAATCAAAATATATAACGTTTGTCGAACTCCTCGTGTTGACCATAATTCTTTTGATGGTCTAATTTGATATCAAAGATGTAATCAAGAGGGGATCACTATGAGATTTATTCAATGTGAAGGTTATGTCTTACCAGTATTTAAGTGGTTTCTCTGTCTGTACCTCCATTCATTCCCTTTTTTGGCTCTTGTATGACTTATGAGCCGATGTTGACTCCCCCTATGCTAGAAACCCTCCAATGATCATGTTAATACTCCTTTCCTTATTAGTTGTGGACACTTCCTTCGACTTGTCTATCCTCCATTCTCATTTTTTTGATCGACTTTTTCACCGATCATCTCTTCGTTCGTCATTTCGATCATCCTCTTTCTACATAAACTCTTGGAAATGTCCCCTTTACATGAGTGCCTTGATTTCTCTATTCAAATTGAGGCAATCATTAGTATCATTGCCATAATCTCGATGGAATTGGTAGTAGAGGTTTAAATTAGGTGGAATTACGTGTTATTCGGTATGTTCATCCATCTCAACATATATTTGGGTCGGCCATGACATTCAACACCTGTCCCGTGATCGTATTTAGTGGATTATACTCCTCAGTTTGGGTTGGACTCCCCCGTTGATTCCCCCTAAGAACAAATCTCCAATTTCTCTGTTCTTCCTGAGTTCTTCTCTCCCCGAAGTCTTCCACCCTATGAGTGGGTTATCGGCTGATAATGGTGTCCTCTGTGTGGATGTCCTTCTCTACTTTCTTCATCAGTTCATCCATGTTGGTAGGCCGGTTATTAGATAAGAAATAAATGGTGTTACTACTATATAACCCACACAAGAGGGTTGAGATGTCCATCATCTCGTCCGAATGGTCGATGTGGAGTAGTTTATTATTGAAACTCTTTGCGTACTTCTTGAAGTTCTCGTCCTTAGTTTGGAGGACATTGAACAGATGATCGATAGTTTTTCTGTGGACACTGCTTCCAATCAAGGTCATAAAAATCATTATAATAGCTTTATGAAATATGTGCTGGAGTTGGACGGAGGGTAATTAAGCCAATTACTCGCTGAAACTTTCAGTGTTATGGAAAATGCCTGACACCTAATCTAATTCGAGATGGAAAGCACATCCATGTGGGCCTCATAGTAATTTATATGGTCCATAGGGTATGATGTTTCGTCGAATCAATCCATCCTTAGGAGATTGAAATTAGATACCATAGGGAAGTCCATTACTTCCTATAGAGTGGAAACATGCATCTGGTATCTCTAGCATTAATAATAATCGGTGGAAGATCCTCTTGCTAAACCACCGGTGCCTGGTGGACATTAGAGTAGAGTGCCGACAAAGGTGGAGGTGAAAATGGAGTCTTGTTTTCTAAATTTTTTTTTTCTTTCGACTGGATTTTATACACGTGTTGCTCTTTTTACGATGATGGATTAGGCGGTAGGCAGTTTAGAATTTAAGTGAGTTAATCTTCGAGGGCTTGCTTTTTCTCCCTAAGGCCGTTAATGGCCTGAGTTACCTGATTCTTGTTCATAACTTTGGAAATTGTCATTCTTACATTCATTGCCAATTATATTGATGTAGGAAAATGATTTTCACACACGATACAGTGAAAGTAAGACAGTAGTTTATAATGTTGGGTAAATAAAGAATATAATGAGAACATTAGACTCCATATATGTACGTGGTTTGGTCGGGCTTAGCCTATGTTCATGAAGTGAAGGGGGGCTATTTTATTACTTTGGGAAATTATGGCCAATTACAAATAATGTTAGAACTTTCCAATCGTCTCATTAACTTTCACTATTTTAGGCTTTATATACTCGACCTTTACAACATTATTCCTATTTCATAGCATGCATGTTAAAGGAGTTTGAATTGAGAAATACACGTATTCGTCCTAAATGACTTTCATGCTTTCATGACTCATATTCTCTGAGAGTCCCGACCGACTCGATAAGGAACGTGATAGTCGTTAAAAGCAATGACCTATTCACAAAGTCTTATGAATTCAAACTATTGAACGTTCCTTTGGCTGTTGAAGATGAGAGTTCGACTGACAAAGGCACGATGTTATGCCTAGTAGAGTTATGAGATCAACCATCAGTCCGATCGGTAAACTATCTTTCCTTCACATATAGATTGCCCAATTCTTTATTCGTTTTTTGCATGTGGTGCTCCTCGTTCTATGCTGAATTGATAAAAAATGCCAATAAAAATACCCCTCACTAGATGGTCTAGCTGAGCAAGCAGAATCTAAAATTTGATTTCTAAAATGGTTATTTAAGAAGCAATTTATCTGTTTGCGAGCAACAATATTCCATTAATCTTCTTTAGTATTTACTCTCATTTTTTCCACACTTTAATCACGAACATCAATATCTCTACAAACTGAAGAGTGACGACCCATTGTACCATAAATATCACAAATAAGGGCCTTCAATTCATATTCAGAAGCCAACCATAATGGGAAATGACTTAATACCATAAGTTGATGTTGCTTGGGTGCACTTAAGGGAACAAATTTGTGAGAAGTTCAATGTGGTAAGAGGCAAAATATTTTTAAGATGGGGTAAATGTTGGCCGTTTGATTGTCAGACGTATGTAATTTTCACGCCCGGGAGTGACAGACGTATCCAGAAATGAAAAAGTTGTTAGAGATTATTTCTTGAGAAGGACCGAATTATTTTTCCTTCAGAACACCTCGTGATGATGGTCATTAATAAACCATAGTCCACCCATTAACGCTAAAATATAGTCTTCTTGAGATTAATAGCAATTTACAAAAAAAATGTCCTGAAGCTACTAACCTGAACAATAATTTTTTCTCCAAATCCTATGATGCCTCAACGCAAGATTTTTAAGTTGTAGTAGTTTTCCAAAAATTTTAATAATAATTTTTTTTCTCCACAATGTCCTGATTTCATCAAGCTCCTCCCTAGCAAGAAAAAACTTTGTTGTATTTGGGGAAATCTTCTTATTTATCCATCTTCCTCTTCAACTAGAACTGAGTTTTTGTAACTAAGAATGAAAAACTAAGTGTTGAGGAGAGGAGACTAACATTTTTTATAAGCAAAAGAAGTTGCATACCCCAAAACAGGGGCGCGGTCAAGAAGCATGCCATAAGATCTATTTGGATATGATCTCATATATTGGGAAGGAAACTTTGGACAAGTCATCAAAGCAGGTGTCGTAAGAGTGAGGGGTATAGAGGAGGTTCCAAATGGAGGATAGACATTAGTGAGAATCTAAGTCCTATTCCAAAGGTTGAGTTTCCAAAATAATTTCTTGCTAACGGTTAACAAAGCTTTCCATCCATTTGGCAGCTTACCGAAATATGTGGAAGAAAGTTTCTATTGGCATGAATTTTAAAAAGTATATGTTGAAACATTCAAACACAGCGGATATATATCAGAAAGGTGTCATCTTTCATTTGAAGGGTACGCACGTGATCTTGAAAAAGGTATATACTATTCCATTTTATCTTTATTTCCTCTCCAATCTACACATCCATTTTAAACCCCACAATACATTTAGAACTTAATCAAAAATAAATAAAGTTATTCAATTTTAAACTCCACTATACATTAGAATTTAACAATAATATTTATTTTAAGGTTGATTACATTTAAAAAAATCATGGTTGGTTTATCTCATTCACATCATACTTTATTAATTTTATTTTTATATATATTACACTTACAACACTATGTCTTTATTATTAAAAAAAACGTGTCTTCATTTATCATTATTATTTGATATTAATAAAATTATTTTCCATTCACAAGTTTATTGCAAACAAATGTCATATTCAAATTTTGATTCTCATATGGACTCTGAAATCTCAACTCTTAATGATCATTCATTCTCGATCACCAAGCGCTTATTAGCCAAGCCCATCAACACAGAATCCCCACTTGAATCTTCTGCTAACGTAACACATAAACTAATCAAAATGGTTTAAATTTATGTTCCTCTTATATCTTCGAATGTGTTATCAAAGAAACGGTCACATGGTGGCTCTACTCCTGGTCGGCGCTATATTTCTCATGATAGGGAGAAGAGACATGAGCAAATTATAAAATACTATTTTATGGACGAGAAGTCAAAGTATTCACGAGAAACATTTCGTCATCGCTTTTGTATGGATGTGGATCTTTTCAATCACATTTTTTAGGAAATTAAAAATTATGATAACTACTTCAGGCAAAATTTGATGCAGCGGGAAGGACGGGATTAAGTCACCTGCAAAAGATGATAGCGCCACTAAGGATGCTTGCATAAAGTGTCCCAGATGACTACATTGATGAGTATGTTCAAATTGGTTAAAGCATTGCGATTGAAATCTTAATCCATTTTTGTGATCCTATTATTGGAATATTTGAACAACGATATTTAAGGAAACAAAATAACGATGATATGGAGAGGTTACTCAAACAAAATAAAGCATAAATCTTTCCTGACATGCTTGGTAGCCTTGATTATATGCATTGGCATTGGAGTAACTGTCCCGAGGTATGGCATGGAATTTATATAAATGGCTATAAAAAATTCTCCGCTCTTATCTTGGAGGTCGTTACATCATATGATTTATAAATTTTGCATGCATTCTTCGGAATGGCAGGGACAAATAACGACATCACCATTTTGGATCAATTTCCATTGTTCGATGACATTTTAAATGGTGTTGCTCCCCTGTGTAATTTTGAAATACGCGGTCATCATTACAACATGGGGTATTACTGGGATATATCCCACATATGCAACTCTTATGCAAACAATATCCGAGCCTTCCAATTCAAATGAGAGACCGTTTGCAAAATAGTAAGAAAATGTACGAAAAGATGTGGAACGAGCATTTGGAGTTTTACAAAAAATGATGGCATATTATTAATGGGCCTGCACGTATGTGGAGGACAAGAGATTTATGAAACATTATGAAAACATGCATCATTTTACATACTATGATAATTGAAAATGAACATCATCAAGGATTGAACCCCAAAAATTGGGAGACCCCTTTAAATGATTTTTTTATATGTGGAGATACAATGTGATCATCAATTCCTCTTAGACTTAAGGGTTAAGCGATTGAAATAAGTTCGAGATAAAGAGGCGCACAAAGATTTGAAGAGAGAATTAATTGACAATATGTGGGAACTTTATGGAGATATCGAACTTGTCTAGTTCTACTGCTGTTCAGTCGAATCAAAATTGCAGCCCCATATTAAATACATTAAAAATAAACACAAAATCGAACAATTACCAAAAAATTAAGAACAAATAGGAAGTATACAAATTCAACAACAAATTTTTATAACATCCAAGGACTAATCAAATAACTAGAAACATAAATTTAATACTAAAACACCGTTCGACTATCCAAACATCGTAACACACATAACGTTTATCATTACATTCGAAAGTCTTCCTCCTCCCATTCTTCCAATATACATTCTTGCATTCTTTCCATGTGTACACGCGCCTTGGGAGTGAACTTCAAGAGATCTCGAGTCAATATTTTATGTTGATCTCTTTATCGTTGGGCTTTAGCCTTTAAGGCTAATTATTTCTCCTTTAGCTCCAATTCTTTTTTCATCGCATTTTCCCGCAACTCGTATTCTTTTTTATTTATAATTATTACGTTCTCCCTCTTCAACTCTAACTCCTCTTTATTTTGATTAAATTGTTCTTGTAGCGATACTTGTAATTTGTTCAGAATCTCAGCAGTACCCTTATCTTGTAATTCCATATTCTTTTTAACATTCTCCGTTGTTGTTCTAAACAACCTATCAACCCCAATGGCATCTCCCTATATAGGATCATCACCATTTTTTCTTTTTCCCTTTGATGAAGAAGTGGTTAATTGTTCGGTGCACCATTTTGCATTTTTTTCGCATTCAACCCAACAATGTTCAAACGAAACTCTTTATTATTGGCTCCTTGCACAATTTATGCGTATCTGTCCGCTATAAATGACAATGAGAACATTATAATTATAATATATAAGAAAATCACACGTCAACATTAATTAACTTAAATTACAATTAACATACCAAAATAATTCTCACCAAATTATCTATATTTGTTCTAATCCTTTGAGTCCTCGCCAATTGCTCATACAGCCCACAAAATTTGTTGACGGTGGCTTGCATTGTGCACCAACATTTGGAAAAACCACTATATTGTTTATCTTTTACAAAATCACCCACTAAAAACTCCTTTCAATATTGCTTAAAGGGTACCCATAATGCAATCATTGATCGATATGTTCCCATTAATGGATCAATCGAGGGGTGTAGTCGGGCTTTAGTTAAAGCAACATCTTCCTCCTTAGTCCAATTTCGTCAAATAGGCTGAGGTATCTCATAATTTTTGCTTTGAGAATTCGGATTTTCTTTTCGCTGTTTTTTGTTCTTCTCTGAGGGTGTTGGCATTTGAGTTTGAAAAGGAAATAACGGGGATTCTTTAGAATTTGGAAGGAATATTGTTGCTATAAATGAGGAGTGAAATTGTTCGAGTGCAAACCATAATTTTCGTGAAATTTTTTTGCATTTTTTTGGTAGTGAGTTGGAGAGGGGGTATGGAATTTTGTGATTTTAATCGAGAATCACTAGAATTATACGTGGATTGAGAAATAAGGGAATCATTTTTGGTACATTGATCGTCGTAATTAGCATTGGGGTTAGGCATTGAAAATTCATGATTGTTGTCTGAATTCATTTCCAGTGTTTAGTTACTGCAAAATGAATAAAATAATAGGTCTAAAAATTAATAAAATTTCATCAAACAACAAATAATGGTACCTTGAAAATTCATCACTTTACAAGCATTTCATAAAACAACTTTCATGCACAATTTTCGTTATAATATTAATGTATATAGTTCAGATTTGCTAGTTGAACAAAAAATGAGTACGTAAAACAGAGAAACCAAGTGGACATAAATAGACATAAAACAAGGTTTTATTATTTTTCTTATTTGACTTCAATTTGAAGTATTGAGTTTAATCTCTATTATTTTTAAATTTTGGTCTTTGACCCCCAAAACATTATAAATATATTTTTGGTGACATCTTAGTGAGTTTTATTTTTATATCAATTTATAATTGTTTATGATAATTAGGAAGTTCAAAAAACACAAGGGATCAAACTTAATATCATTTGAAACCTCGTATAGTTCGAATGGTGACACTAAAATGCATATCAACTTAGATGAAATCCACACTCTTTGTCTTGATCACCATTAGTTGGATACATATTTTTGAAGCTTCATCACTTTTTATCATGTCAAAGTTTTCATCTCCTCGCAAAATAGACAAGTGGTAGAGAAGAAAAATGTGAAAAGTAGCAGAGAAGTAAAAGTTTTATGTTAAAATGTAAATTTTTGAAGGGAAATAGTAGTCATCTTCTTCCTGCTAAGACAAACATGGGTTTCCATGTCATGTTGAAAATCTGCCAATACATTTCTACATGTAGAAATGTAGACGAAAAATCTCCATCTAACTCAACTTCCATGTGAGATTCACCGGTTAAAGAAATATTGGGTTGGAGAGGTTTTTTGGTATTCCTATTTCTTAGATGGAAATTTGGGTTGATGGAAAGAACGATTGGAGATGTCCTAAGAAGATAGCATCACATCTATCGCCTATTTTTCATGTCTGGTCTACTAGATTTAACTCTCCACATCCGAAAGTATCGAAATACAAATATCAAAATTATCATACTAAAATTATCGAAATGACCATACCAAAATTACCAATTTACCATACTAGATATACCAATTTGTTAAAAAAATTACTAATATTTTTAATCCATATAAAATAATTTTAACTTTGAACATTAAACCCAACCTCCAACTTCCAAGGATTGGATCCACCCACACGCTTATTAGTTTTTATCCACATACTACACAAACCAATAGAATTACCTAAGATAAATTTGGACCCTTGGATCATTCTCATCTCACCCGTTAATTTTTAGGTATAAAATAACCTTAAAATGAGTTGTAAAAGTAAAAATAACCAAACGGTCGTTGCTCTCTCTGAGAACGCGAGAATTCCGTGTGATAATTGATTAACTTCGCAACTTTCTAATATAGTACACTTATTTACTTTCAGCCCCTAATCATGCATCTAAAGTGCAAGTGTCAACCCATAAACAAATAAAGCATGCGACACAAAGTTAAGGAAAAAATCCCCGAAGGGCAAAACCTTTTATTTCTAGAACTTTAAAGAATTTACAAGACCATTAACTTACATACAACCTGATAATCGCCCACAAGTGTAACGCACAGTGTCTTCGGTAAACCTTCAAAGCAACGGCAGGAAACAGTGTGACACAAAAATACCCGCAGGTGTCGGTTCCTATGTCGGCGGCTGGAATTTTCCCTTTCCAGGAGGGCAGCAATGAAGAAGAGAACGGCTTCTCCACAAGGGTTGAACAAACCAAAGTTGTGTTCTTGGGTTACACAAAAAGATTCACAAAGGATTTGTAAATTGTGTGAATCAAAAAACCTAGAGTCTTTGGCACAATACGTGAAGACTTAGAGTATTTAGGACTCTGAAATTCGTCTTGAAAAGTCTTAAAAAATAACTCCCCGAAGTTGTCTTTAAATAAGAAAACTTTGACCCTAAAAAATCTCAACAGATCTGGCGAAGTTTATCCCAGGCGGACCGGTCCGGTTTGGGGGCGGATCGGTCCGATTTACCGGATCGGTTCTTTTATTCTGAGGCGGATCGGTCCGATTATGACCGGATCGGTTCTTTTATTCCAGGCTTCATCGGTTCGCTTGCGGTCCGGGGTATACTGGATCTGCATCAAATGGATCGGTCCGGTTGAGGGAGGACCGGTCCGGTCTGTCAGACTTGATTCCTCTTCTTCTTTTGATATTCGGATCCATTGATGAATGTATAAATCTTGAATTTCTTCAACGGTGTAACGGCGTGTGACATAATAAATTGTTAATGGACAAAAATGTCCTTACACTCTCCACTGTCTATCTCTCCACGGTAAATTTATAATTCACTCTCACTATTTAGTTTATTGCAATTTTGAACCGAAGGTTTAGTATTTGTATAAATACACATGGTCTCATAGTTATGAAGATATAAAAATATGTTAAATCTGATAGTTATGTTGTGTTGGTTTATTCAAAGCTTCGTGTGTAGGGGTTTGGAGCTTATGGTCTTTTAAGTTTGGTTGTAGGTTTCTCTGAATATTCGGCAATGGGATATTTATTTCTTTGGTGGGATTTGTCATTTGATATGGTGATTTTTGGAGAGATATCTGGTTCTGATTGATGATAGGGTTTCTTGCCGGAGGTTGAATACGGTTTGAGTAAGTTTGGTGGTGGGTTGTGATTGTTAGTTGTGTCCCTCTTGATTATGTTAATTTTGTTTGTTGGCTTTTTATTGGATCAGTTGTGTTGTGCCGTTTGGGTTTTTATTTTGTATTTTGGGCTTTGCATGTTTTTAATATATTCAAAATTCACCCAAAAAACTGGTAGTTATATATTTATATATATTTATGAAAGTTATGTATTGGGTCATTTTGTTTTTTTGTTTATAGTTTTTTTGTATTTATTTATGTGCAATGAATGGAATATGATAATTACGAATAAGATATTGCATGGTGATGACTATATAAAAAAGAAGTGCAACTTGTATATCACAACATGATTGTCGCCCGAGTCTAGTTAGCATCTGATTTTACTACAATATTATTATGGATGTTAATTAAATAAGTGGGTGAATTTTACCTATGCTCCCTCAACTATCTCGAGTTTATGGGTAACCCCCTCAGAAAAAATGCCCTACAAACTCACCCTATTAACTATCAATGCATTGCAATTAAACTCAGAAACTAAGTTCCCAGCATTTTTAAAAAAATTGACAATAATACCCCCTCACCTAATTGAAAAATATAAAACTTAAAAAAATCAAAACATTCTATAGGTTATTTTCCTAATAATTTTTTTAAAATATGCATACAAACAAGTTTAGGTATGTGACAAAAAAATATTACCATTATGTATCGAGTACTACCAAAATTACTATAAATAGAAATTTATCGAAAAACTATTTTTATAAAAAAATGATTTTACCGATTTACCGAGGGACTTGGCTTTGGTTTATGTACAAGTGTACCATCTGATAAAAATAGTAACTTTTATTTGATCAATTCAAAGTTTTTTTGGTATTAGTATGATCCATTTACTGACCAAAACTCAGCCCTAGTCTGAACCCACCTTTGTATTAAGTACTTACCTATAGTACTAGATACTCACTAATACGACCAAGTATAACCTCGTCCCAGGACGAGACCTCCTAACCCCGAACATCCGAGCTTCAAGAAGGAACTCACAGGACGCTTCCAAGACTCATCCTGTGCCAGGGACAACCTCGTACATACAACCTCAGCCATCTCATAGGCCGAGACTTCAAGAAAGTACTACAACAGCCAGGGACATCTCTCGACCTCTCTCCCATTCGATACTAGGAGAAGACATGGTTAGCCTACCTTGGTCTGGGCTCCTCAGTCGGGACCACACTTGCCAGATTCTTGCATATAGTCCAGCGCTGCATTAGCAACCTCATACTCAACTAGACCAAGACCTCTGCAGACGACACCACAATCGGACGAGCAGTACAAGGTACCAAGGTGACGTGTCCCACGTGAGAAATTCAATTATAACTAAGATTATTACCCTCATGTGAGGGGAGATTTCATCATCATTAAGTACATGTGCATGGACAGATGTTACCGTCTTAGTGGATGCTTTCATCTGTGCATGCCTTCAGCATGCTTGGGGGGTGCATTACACCCCCTAAGCCCTATAAATACTTATCATCTTCTTCATTATAAAGGACCTATTATTCACAACCCTAATAGAAGTCTGTAAAAATACACAGAAGAGAGAGAAAAGCTTGAGCGTTGTATTCACAAGCCATAAGTGCCCTTATTATAGTGAGAATCACCATTCACACTTCACAGTGGACGTAGGCACCGACCAAACCACTTAAATTCAGGTGTTCATCCTCTTCGTCTTATCTTTTTCTCTACTGTAATATAGTGTGTCTACTTCCATTATTGTATGCCTATTTGAGCTTCTTATATATGTGAGCTTGTGGGAATGAGTAGTATCATATTTTCCCTCCTTTAGCTTGTCCTCACCGGAGTCTCTGGTGGTGAACCAGTCCTTCCCTCTTTTAGAGTTGTTTCACCATTGAAAGAGTTCATGTTGAGCTTCTAAGGTTATACCCCCTAGTTATATCTCACCCATCAGGTTTAATACATGGCATCAGATTTTCCACCACCACCACCAGCTGGTGGTCCTAGTTTCGTCAACGCGCCTCCTTAGTAAAAAATAGTTGAAGTAGCGGTGGCATTGAAGTCCTTGGTGGCTAGCTAACAGGCAATGCAAGAACAGTTGGTTGCTTTTAACCAAAATATGATAAGTACGCTAGATGGGTATAACCGGAGATGATTACTGAGGACCACCCCAATCACCACGTAAAGACCTGCCACCTCTTCAGTGATGGAGGGGCATTGCTGAACCTAGGCATTTACGCCTATGGGAGGCAAGTCCAACCCTGCCCGGAGGATCGTTATGAATATTATGAGGCTGAAGATGCTCGGTTGATTATTGGGAACCATACGAAGTATCTGGAAATACGGTACGGCCCATCTAAGGAAGTTAAGGTCATGATAGGAGGCTAAGTCGTGATACACAGCCAAGGTGCTCTGATTTTGATCAATTAAGTAGAGGGTCGGCCTTTAAGAGGCTCGGACCCGTTGACAATTTGAGAGAAAGGCTGTATAGGTCAAGGTACAATACTAGCTTAAGAAGAGAGGGGGCAGACTATCGACCCCCATGTGGTCGAGACGAGGGCTAAAGAGAGGTAAACAGTCGACACAAGTCACTAGTGAGGGAACTATCTGTTCGACCAATTGAGGTGGCAGGGGATAATATCGTCCAAGATGACATTTTGCAAGCGATCAAGAGGCCTTGGAATGATTAGATTCAGAGGTTGGCAAATAAAATAGGGGACATTATTAAGAGCCGAGATTTAAGAGCCGAGATCCCTTGTAGAGGGGCTATTCTGAAGGCTCTCCTTTAGTAGTTAAAATAGTCATCTTTCCGACCCCTGCCAAGTTTAAGACAACTGTGATTACTCCAAAGTATAATGAGATTACTAACCCTATTCACCATATAGAGATGTACTAGTCAGTTGTAGATATCTACTTCATCTCAGATGAGATGAAATATTGTGCATTCTCAAGCACTTTGACTGGGGCTGCCCATATATGGTTCACTTCACTCCTGAAGAACTCCATTGAAAATTTTAAGCAACTCGCAGAACGATCCATCCGCAAATTTTGCTTTGGGTTAAGGCCCCAGAAGAAGACTACTCACTTGATGTACATTAAGCAAATGAAGAATGAAAGTCTCACTGAGTACATCATGAGGTTTAATAAGGAGAAGTTAGAAGTGGAGGATTACGAGAAAAGTATTATGATGACAACACTAATAGGAGGCCTGCAGAAAGGTAAATTACTTTGGAAGCTTGCTAAGGACCCACCAAATCTATGGCTGAACTATTGACGACGGCTGGTAAGGTCATGAACACCGAGGAAGTTATGGCAGCTAAGTATGAGGATGAGAAGGGGACTGGAAGAGGGAGCACATTTTAGAAGAAGAATAAAGATGGAAAGAAGAGATCAACTGATGATGAGTTTATTAGGTGTACTCCTTTCACGGTCAACTGCGAGCACATTTTGAATGAGATCAAGAATGATCGGTCCCTAAGATGGCCCGAAAAGCTAAAAGCTCCCCCTCACAAAAGGAATAAAAGCTTATGGTGTGAATTTCACCAAGACAGCGGGCACTTAACCGATAAGTATTTTGCTCTAAAAGACGAGATTGAGAAGATGCCTAAGGCTGGGAAGCTAAGAAAGTATGTGAGCAGTGGTATCCCAAAGAGTGGACGAGACGACCCCAGAAAAAGAAGTGCCGATAAGTACAAAGAGGATGCTCTTGAAAAAAAGATGATGCCTCAGACGACGATGACGGGGATGACCCAGATCAGCCACCAAAGGATGATGGTCCTAAAGGTCGCCTTCATATGATTTCATTTAATGTAAATATGATTTGTGGGGGCCTAACAGGAGGAGGCTCGGAGGTCGTCGACATAAAGGCACACATTGCAGCAGTCAAAGCTCTTCCTAAGATTGAGGCGGTTAACTCGGATGTAATAGGCTTTAAGTTAGAGAAGAGGAATAAGGTGGATACGGACACTTTGATTGTGGGGTTTTCAATACTCGACTTCAAAGGTATCCTAGCCCCCTGAGATGACCCCCTAGTTGTAAGGTCATATTTTTATAAGTCTGTTATCAATTTATTATGTCGTATACCATTACAATTGTCGAAGAGCATTCAAGAGTAACGTACATCAAGACGGATCCGAATCAATCAAGTTCTTCATCAAAAAGGATCCGCGAAGTTTACTTTGGTAAAGTTATGTTTTAAATACCTTAACTTTCCACTTAGAGCTTTTGGGATATTTTTACAAAATATTTTTCAAGTGTTGGAGCGAACTTTCTCGTCAAAATTTGAGAATGAGTATTTTTTCTAAGTATTGGAGCGGACATTAAAATATTATTTTTTGACGCAACAGTCGTTCAAACGACTTTGCACTGTCATTCAAACGACATTGCATTGTCGCGTGATATCGTTCAAAAGACATTTGTTTCTCGTTCGCGCGAGATCTATTTCTCGTTCGAACGAGCTCTAATATCGAGGCAGCGCATTTTTGTATAAATACGCATTAAATGGTTTCCTTTTCATTAAGAAGTCCCGGCGTTTTGAAAGACAGAAAACTGCGAAACTGCAGAATCCTTTTGACTTCTTCTTTTAGGATTTAATTCCTTTTTGTTTTCAATTCACAAAAATCACATATGCTTTGGTGAATTGTTTTGGTGTTCAAGAACACTGCTTTGTTTTTGTTTATTCTTTGTAGGCAGAACTCTACAACCGGAGAGCTGCATTCTATTGTGGAGGGAGTCCTTATAATGTTCACTCTTGTGGAGAAGCCGTTTCTGTTCCATTGTTGACCATCTGGAGTTCTTGCGGGGGATTCCAACCGACGACATTTCTAGTTGTTGCTTTAAAGGTTTAACTGAAGACACCATGCATTACACTTGTGGGCGATTATCAGGTTTTATGTAAGTCAATGGTCTTGTGAATTCTTCAAAGTTCTAGAAATAAAAAGGTTTTGCCCTTCGGGGATTTTTCCTGAAATTTGTGTCGCATGCTTTATTTTTTTATGGGTTGACACACGCACACATGTAGTTACATGTTTAGGGGCTGAATTAATTTGGTTTAAATAGACTCTAATTAAATAAGTGTGCCAAAGTAGAAATTTGCGAATTTAATTAATTATCACACCGTCATACGTTTTAAAAATTGGTATCAGAGCGGGTTATGCTAATTTATCGCGTGATCCTAATTTTTTCAAGGATTTATTTTTTTGATACAATTTGACTTCTCACGTCGACAAATTGATATCAGAACGGGTTGCACTAATTTATCGCGTATTCCTATTTTCTGCGAAATTTGTGTGATATTGTTTTTTTTTAAATCAGTTTTGTGAAAAATCGCAAGTTTTCTGATGGAGCACTTATGTAATCGGATGCCTCCCTTTGATAACACGAGTCAGAATTTTGATGAAATAAACCATTTGAATTTGACGTTTGCTAAAAAAATTGATTTTTTGGAAAAATAAAATTCCCGTTTTAAATCCGCGATGGATCTTTTGCAAACGGTTCAAAATCAAAGAGATTTTTATCATGAGAAACTTGTTTCCTTGGACCATGACTTTGTTGCTTTAAAATTATCCAATAAGGAGAGTGACGATAGAGTCCTATTTTTAGAAAAAAATTATAAGACCTTAAAAATTCGATGGTTTGTGTTTGTGCCAAAGATGACAAAAATATTTTAATCAATGAGTTTGTGGCACGTGAAGAGACTCTTAGGGAAAAGTTTGCTTTGATTGAGGGAGAGAGAGATACGCTTTCAGGAATTGTTGAAAATTCGAAAAAGGCGTTCCTTAAATTGGAAGAGTCTAATTCTTTGCTTGAGTCAAAAATTTTGGAGTTAAAAATGATTTGACAAACTCGAGTAGGTTTGATAGTGATGGTAATGGCTCATCTTGTTCTCATGCTTCTAGTGTTAGAGCCAAAAATATTATTTGTTTTAGAGGGTCAACCAATTTCAAGGATGCTAGAAAATATCAACCCATAGGTATCGTTCCACCCGTTTACACATGTTCATATTGTGGTAGGAAAGGTCACCTTAGACGTTTTTATTTTCATCTTGGAAAATGTCCTAGGAAGTTTATGTATAGTGTTTTGTTGGTTCCTAAATCCCCCACACGACGTTTCACATCTATTTGGGTTAGGAAATCACTTTTAGAGGCACTAGATTTTAGACAAGTTGATTCCCGTTTGCTTGCGCGTGATTTTTCTCTTGCCATAGCATATAGATGATTGTGTTTGCATATTTGTCATATACTAGTTGTGGTTTCATGATATATATTTGCTAGTGTAATGACATGTACTTTTTGTAAAAAAAATTGCTTTTAAAAATTTTTGAAAAATACAAAAAGATTTTATTTTGATAAAAATTATTTAAAAATCCAAAAAGAGTTTTGTATGTTGTTTACACCTTTTATGGATGAACACTTAGGATAACCGAGTCTCAACATCGTTCCATTTTTCATGTGACTATTTAATAGTCTTTTGAGATAATATATCATATCATATTTGTGCTTTATAATGTTTGGAGTTATTGAGATGTAATTAAGTGTTACTTCCTACATGTCTGACTCATAATTTCCTTTATTGCACACATGCACGGATTTGTTTGATTATTGTGCTTGTCTTATCATATTTTGGTTGGGTGTTTTCACTTCAATCCTATCCTTAAAACGAACCAAGCGCGATAAAACTTGATAAGAAAGTTGTGCATGTAAGAGCCGTTTGTGAGTTTGTGTGCTTTGTTTCAAAACGCTGAAGGGCTACGAAAGATTATCATTTATCCTTTGCGATTAAGCCACCATTTAAAATGGACCTAAAAATTGAGGAATTTTATTATCCAGGTACAAAGAGGTTAAAAATAGCCCAAAAAAATTTAAAGGTAATAAAAATAAATCTATGCCAATTATGGGCCATTTAGGTTTTTGCACCAATTCTCAAAAGTTTGAGAATTTAGTTTATACACCTCTAAAAAGAAAATATATATGAGGGAAATTGGAGGGAGAATTAAAACAGGTTTGCACGTCCATGAAAGTCTTGAAAAGACGTTAAATAGTTTTGGACGTTATTGATGTAGAAATCATTTTGACTTTGATTTGTTGATTTGCATAAGACGATGTCATCTAAATTCAATAATTTTTACACCTAATGATACTTTTGATGTTCATTCGTTAGGTGTACACGTATTCATCGTGCACATATGATTGATTGAGTTTATTTTCCTATCGAATGTGTTCACACCCATACATTCCATTTCCATCACTTGGTTGTTTTAGTTTAAATCCATGGTGTGATTTTTGGTATCTTATTTTTGTATGAAAATTTTGAAAAATCAAAAATAGTTTGTGAAAGTTTTTAGGACATACATTTGCATGCGCGTAGTTTGACCCATATTTGCTATGCATTTTGTCGTGACACTCCATGTTTTGATTTTTTCTTCCTATCTATCTATTTGGGGACATCATAAAAAGGGGGAGAAAGAATTATCATGTTTTGCGGGAGTTTTTGCATTATGGGGGAGATTTGATTTATTAATGCTTTATTCTTATATCATTTCAAACTCGATGCATCACGAAAGTTTTTGCTTTATCTCATGTGTGTAGGTACAAAGATTGAAGATCTTTATGTTGCACACCCTGATGAGAAAATCTTTGAGATTTGATGAAGATTTTTGAAGAACTGTTTGAGATTTTGCAAATTTATTCATGGGAGGGTAGATTTGTATAGGCATTTTGGTATTTGATAATTTGGATATTTTTATGTATGTACCGGCATAGACATAGGAGCAGATTTGTAAGGACATATTTTTATAAGTCCGTTATCAATTTATTATGTCGTATACCGTTACAACTGTCGAAGAGCATTCAAGAGTAATATACATCAAGGTGGATCCGAATTAATCAAGTTATTCATCAAAAAGGCTCCGCGAAGTTTACTTTGGTAAGGTTATGTTTTAAATACCTTAACTTTCCACTTAAAGCTTTTGGGATATTTTTACAAAATATTTTCTAAGTGTTGGAGCGGACTTTTTCGTCAAAATTTGAGAATAAGTATTTTTCTAAGTGTTGGAACGGACATTAGAATATTATTTTTTGACGCAACAGTCGTTCAAATAACTTTGCACTGTCGTTCAAACGAAATTGTATTGTCGCGCGATGTCGTTCAAACGATATATGTTTCTCATTCGCGCGACATTTGTTTCTCACTCAAACGAGATCTAATACCGAGGCGGCGCGTTTTTATATAAATACTCATTAAATGGTTTCATTTTCATTAAGAAGTCCCAGCATTTTGAAAGACAGAAAACTGCAAAACTGCATAATTCTTTTAACTTCTTCTTTTAGGGTTTAATACCTTTTTGTTTTCAATTCACAAAAATCCCATATGCTTTGGTGAATTATTTTGGTGTTCAAGAACACTGCTTTGCTTTTGTTTATTCTTTGTGGGGAGAAATCTACAATTGGAGAGCTGTGTGTTATTGTGGAGAGAGTCCTTATAAAGTTCACTCTGTGGAGAAGCCATTTCTTTTCCCTTGCTGACCATATGGAGTTCTTGCGTGAGATTCCAGTCGACGACATTTCTAGCTGTTGCTTTAAAGGTTTGACGAAGACACCGTGCGTTACACTTGTGGGCGATTATCAGGTTGTATGTAAGTCAATAGTCTTGTGAATTCTTCAAAGTTCTAAAAATAAAAAGGTTTTGCCCTTCGAGGATTTTTCCTGAAATTTGTGTCGCATGCTTTATTTATTTATGGGTTGACACACGCACACACGTAGTTACATGTTTAGGGACTGAATTAATTTGGTTTAAATAGACTCTAATTAAATAAGTGTGCCAAAGTAGAAATTTGTGAATTTAATTAATTATCACACCGTCATACGTTTTACACTGGTTATTACAACCAGGGTTCATGGGTATGACGTGCTAAGAATATTGGTTGACGGTGAAAGTTCAGTCGATGTTATGTTCTGGCCATAATTCAAAGGCCTGGGACTCAGGAAGAAGAGGCTCGTACCTTATTATCACCCACTGATTGGATTCAGTGGTGACAAAGTCCATTCGTTGGGAATGTATGAGATAGACGTCAGTATGGGAGATGTTTGGCCGATGAGGCTCACAAAGAAGGTTAATTTCTTTATAATGGATGAAAGTTTATACTCAGCTTATAACATTATTATGGGAAGAGTGGCCCTAAAAGAGTTTGAGGTCGTGCCCTCCACTGTACACCAAATGGTGAAATTACCGACTCCTTATGGGGTAGGGGAAGTCCAAGGTGATCAAATGGTGGCACGGGAATGCTACTTTAACTCAGCCGAGGAGAGGGAAGATAAAAAAAAGCAACTAAGATCTACAATAGCGATACCCTGGACCCAAGAGATGAGAAGAAACTCAAGAAAGGAGAATCCATTGAGGAGGTAGAATCCGTCATCCTCAATGAGGATGAGCCAAAAAAACCATTCAAATTAGAAAAAAAAACTAAAAAAGTAGGTTAAGGAAGAACCGGCGAAGCTGTTGAAGAAGAGGCAAAGCATCTTTGCATGGAGCCACAAAAATATGCCATGTATTGACCCAGATTTTATGCGCCATAAGCTCAATGTAGCCGATGATGCTAAGCCGATACTATAGAGAAGACGAGTTTACTCAAGAGAGAAGTATGATGTTATCAGAGATGAGGTTAAGAAGTTGGAGAAGGTCGACTTCATCTAGGAAGTCATCTATCCTGACTGGTTGGAAAATGTTGTCATCGTCCCCAAGGCCAATGGCAAGTGAAGGATGTGTGGCGACTTCACGGATCTGAACAAAATATGCTCGAAAGATAGTTTCCCTTTGCTCAGGATTTATCAGATGGTTGACGCTACTACCGGCCATAAATTAATGAGTTTCATGGATGCCTACTCAGGTTACAACTAGATATTCATAGACCTAGACGATAAAGAGAAGACAGCCTTTATTACCGATAAGGGAACCTATTGCTACAAGGTCATGCATTTTGGGTTGAAGAATTCAGGGGCAACGTATCAGAGGCTATTCAATAAAATGTTTGAGGATCAGATCGGGAAGATAATGTAAATGGACATTAATGATATGCTGACAAAGAGCCTCAAGGACGGCACTCATGTGGTCGACCTTGGGCGTACCTTTGACACGATGGACAAGTCCCGGATGAATCTCAACGCTGCCAAGTGTGTCTTCAGTGTGGGAGCAGACAAGTTTTGTCAATTTAATGTGAATCAAAGAGGGATCGAAGCCAACCTCGAGAAGATCAAGGCCTTGTTGGAAATGAAGACTCCTACGATAATAAAGGATGTGAAGAGACTCACCGGAAGAGTAGCAACACTAAACGGGTTTATCTCCAGAGCCACTGATAAATGCCTTCCTTTCTTCAGAGTAATGAGAAAAGCTTTCAAATGGAATAAGGAGTGTGATAAAGCCTTTAAGGATTTGAAGTCCTAGCTCGACTCTCCACTCCCGCTATCAAGACCAGTTCAAGGGGAGAGACTTTATTTTTATTTAACGGTATCTGAGACGGACATTAGTGCCGCTATTGTAAGGGAAGAGGATGGAATCCAAAAACTAGTGTATTTCAATAGTAAGGCACTCCAAGGGGCTGAGCAGAGGTACCCCGAGATGGAGAAGTTAACCTACGCACTGATCCATGCCTCGAAAAAGATGAAGCCTTACTTTTAGGCACATACCATGATGGTACTCATAAACTCACCCATCAAATAAGTAATCCACGAGCCTGAGAAATCAGGAAGACTGATGGCTTGGGCAATCGAATAGGGAGAGTTCGATATCATCTATCAGCCAATAACGGCCATCAAAGGGAAAGCCTTAGCAAACTTTGCAATATAGTTCACTTTAGATGAGGTCGGCACCAAAGATGTTGAGGCTACAACTTGTGAATAAGAAAATAGAGCATGTCCTCCCCCGTCCGAGGATGAGACGGGTTCAATAAGAATCAAAGTAAGTGAGAATGAGGAAGACAAATATACTTTCAAGAATGGAATCCCGAAAGAGGGTAGTTTTTAACTAAATGGTATTGTGTGGAGTCTCTTTATTGATGGGTCTTCATGTGAGAATAAAAGCGGGGCAGGGTTGATAGTGTCGGCCCCAGATGGAATCGATATTGAGTACGCGTTGAGGTTTAACTTTAAAGCTTATAATAATGAATCTGGGTATGCGACTCTCCTAGCAGGCCTCTCCCTTGCCTGGGAAATGAATGTTGTCCAACTCCTTATTCATAGTGATTCCAAGTTGGTTGTCAATCAAATCTTATGGGCATATGAGGCTAAAGATGACAGAATGGCAAGGTATCTGAGAAAGGTTAAGACATTATTACAGCAGTTTGCTAAAGTGGATGCCTTAACGAGGTTAGCTTCAACCATCAGAACTGAAATTAGACGGACTATCCCGGTAGAAGTCCTTCATTGATCGATGATCGAATGAAAAGAAAACGCTGTGGAATTTTGTTTAAATATGACTATGGGAGGAGCCTCTTGGATGGATTCTATAGTCCGTTATATTAGGTATGGGGAACTACCTGAGTCTAAGGCCAAAAAGAAGAAACTTAGGTACAAAGCTGCTAAGTTCTCCCTCATAGGAGACATTCTATACAGGAAAGGGTTCCTGCTACCTCTCCTCAGATGTATTCATCTATCTAAGGTGGAGTATATTTTAAAAGATGCGCATGAAGGGTCGTGTTCTAGCCATATCGGAGAAAGACCTTTGGCTAAGAGGATCATTACGTAGGGTTATTGGTGGTCAACGTTAGCCAAGGACGTAGCTGCTTACGTAAAGAAGTGTGATAAGTGCTAGAGGTTTGCTACCGTACCTCACCAACCTCATCAAACTCTTACCTCCATCAAATCTCCTTGGCCCTTCTCTGTTTGGGGGATCGACCTGGTTGGACCACTTCCTAGAGCCGTGAATAATTATCGCTACTTGATCATGGCGATCGATTATTTCTCAAAATGGGTGGAGGCCGAGCCGATGATAACAATTATGAAAAATAAGACCTTTCAGTTCATATGGATAAACATCATGTGTAGGTACGGCCTACCCATTACTTTGATATTTAATAATGGAACACAGTTCAATAATATCTCCTTGGAAAAATATTACGAGCGAGTAGGTATCACGCAATTTTTCTCTCCTCCTGGATGACCCCAGACCAATAGGCAAACATAAGTAACAAACAGGATGATCCTTGAGGGGATCAAGAAGAGGTTAAACGATGCCAAAGGAAAGTGGGTCGAAGAAGTATATTCTTTCCTCTGGGCATACATAACAACGGAGAGGACTCCTACCGAGGAAACTCCATTTATGTTGGCTTACGGTTCAAAGGCAGTAGTGCCAACGGAGATAGGTCTACCTACTCATAGGATTTATACATATGACCCGAAAAAGAATATTAATTAGAGGAGGCTTGACCTAGATATTATGGAAGAGAAAAGAGAATACGCTGAGGTTAGGCAAGCTGCCTACCAGCAAAGAACAACAAGGTTCTACAACAAGCGAGTAAAGACACGCCCAATGAATAGAGGGAACTTAGTGCTGAAGAAGACGTGGAAAAAACCTAATAAGATCCATCCACATTGGCATAGCCCCTATAGAGTAGTCAAAGAAGTGGTGTCGGGGACGTATAGATTGGAAAACCTAAAAGGAGAGCCCTTCTCCAATATATGGAACACCGACCACCTTAAAAAAGTATTACCAGTAAGATTTCGATTATGATAGTTTTCTTTCAGTTTCATTGCAACACATGTGTATGAGCCTCAAATAAATGAAATTCAATAAAAATATCAAGTGTTCTCTCATATGTTATTTATTTAAGTTAATGCTTATTGCTTATATGTATCAACTCGTCTTAAGCTACAAAAAATCATCCGTGGTGAAGTAGAATTAAGTTATTTTCGGTGGTATGACAGCCCGGACGGGGTCGACCTCGTCTAAGGGTTGTCAATAACATCGAAAGACATTCAGTATTAAACATCATTAATTTGGTGGATTTACTCTCTCGGTCGAGACGACAGTGCATGGGCGAGACGACACTCATCTATGCACTCTCAAAACGACGATAGGGGACTTATGCTAAAACACCATAATTTGATGAATGCAAATTTAAAATCATTTCATTGTGGTTCACTATTAAACATCATTAGTTTGGTGAATTTACTCTCTCGACAAAGATGACAGTGCATGAACGTGACGACACTCATCCATACACTCTCAAAACGATGAGAGGGGACTTATGCTAAAACCATAATTTGGTGAATGCAAATTGAAAATCACTTAATTGTGCTTCAATATTAAACATCAGTAATTTGGTTGATTTACTCTCTCAATCAAGACGACGGTGCATGGACGAGACGACACTCATTCATACTCTCAAAACGACGAGAGGGGACTTATGCTGAAACACCATAATTTGGTGAATGAAAATTGAAATTCACTTAATTGTGGTTCACAATTAAAGATCATTAATTTGGTGGATTTACTCTCTGGGTCGAGGCGACAGTGCATGGAGGAGACGACACTCATCCATGCACTCTCAAAACGTCGATAGTGGACTTATGTGCAAACTATGGTTCATATATATCAGAATCGTTAAGTTGATAAAAGCAGACAGAAGACTTGAGAAAATTATATTGCCAATGATTTTAAGTAAAGAGCAAAAATAATATTGGAGAAAACATCAAAAAATTCCACTTCATTGATTTCAAGCGTGGAGATTACAAAAGTTAAAATCCATGAAAGGCCGGATGACATTGCAAAAAAAATGGAAAGGATTAAAGCCACATGAAAAGCTGCACAAGTTTAGAGCTACAGAATGCTATCGTCATCAGTTGGGGCTGACTCATTGCCACCTCCCTGTGTCTCCCCATCAACCCCAGCATTTGTTACCTCGGCCCCATCATCATCAAGACCCAAGTCGATCATGTTCTCATTGGTCTCAGTGACCTCAAGGGGTGGCCTTTATAGGTTCGAAGGGGTTCTCAACATTGGCCAGTGTAGTCTGAAGCCATATGTCACTAAAGTCAAGGCCAACAAAGTCGTCTGGGGTTAGACTTCCAACCTCGACATGTTTGATGGCAGCCCATCGGTCGGTTGTCTTAATGCCCCTCTCCAAATACTCGAAGGTATAATCCCTAAATTCTTCAGAATCCTTGAACTCGACCATAACTTGTGCTTTGGACTTATCCAACGCAGCTTCAATAGCAGCATTAATCTCTGCCTGCTTATTGTTGACCAAAGTTTCCAGGGCTTTCATATGGACGACCTTCAGAGTTGAGATTTAGTTTGTGGCCTCATACAAGGTCTTCTTTACAGTCTGCAGCTCGTTCCTAAAACTGTTCTCTATAATAATGACCTTCTTCCCTTTTTGAATCAAGTATAACTTCTTGTTAATCCAATCTCCCATATGATGAAGAGATACGGTGCCCTGCACAAAAGTGGGGAAACAACTTAGTAAGAGACATGAGTAAAGAAGAAACTACACTTCAAAAAAGTTTTGATAGTAAAATACCTGAACAGCCCTGTAGATGGAAAACTTAGTCAACAGTGAGATATCTATTGACTTGAGGAAATGTTTATCGGCATCATATACAAGAGAACCGATATTATTTATGGCCTATCTGTCGTGGCCGATGACGCTCTCGTCAGCAATTTTCAACTGTGACAATCGAGTTGTTAGTGCGTCTTCAGACGGTATTGGGATGGCTTGTGTAGAATGATTTTTCTTTGGGGGACGAGTGGTTGTGTCATCGTCGGCTCGGCTCGGCTCTTTCTTTTCTTCCCAGCGTCATCAGCTCAGCTAGGGCCGCCAGCAGTAGACTTTTTGGTTTGAGCAGTAGGGGGTTCAGTCCTTTGTCCACGCTTGTTGGCAAGCTTGCTCAAAATTTGGGGGCACCGTGTTCCAAAGCTCGCCTAAAACACCTTCAGTACGACCGGGAAAAGATAGACTTTAAAGTTAGTTATCGGTATCTAAGAAATACGAAACAACACTTAGCAAAGTTAATTACTTACACAACTCTTCAAGGGGGCCAACATTTAGGATGTTTGAGCTAAATAATATGGAGTCATTAAGTGCTAAAACTTCACTAGAGGACCCTTTTTACGAAGTTTCTCAACCTTGTTATAAGCTTCAGGGTTCAACCCCGAATCTATTTAAGCCGAGGTAGAGACTTTACCCCACATCAAAGGGTTCCTGGACTCAGAGGTCCCACTAGCTTGGTTTGGGCCAAACTCCCAAGCCCTTGAGACAAAGAAGTAACGGGGATTCCAGTTGTGGTTTGAAGTTTGAGTGATCAGTGAAAGTTTATTCTCTGACTTCCTGGCTACGAGGTGGTAGTAGCCAGGCTGGGTCTTGGGGGATGATGGGGTGTAACAAGCAAGAAATATATTAACTGGAAGGTCAGTTTGATGGACTGACTTCCAGAGGATAATGGAGCCAAGGATAAATCTTCAGACATTCGGAGAAAGCTGAGAAGGTGCAAGTTTATATGAGTCAGAATGGCTCAGATGGTAGGGTGAATGGGCAAGCGGAAGTCGAGCTTAAATATTTGCTCGTAGACATAGATTTCGCCCTCTCGGCCATGGAAACATCTCTCTTCCTTAAGAGGCTTTCTCATTGAAATGGAATCATCTATGCCTTATAGGTGCCGCCAGATTAGGAGATCAACTTTTAACACAGTACTCTCGTATCCCTCAGCGACACACATATCAACATCACTCTTCTCACTACTCTCTTCTGTAGCCTCGGCCTGAGGGTTATTTGAGTCCCCACTAAGGAACCTCTATACAAACTCGACCTCGATTGCAACTGAGAGAGGAATTGCATCTACACGAGGAGGAATTGCCACGTTAGGCTCGAGTATCTGAATAGAGTCATATCGATTTGAGGTTTTGACTTTATTAGAAAATAAGACGTGGGAAGAAGCCTCGTCCATACCAGACCCCTCAGTATGGGATGCATAATAAGCCATGGCCTCCTAAAACGAATCTACATTCTCGGTCGGCTTAAAGGTGGACATAGGGTCGTCTGGAGATGAGGACAACACAGACATAGGATCACTTGGTTTAGCAATTGGGGTGTCACAAAGCTCAAAAACTTGGGGGTATATGACAACCAGGGGGGATATATTGGATAAAGGGGAAACACCTCAGCCTTACGGCTCTCGGCTTCTTCAGCCTCTACTCTAATAATGCGTTCGAAACACTTCTCTCCGAGGTTAGGAAATTCCTCAGCTAATTTATAAAGGTGTCTTAACATCAAGAGTCGAGGTTCAACTGGGGAAAAAATTTAAAGAAAGGAAAAGAAAATTTACAGTTTTGACTGTGATTGACTAAAGATTGAACGGGAAGTCGAAGATTTTTTAGCCAAGAACTTCAAGAACATAGTCTTGAAGCCCGTCAGAGATCATCGAAAAATGCAGGAAAAAGCTCCAAAAACTCTTAAGCCCCTTCCTATCACCCAAAACATCCTAAAGGGGGCTAAAATGGGTCCTAAAAGCGCTCTCAACCTCACCAGAAAATTAAAATCTCATCGAAAAAATTGAAGTTTTACTAGAAAAAATAATACAACTAATCAAGAAGACTGTAATGAAAGGAATGATTGGAAAAGAGGATAAAAGGGGTACCTGAAAGAGTTGAATGCCGAAAAGAAAGAAATGAAGGGGCAAGTTGCAGAGAGCACAGAAGGTTAGAAAGAGAATAAACAGGCGAGAGTTTTTTTTAGAAGATAAAAAAGAAAGAGAAATTTATGGTGTTTAAATACAAGGGCAATGATGAGGCGCAATTCCCAAAATGAGTCATCATTTGAAAGCAAAAAACCCAAAGCATCTAGCTATCAAATCAGACTTAGGCAAAATGCTACCCAACCAGAACTGTGACATGTGTAACTCTCTTACACATCAAGATGTATTCAAAAATGTCTCATCAAAGGACAATGTAGACTCATATCCCCCAGTCACCTCTTCACATAGATGACTGAGGGCTAGGGGTGATTGATATGACCAGGTATGACCTCGTCCCAGGTAGAGACCTCCTAACCCCAAACAGTTTAGCTTCAAGAAGGAACTCACGGGACGCTTCCAATACTCGTCCTGAGCTAGGGATAACCTCATACATATAAGATCGGCCATTTCATAGGCCGAGGCTTCAAGAAAGTACTACAGCAATTAGGGACATCTCTCGCCCTCTCTCCCAGTCGATACTAGAAGAAGGCATAGTTAGCCTACCTCGGCCTGGGATCCTCAATTGGGACCACACTTGCCAGATTCTCGTATATAGTTCAGCACTGCGTTAGCAACCTCATACTAGGCTAGGCCGAGACCTCTGCAGAAGACACCACAATCGGACGAGCAGTACAAGGTACCAAGGTGACATGTCCCACGTGAGCAATTTAGTTATAACTAAGATTATTCCCCTCACGTGAGCAGAGATTTCATCAGTATTAAGTACATGTGCATAGAAAACTGTCATCGTCTTAGTGGATGCTTTCATCTGTGCACGCCTTCAGCACGCTTAGGGGGTGCATTACACTCCCTAAGCCCTATAAATACTTATCATCTTCTTCATTTTAAAGGACCGATTATTCACAACCCTAACAGAACTTTGTCAAAATACACAGAAGAGAGAAAAAAGCTTGAGCATTGTATTCACAAGCCATAAGTTCCCTTATTATAGTGAGAATCACCATTCACACTGCACAGTGGACGTAGTCTCCGGCCGAACCACATAAATTCAGGTGTTCATCCTCTTCGCCTCATCTCTTTATCTACTGTAATATAGTGTGTCTATTGCCGTTGTTGTATGCCTGTTTGAGCTTCTTATATCTGTGAGCTGGTGGCGCCATTCTTGGTATCATCACTCACGACCTTTATAAAGTAAACAAATGATGTTTATTAACCTATCAATGTTTATGACTATGTTCCTTTAAATAAATCTTGCCCCACTTTCTCGAAGCACGCTAACTTTGGGTGGAAACGATGTGCCACCAAGGCTAGTTTATATAAATTTAATTAATAAGGAGGGGGCTTTATTTAAACTTTGGTGGGTTTCCTTCCTTTAGCATTTAAAATAGGATATGTGTACATTGATTCAAAGGGCTTATAAATAGATAATGGATCATAGCATAACTAAAGGCCAAAATACTAAAAGTACACGGGAAACATATTAATGGTTTGTTCATTATTATTAATAGTAGAACAAATATATTTTTCATATACACACTCACATGTGACGACATGCTATCAAATAAAAATATCATTGGAAATATGGAAGAATGTATGTTAGAAACTTAACACATCCAAATAACATGAAATGTTAAAAAACTTGGGATTAAACATATAATATTTTTCATATGTGTTTTATGGTCATAATACTTGAAGAAGACACTAGATTACAAAAGAATGAAAATCTAAGGTATTTAATTTAACATCCACGCCACATCGCAAAATACACATTCTCAGTCCATATATCCATATGATAGGTACTCCACATAATGAGTTACATGTACATATATATATACCATAGTCTCACATCTTGAGTTATGTAGCACTAGGTACTCATGACCACGTATCAACATCAGGATGTGGGTTTGTATGCACCCTCACACCCTATAAGTAAAGACCATATTTAATGGAAATAATCATCACATAAATCACATTAGGTTATCATGTTAAACCTTAAAGAAATAGGATATGTACTATGACATGAAAGGTGGTAATCAAAATTCGTAAATGACTTTGACAAGGCATATATAATTTAAAACATACCTTATTCACTCAAGATTGCACCTTCTCATTTCAAGGTACAATGTGATCATCATAACCCTGCTAAAATTACAAATGTTTTTTCTAGTGTCGATTGTAGTGATAGTTGTGGTAGAAACATACAGAACCATTGAATTATTAATAGCTCTATACATATCATTCCAAATCAAATCTCATTCATCTTATCATTATGTAACCGTATGTTACATACCAAAAATAGTATGCTCTTAACCTTCCATATATGTTATTTATTTGTGTTTCCTTGATATGTCTTGTAGCCTTTCTTTTTTATTTATTCCTATAATAACCCCCTATTTTCTCACATATTGGTTGACCATTTTGATACACCGAAGACAGGGTGTGTTAATCAATTAATATCATTCTCACTATCAAGACAATAATAATAACAATTAAAGTGAATTTAAACCATCCATAATAGGCGGAAACAATATAATAAATAGTGGAATAAAATTAATGTCTCATCACCCAATATAAGTAAACAATACGGATGGTTTAAAGTGAATTTAAACCATCCATAATAGGCGAAAACATATAGATAGCAACTGAACGTATATGCATCTATAGATTCTATGCAGAAATAAATATTTTCGTTGTTATCTAACTTTAAATTCATTCATTAATTTGATGTTAATAGTTATATATACTATGAGTTTCTTCGTTAATTGATTGTATTTAATTTTGTGAATGGATTCTTTGACGAAATAACATTTCAACTTCAATGGGATTATTGTATGCACTACTTTAATCATTAGATCATTTTATTTAAATGAAAAAATGTAACCATTTTTGCTTTTTAATGGGGTAAAGTTAAAGATGTGTTCTTATGGTTCAAATGCAAGGTAGTATGGAGACCGAGATTGTTATTTAAATATTATGTGAACGTTTATGACTACTATTTGTAAGATAAGTTTTTCCCCTTATCATTTTTTTGTATAAATTCTTATATCAATAACCATGTCGTGTATATATTGAATTAGATTATACACCCAAAATATATATGATAATGTATTTTTAAATAAATTATACGGTGAATTATAAAGATGTTAGCTAAATATCTTAAAATTCTCACTAATATTATTTTAGAAAAGAAAACGACTAGTGCATTACGCTGGGATATAAAGTAGCATATGTATAGGAATTGTAAATTCAGCCATAAATGATAACTAAATATTGACTTTTGATTATGTAAGAGCAAATATTCTGAATTTTCTCATAACTTAGGCTTGTATATGAATTTTGACATATTCGGTGTACCTCGTTACAAACTGACACGCACCGATACGTCGAACCGAACACCAACATATCCAAGCTCAAGACTCATCTACATCTCATGAAGGTATAAATCTTTTAGGAGTTCTTAATTATTTATATTTGTATTTGGGATGTGTTTTTTGAAAAAAAAAAACAATGCTAGATTTTTAAGATTTAAAAATAATTTCTTTTGGACTCGTTCAAACGAAATAGCCATTCCATTAGAAGGTCGTTAGATATTTGCTTCAAACGACATCTATCGAGGTTGCACTATTTTACAGGGACTTCTCATTAGAAGCTCATTAGATGTAGACATCGAATGAACTTCCTTTGTCGTTTAAATGAACTTATGATCTCGTTCGAACGAACCGGATTTCTCGTTCGAACGACCTCTATTTTTGTTTGAACGAGCTTCCATCTCGAAATTTATATCAAACCTATAAAAATCTGTTTTGGGCCTCTTTTTGAAGAGACTTTGGAAAAAATTATTTATGCATATCTCTGTTAAAGCTTTTGATATTTTAGGTCTCTAAACACCTTTTGATTCACAACACTGTCATCCCTATATGAATTGTGAATCCTTTTGAAACCCTAAAAAGTTTTATACCTTACATACACCTTGTGGAGATCATTCTCTACTACTGAACTTATGACCTGATGGATCACTGTTAAAGGAAGAATAAAGGATGATCGGTGGATACCGAGGGTGGATCGCCTCCTGTGGACGACTCTGGACTGAGCTATTTTCGTTATAAATTTTGAAGATTGGGTGTCATACTTAGTTGTTCTAAGTGATTTGTAAGTCGACTATCTTGTAAAATGTTCCAAAGGGCTGACTATATGTTTTGCCCTGAAAAAGGATTCTTCCTCATATTTGTGGTTGATTGCATGCATAGAATTTTTTGTGATTGGAATTTTGATCATATACACACTATATTTAATTAAAGATTAATATTTGATAAAAATTGAAATGTCTGTTTGGGGAATTTAATTAAATAAATTGATCCATTAGTTCGTGCGCACTCTCAAATTGGTATGAAAGCAGGTTGCGCTAATTTATCGTGTAATCCTTTTTCGTAATTTTTTTATATCAATTTTTCTTAAATTTTTTTAATCTTTAATAAGCCGAAATTTAATGGATAATTTGTATAATCAAATGCTCATTTTTTATGGTTCCAATTATGCTTACTAGAAAGCCAGGATCAGGTTTGCTTTAAAAACCATTGATGATCGTGTTTGGTTAGTTTGTGAAAGAGAGTGGACACCACCCACAGTGACTGTAGATAATGTCGTTGGCCCTAAACCTGTCTCTTTGTGGACAAATGACGACTTTAAGTGGAGTAATTTTAACTCTCGCGGTTTAAGTGATATATCTGGAGACGTCACCCTGACGAGTTCCGCCGCATTATGATATGCATCACGTCTAAAGAAGCTGGGACACCCTCCAACTCACACATGAGGGAACCAGCACTGTAAAGGCATACAAGCTATAAAATTTGAGACCATTACCATGCTAGAGTTAGAGTCTTTTAAAGAATTTTATTCGCATTTGACAGATATAGTTAATTCTAGTTTTAATTTGGATGAGAAAATTTCTAAGACGAGAGTTGTTAAGAAATTTTGAGGCCGCTCCCTGCTCGCTTTATTCCTAAGCTCACTGTACTTAATTTATTAGGGATCCTAAACACTCAAAACTTGTAGGAGATCTTCAAACACATGAGATTTATGTGTTCCCTAAAACTATTAAACCTAAGGACGTAGGGATTGCTTTAAAGACTCAAACTAATGAAAATAAGAAATAGAGAGTTTGTGAGTCTGAATCTGAAGTTGATTTTGATTTTGATGACTTGGCCCTGTTTGCGAATTTTAAAAAAAAAGTTTCTCAAATTTTTCAAAGAAAAGATTTTTGAGCAAAATAAAAATACGAATGAGGGCACAAGTGGGAGAGAGAAAGAGGGAGAAATAAGGTATTATGAGTGTGAAGGTAAAGGACACAAGACACATGAGTGTCCCACTAGGTCGAAGAGAAAGGGCAAGAAAGTTGCTAATAAGGGGACATTGATTCAGTTGATTCAGGGGGAGAATCACCACATTAACCATTCATTGCATTTGCGGCTAGTCACGTTAGTACTTCTAGTTTGTGCCACTTCGATGAGGACATATCTAAACGTGAAAGCTTCGGTGATGTTTCGAGTCATTCTGCAGAGAGTGAGGATAGAAATTTGAGTGAGGGAGAAGGTGATATCCAAAAGGCGTTTAGTGATCTTTACACCGAGACTTTGAAAGCTAAAGATCTTAATAAAGACTTTTATCTTATGGTATCAGATTTGGAGAAAGAGATGAAAGTTTTGAGAGAGTGAGGTGTCGGTGAGTTAACTCGAGAAGGTGAAGATTTCTTTATATGAACAGTTGATCATTTTAGGTAGGGAAAAGACCAATTTGACCAACATCGTTGCTAGTCTTACAAGAGATCTTCAATCTTAATTGAAGACTGGTGAGAAACTTGAAGCACGCGTATCCCAACTCGAGAGAAATCTCTAACGCACCCGGGAGGTCAAGGTCACTTTAGAGGACACATATAAGAAGGTTGGAAAGATGCTCCTCGGTCATGCGTTAGGTAATATTGAGAGTCTATGAATAGGTTATGATGATGCATCCACTTTCCATGTCTCAGTCGAGCCGGTTCTTGAGTTTGTGTTGGATCCTTATAGCCCTTGTCCTAACCCACCTAGGAAAGTTCATCCTATATATTTTGAGAAAGGTGGACCCAAACCCAATAATGCATGTTCCCATTACAAATAAAGATGTCACCTTAGAGAGTTATGTTTTAAGCTAAGGAGAGTTTATCATATGCGTGTTCCCCGGTATGCTTCCAAACGAGTTCTTACACATGCTCCCACACGCACTCCCACACATGTTACTCCGCATGCTTCCGCACATCACTTTAGAGATTTTGAGAATTTTTTAGAGCAAGTAGAGTATTTAGTCAAGACTTTACAAAATTTGATGGAGGAATTTTATAGGATGCCATCTCCGTTTGAGAACTCCCCTAGGCTTAATGATTGAGGTTGAGCCTTATTTTCTAGCATAGGTTGCCTATCATGTTCATATCTTATATCCCTATTGCTAAATTGTATTATATTGTGATATCATTATATTTATCCTTTTTGTTCTGATATTTTTTAGAAAAGTTCAAAAAGAGTTTTGTTTTTCTGAATTTTTTTTAAAAATACAAAAAGATTTATAGGTTCTTTTAATAAAAAATTGAAAAAGAGGCAAAAATATTTTATTTTGATACAAATAAAGAGTTTTGAATGTTTTCCACGCCTTATATGGATGAGCATTTAAGATGTTCGGATCACCCATTCATTCCATATCCACGTGACTGTTTTACAGTGTTTTAAGACATGACATCATTTTATTTACGTGATTTATAGTGTGTGGAGTCATTAAGTTATGATTTGATGATTACTTGTTACATGTTTGACTCCTAGTCACCTTTAATGCACACTTAGACGAGCTTGTTTGAATATTGCACTTAATAGTCACTTATCGATCATAGTGTTTTTATATCAATTTTTCTTTAAAACGAATCCAATGTAAACAACGAGATAAAAAGTTGTGCTTGTAAGAACCATTGTCCGAATTTAAATATTTTTTTTGAAATAATTATTAAATATTATGTAATGAAAAATGGGCTACGAAAGATAAAATGTCTTTGCATCAAAAGCCTCCATTTACAATGAAAAGAGCCTAAAAATATTAGAGGCACGTAAAAATAGAAGTGCCATGACAATTGTTTGAACATTGATGCTTCGCTACACATGAGCATTAATTTCTTCAAAAATAATTGAGAGTATTCTTAATTATGTGAGATTTTGAAGGAGTTAAGTTGAAGATCAATGGGTTTGTACAAACTATATACATCTCGAAAAATATTACATAGTTTTGGGCGTCATTGGTTTGAAAATCACATACGTTCTTGATTTGTCCATTAGGTTAAGTCAATTTCACATTAGTTCACAAGTTTTTACACCTAAGGTAGACTTTGAGATCTTTTGTAAATATTATCTCAATCCTTATTTCATAAAAGTTATGATTGTCTATGTTAATTAACCTATGAAATATGTTCACACCCCTATATTACACTTTCATGATTCGAGTATTTGGAGTTTCTTCGTGGTGTGTTGTATTTGTAAAGTCTTATACTTGGGAACAATTTGATAAATTTAAAAAATAGTTGGTGAAGCCTTTGAGATTATCATTACATGTGCGTTATTTTTATATCTTTATGATGATATCTTACTTCTTATATATGATGCTTTATATTTTATGTTCAGATTTTACTCCTTTGTCTATTTTGAATAAAAATGGGGATAACAAATTAAGGGGGAGCTTGTTTTATGAGGGAGAATGCATTTACGAGTTTTTATTTTCAATTACAAACTCTATGCATCATGGGTATTTTCTTTACTTTATGTATGTAGGTATCTAATATGAAAAACATATTACATTGAATGAAGACAAAGTTGCCCAAGGGAAGAACAATATGAGATTGAAGATAAAATCTCATTACGTCGTTCCATTTCTAGGGTTTGGGAGAGTGTTAGGATCTTTTGTCGTATAGGGGTTTCTAAAGGTAATTTGGAATTCAGTTTAGGTTTGTATAATTTTGTACCAGAATAGCCGAAGGGGGAGATTTATAAGAGCAAATATTCTGAAATTGCTCATAGCTTAACCTTGTATTTGCATTTTGGCATATTTGGCGTATCCCGTTACAAACCAACACGCACCGACACGTTAAACCAAACTCCAACATATCCAAGTTCAAGACTCTTCTACATCTTATGAAGGTATAAATCCTTTAGGAGTTCTTAGTTGTTCATATTTGTATTTTGGATGTGTTTTTGGAAAAAACTGAGTGAATTTTTTAGATTTAAAAATAAAGTTTTTTTAACTCTTTTAACGAGATTGAAACTCGTTCGAATGAAATAGCCTTTTTGTTAGAAGGTCGTTAGATTTTTGCTTCAAACAAACATCTAACGAGGTCGCATTGCTTTATAAGGACTTCTTGTTAGAAGCTCGTTAGATATAGACATTAAATGAACTTCCTTTGTCGTTTGAACGAACTTCTGTTCTCGTTCGAACGAACTAGCTTTACCGTTTGAACTACCTCTATTTTTGTTCAAACAAGCCGTCGCCTAAAAATTTGTGTTAGACATATAAAAAGATGTTTTGAACCTAAGAGACTTTGGAAAATAACAGTTTCTGCATATCTTAGCCAAAGCTTTTGATATTTTTGGTCTCTAAGTACCTTTTGATTCACAATACCGTCGTCACTATATGAATTATGAATCCTTTTGAAACCTTAAGAAGTTTCATACCTTATATACACCTTGTGGAGATCATTCTCCATGGCTAAACTTGTGACTTAATGGATCACTGCTGAAGGAAGAAGAAAGTCTAATCAGTGGATACCGAAGGTGGATCGCCGCATGTGGATAACTCTGGACTGAGCCGTTTTCTTTAGAAGTTTTGAAGATTATGCGCCACACTTAGTTGTTATAAGTGATTTGTAAGTCGACTGTCTTGTAAAACGTTTTAAAGTGTTGAATATACGTTTTGCCCTAAAAAGAAATTTTTTCTCATATTTGTGATTGATTGCATGCATAGAATTTTTTGTGCTTGGAATTTTGATCGTATACACACTATATTTAATTAAAGATAAAAATTTGGTAAAAATTGAATTGTGTATTTGGTGCATTTAATTAAATAAATTGATCCATTAGTTCATGCGTACTATCAGATTAATTATTTCAATACATATTCCAAGCAATTCTTTATTTTCATTAGGAAGGGGGAGGGAACTCTTAATATTTTTCAAAAAACTTTGAGGAGGCAAAAATAAAATCTTAAAAAATGCAAGCACATTAATTAAATTTTCAGAATTTTTGGGAGCAACTCATAACCTCCGCCTATTTATGGCGATGTGTTATATCCATGGAGAATTTTAAAATCACTAATATCACCTTTAATTAAACCTGAATTAAAGACACTATTCAAATCGATTAGTTATATGACAACCAATCTTTTGACTTGTTGTATTGAGACGGAGGAGGTAGATATGGGTTAGTTGAGAAAGGATTAAAGAGAAAAGAGAAAAAAGTTGGAAATAGGTTTATGCGTTTATGGAATTTAAATTTTAGTATTCACCTTCTGTGACACCCCGACTAATTAAATACCGGGTAGCTACTCCTTTACTCAAATTAATACAAAATGTCAAGTTGGTTCAGTTCATAGCATCACTGTCGAAAATATTTTAAACATTACTAGCCACCTAATATTTAAAAAGTGAGTTGTCAATTTTAATTAAATCCGATTAACATACAATCCATTTAATTTATAAAATACTGATACCACAACCACATCACAGTCACAAATAAACAACGATGTAATAAACTAAATCTGGAGGCATACACCTCACAACAACCTAAATACTGAAGTAACAAATACATGCCTGAATCATTAATTTAATGACAACCCAAAATATGAAATAAAACTGAGTAAATAACGAGTCTCTAAAAGAAATGGGGAGACATGCCCTACAGATGAATAAATCTGAAATAAAGGGTCAAGATCGAAAGTGGAGGCGCCTACTGTCAAGGTCCTGTAACTTCCACAGCAGCTACATTACATCACCGGAATGGAACTCCTATGCTTGGTGTTCTTGTGGATGGGCACCTAAAAGGTTTTACAAAAATAGATTTGGAAGCAAACGGGTCAGAGCCCGATTGTGAAAACAGTTTAAAAATAACAAGTGTTTAATATCATTAAACAGTGAATATAAAGTACATGATAGTGTGTGCACTCACATGAGTTCCTCACCTCTCAACTAATTGTGCACTCCTATCGTACCCGTACCCATTCTAGTTATTCCCATCTCTAACTAGTCCAATACAAAATCTAACATTACTATACGATTCACAATTTAATTTCGGCATCTTCATTTAAACAGAGAGTTTTACTTTTCTTCACAGTTTCCCATATTAGTAATACTAACTACTAGAAATCTTCCATTTTATCTTTACAAAACGTTGCAATTATTTATGCTCACATTTATACATGACAGTTCATTTCAGTTAACAATATATTATTATCATCATCAATATACAATACTAGCACCCCGAGACTAAGATGCGGTGCACACATACTCTGTTATCAAATCCTGGTACATCACGTACATAAGGACCACGCATTCCGAATCTCTCAGGAATCGTTCTCAAATAGCAACAATCACACATAATGGAGGCGAACATAGTTCACATCACATGGGTCACGCACATACCTACGATCCCATGATCAGCAGACTTATTAACTTCTCAATAAGTCTTTCTCTAACCTATGTCCTCGAGGTACCAATCTAAATCCCCCCGTAGGCACACAAAGATTAGATGGCCCTGATCGAACGCCGACCTCCCATGATAGCAAGTACGGTAGGTATGTTATACACAGATAACTATATATACTAAGCATTCGCACATCTTAGATATCTCAAAATATTAATAGAGGTATACTTCTCATTCTTATACCATCGTTTAGTGTTATACGTTTACAAGCCCCCGGTTTATGAACATTAAGGTTGTCAATTCTTCTCACGTCGTAATTAGGTACACGTTTCCTAACCCACAAATGTCCTCCGGTTTACTACAAGAATCTAAGTTTTACTCCTCAACGTGCTCCAATCTCACAATTATACCCACTAATCAATAAGGGAAGGTGATTACTCCATTAAATAAGTCTACGAGACATTTGAAATAAAAATCAGGCCTAAAAGGCCATTCTGTCAACTCGTTAGAAGTCTCGTTCGAACGAGGTCGTTCGAACGAGTGTCATTTGAGCGAAAGGCTTCGAACGAACTACTAACTCATTAGAAGGGATACTGTTATCTCGTTAGAAGCTCGTTCGAATGAGGTCGTTCAAACGACCTGGGCAGGTCTTCTAACGAGATGGCAGAATACCCCAGAAATTCCCAAACTCATTTTTTTCTTCTTTCTCCTCTTCTCTAAATTCACACTAATACTATCCAATTACGTTTTAATGCTGGTAGACCATTTTCACTTATCCTAGATCATTTCTAAACATGCTTTTGGGGTCAAATCTTACAAATTAACATGCCAAACTCATAAATCCCCAAATTCTTGTTCCAAACCCTATGAACTTGAACCCATAATTTAATTTCATAAAAAGACTCCTTATTAATCCTTTTTTAGATCATCAAAAGTTATATTTTGTATGTTAAATTCATCCATGATCATCTGCATATAAATTCGTACCCAAAACCACAAGTTTCACAATAATTTCATTGGGTGTTCTTCATCAAAATTCCCAAGACATAAACAGTTTTCTACACTACACATGGAGGAAATATTCATTGCAAATAACGACATCAAAACACTTGCCTTAGATTTGTTTCTTCTGAATTGATGTTGGTGAATGAGGGCTGATTTCTCCCCTTTCTCTACAGAATTCTCCCAAGGATGGTGATGGTGGTTGGAGGTTTATTTTGGAACCTCTTCAAACTCTCCCCTTAACTCCCGTAGCCCACTAACTTACCTAATGCTGATAATGGATTTAATGGGTTCATTAGTGATATATTATTTAACCCTAAAATTCGTGGGTTTTAATTCCCATATTTTTCAAATTACCAAAATACCCTTCTAGGTTGCCGGTCTGGCCTAAAAATACCCCGGGACCCAAACTAAACCCCCGGCTAGTGTTTTCCGACTATTTCGACCCTTCCAGACACGTTGGCGCACTCAAAATAACCATTCGGTTGATAAAAATATAATTCACTTTTTATTTAAATCAATTCATTCATGGCGCGACTAACACGCGCGTCCCAACTAAGTTTCCCAAATTATCGTATTTCTGCCTCGGGATAATTTAAATACTTTCAATACTCATGAAATATTAAATTTTAATATCATAATCAAATACTAACTCACATCTCGCTAGTATTCATATCCGGATTAATTTCCAATTAATTCTCATTTAATTTAATTAATCCCTTAAATAAAAATCAATAAAATTACGGGGTATTACATCTCCACACTTAGACCACGGTCCTTGATGTTCTTACACTTCGCAACACATCATTTTTATGGGTTTATTTTACCAATTAGTCACGTTTACTAAGTATGTAGTTCAATAAGTTCTACAATTTTCTTCTCCAATAAGTCCAATGATAAAAAAGACTTTTGCTCTAATAGTTTTTATTTGTAAACATGTAGAGAATATTTAATACATATGTAAATAAATCTTATTAAGAAAAAAATATTTTGGGAGAACCTATTAGAAGATGTGTTATATAAATAGTATTCATTTGTCAAATAAGAAATCCAAATCTCCCATGCCACATTATCCCAGGCCATCCATAATGGCATGGGATAAATGTATACATTTACATTGCAGGTTACATGGTCAAAACCACATTGGATAATGGAAAAAGAGCTCGGATAGAAAAGGGGTGCCCCACTGTGGTCGGGTAAAAGATAACCGCCCAAACCTAAATGTCGTTAGAATTAACTGTTGTATATGTATGAGAGTTCAATTTTTTTTCACCAACAATTATCGGACGGTAGACATTGTTCCGCCCACTAGCTTGGACGACGAACATTTACCCGTCCATTAGTATCGACCCTATTTATACCCAATATAACTCAACCCAAATCTTCCTTCTCGTTATTTCTTATCCATCATGAATGCACATAGCCCTCGTTTCGTATATGGTAAAGTTGGATGTAATGTGGTTCCTTCTGAACATTCCTAAAAAAGTTAAAGATTTCTCTGTATGGGAATATGGTGCCCGATGAAATTAGATTACCTCCTTCGTGGGAAAGTGGGTGGAATCAAAATCCATCAAACATAAATGGGATTCTTATTTTTCCATGAGAATCCTTACAAATAATTTTTGTGAAAACAAAAATTCCCTTAAAAATATTAAATATAAAACTACCCATAAAATCTAAATACTTATTTTGTGAAGACAATTTTGTTATATCAGTTTATATTAAATTTAAAGTCAAATAAATTTTATTTAGGCATTTTTTTCTACTCGCATAATAATTAATTTGAGTAACTTACAATAAAATACACACATATCTACAACAAATTATTATATTTATTACATGTTGGAAAATATATATATTTTTTGAAAAACATATTTTAGTATATACATTTATAAATAGTGAACCATACTATTATACATATATACACACACACACGCATATATCAATATTATTGCTAAAGGGTATTATTGGTATATATTGTACATTGTCATGTCACTTTCCATACAATAACCAAACACAAAAGTTTGAATCCCAGTAAAAATCCATTAGTTAATCAAATAGAACAAAAGAATTTAAAATCTTAATAACAAATTTCTTGATAATTATTTTTCTAATAATCACCATCCATCCAAAATATTACCGCGAACCAAACAGAGCTATAATCAGGGCTATAAATCGGGATGGGTGATTCGAGTTGGGGTTGCTCAGGCTCGGCCCAAACTATCTTACCCGTGCTCAAACTCGAGCTCGACCCGAACTAATTTTTTTCACCTAACCCGAACTCAACTCATAAATATTACGAGCTTCGGTTCCGATTTTAGGCAGGACCAATTTTACTTTTTTTTTAATAAAAAAATTTTAATTAGTGTTTTTTTCTTATATTTTCACAATGGACAAAATGAACACACAAAAATCTAATTAATATTTCATGAAATAAAATATATAATTATGAAATATATTAAATTAAAATAAGGAAAATAAGAGTGAAAACCTACAAATGCCTATTAAATTTAATATATTTAGCATTATTTAATCACTAAAAAAGGCTATTGTGAACAATTACTAAATCAAATACCCATAATTAAATTAATAATAAAACCACAAAATTAAAAATCACTTGTAATCTACTGGAATATAAGAACGAAACTTAATTAAACAATGTTAATACAAATATGTTATATTACATAAAATTATTTATTTACTTATATATTCGAAGTTCGAACTTCGAGCTCAACTCAAGTTTGATAAGATTTGACTCAAACCCAACTCAACATTTATTTAAATTTAAAATTTTGACTCAAAATTGATCCGACTCGCACTCAAATAACGCTCGATTCGCAACCTATAACGAAACCAATGTATGCATTTACTAGTCTGAAACAACCCGCCTAATTAAATATCGGGTGATTAGTCCTTTATTTAATTAAATCAGAATATCCAGTTGGTTCATTCTCAGCATCACTCTTGAAAACAATTTCTTTATTAATCACTTAATAGTTAATTAAGCTAAGTGTCAAAAACTTTTTCCATTTTTAATTTAATTAAAACCATTCCACGACACGGGATAATAATATGAAACAACACATCACAACTGAATTAATTATAACAAGAATAAATATGACTGGAATAACTCTCTAGTTAAATTAGAACTTTTCCACTAAATAAAACTGATATCCACAATGCTTACATAATTAATTACAACCTCTAGAATCCTGGGCGGCATGCCCTAAATGAAGTAGACGCTACAAATGAGTGAATCGACATAAAGGAAGTGTCTAAACAAAATCCGCATCTCTGCTAGTAGCCATAATCCATTGGAACACCCATAATCTATGTTGGGCATCCCTGCTGCTGGATATCTGGTGTACAAGATATAGTAGAGAAGAGAATATGCAAGGAAATGGCTCAGATCCCAATGGTAAAAGATTTTAAAAATAGCAAGTGCTTAACAATTACAATTAAGCATTTATTATGTACATGTCAGTTTCGCGGGCTCTCTCTTGAGAATTCTCACCTCTCATCTAGAGTACACGCCTATCGTATCTTATTATCTTCCTAAGTAAGGTTCCCTCATAACTAGTAACATAATTCTAACCCATATCATAAACCTGCATGTCCCATACCATACGTACTTATAATTATTAATATTCATTTCTCTTTAATATAAACTAGTCTTGTTAAAACCTTGGAATTAAGTGTTCACTTCATCAATTCAAATTAGATTTCATTATTTACTTATATCTACAACATTACACAGTAAATTAAATTACAGTTTATATTCTTAATCTACAATTTCACACAGAATATTACATCTCTATATCTACAATGTCACACAGTAGATTACATCACACTTTATATATATATAATATCACATTAATTATATATATACTAATACGGAACCTCCCCTATCATAGCTGCGGTGGATCCATACTCTGCTATCATGCCCTGATACATAATGTCACTGTATAGAGGACAAATGATTCGGTGTCTCGAACGGATCATATAACATAACACAAACATATTTGAGGCGAGCATACTCCCCAGCCAAATGGGTCACGCACATACCTACGCTCCTATTCAACCGTCGAAACTATCATATACATCGATAGCACGTGTCAAAGGTCCTATGCTCAGGGTACGAATATAAAATCCCTCACAATTGGGCGTACAACGATAAGACCGTCCATAACGTGAAACCTCTACCCCGATAGCAAGCAGTGTAGGTATGTCATACATACAAATAATATTATAGGTATTCATCACACCTATATAAATATAACATTAATAAGGTATTCACACAACCATATGCCAATAACAGGCAATCATCTCACCTATATATATAATAACAATAGGTATTCATCGTACCTATATATAACCATAGGGCCTACGCACAACCCATTTAATAAATTCCATACGTAGTATATTTATATCCCGAATATCCTACGTATTTTTCGATTATGACTTAATACTCAAAGTATATATTTCCGAACTTATCTACCCGCGCGATGGTGATCATTTAACCCTCAAATAAATTCAGTAGGTAAACATCACGTCCTATAAATCTATGTCATCACGACTCCCGAATTTCTATGAATTAAATTCACTTTAATTAGGTTTATTCATCGGTAATCCTTAAATTACTCGTAACCCTTTATTCCTTCTCTTAATGTTAATCCCAATTATACCTAAGGTTATACCAGTAATTTATGATTGTCTTACTACTGGTCCTAACCTTAAATTATCGTTTATTCAATTTAAACCCCAAATAATATAATTCTCCAAAACAACTCGTTTAATTAATCACTCGTTAATTTCCCCTCATTCATAATCACAAAATAATATTTTTCGGGTCTTAATTATATCATACTGCCCTTCCCTAAGTCTTATTAAGTTCATTTAATAATCACTAAAAAATCCTAAAAGTTTTGGTATTAAATCAAGAATTAAAAAGGGACAAGGTAATCTTTTCTGGGGAGGTCGATCGATCGAAGGTCGGGGGTCGATCGATCGATCATCCAGTTATCAGTCTAGAATCTGCAACTTATATCCTACGGGTTTCACAACTTTTAATCATTTAAAACCTCTATTCTAACGTCCCAAATTTCTTATAATCCACACCACATGATATAGCATCATATGTAAATGATTCCTACTGATCTAAACAACCTAGAATCATCAAGAGTTTGGATTAAAGTGTATATAATTCATATTTTCCAGAAAAACTAAAATATATGTTATCTCAAGAACAATCCTACAACTTTCTGAATTTCTCCAACATGTGATGTTTATTTCGTGGATTAATATCTACCAACAACATGAGATTTATCCTACATATTTTTTCTTTCCATAAATGAATTAACATCTAACTAATTTATTTCCAAACCATGAAATTTCTCATAATTCCAGAAAACTCATATTTTATTATTTCTCCAAGAACATCATATAAACTAAGATTTTCTTCACCAATAATTCCCAAGTTTCATGGGTTAAATTCTATACTCAAAAGAAAATCAATCCTAAATCATTCTCCTTTCAAAGATTCGATTAACATCACCATAATTCATCTTTGATTATGCATCTTTTCAGAATTTTCTAAACAACCTAACATGGACAATATACATGCTAAATTTGCAATAATTAATCACTTGCCTCTAATGCGCAAGTATGGTCCATTGAGGATGATTGTCCACTCGTAGTTCTCTCTTTTTCTGGCTAACTTCTGATAGTGGTGGTTAGACCTGGCAAAATGAGGCACGACACGATAACACGACACGACACGAAATTATAAGTTAATGGGTTTAGTAATGGGTCAATACGGTAGATCCATTATCATAACGGGTAGTGTTTGGATTTTTACTCTTACACGATTAAACACGTTTATATCCATTATCACCCATTAGTGGTACCGGGTTTTATTGGGTCGTGTGACCCAAACTAATTTTACACCCATTATAATTACCCCCGAACTAATATTACACCCTAACTAATATTACACCCATGAAGGCTAATGGGTACTAACGAGTATTAACGGGTAATATAGGATCACCCAACCCACTACCCGTTTAGACCCGTTAATATTAACGTGTGTTAACGGTTCGGGTCGTGTACCCGTTAATATTAACGGGTCGTGTTTGGGTATTATCATTGGAATCATTAGTCTTAACGGGTCGTTTACAGGTTAAGGGTGTTTTCACCCGTTAACCCGTTAACACGACCCGTTAACCCGTTAACATGAACCATTGACAGCTCTATGATGGTGGTGGCTCTTAGTGGTACAAGGTGGTGTCCCTTGGTTTGCTGCAAAAACCTCTTCATCTCCTTGGAAAAAACCCTCACTCTCCTCAAAGACCTTTCCTTTGCTTTTGGGTGAATGAACCTAAGTTATCTAATCTCCTCACTAATATAATAAAACCCAATTTCCGTGATTACTATTCACCTCCCAATTAAAATGACCAAAATACCCCTCAGAGGTATCCTTTCGGTTCCAAAGTGCCCCGAGACCCCATACAAACATCTGAGTAGACTTTTTCGACTATTTGAACCCTTCCGGACACTTTGGCACAGTCAAAAAGACCGTTCGGATGAAATAATAATAAATCACTTTTATTTCATTAAATTAAAATCTCGACACGTCTCAAATGCGCCTCCCGACTTAATTACCACAATTGTCGTACACATAATTCGCGACAATTTTATAAAGTCATAATCAATTGTAAATTCATATTCATATATATTACTTTAATCATTAAGTAATATTCAACATAAATCACATATTACTTTATTCTCGAGTAATATTTAAATCCGGATTAATTTTTATTTATAGCACAATTAATTCTAATTAATCCCATTTAAAAGTCATTAAAAATACGGGGTATTACATACTCCCCCCCCCCCTTACAACGGAATTTCGTCCTGAAATTTGGAAAACAAAAGTATAGCAGGCATGAACAATTCTGGATAAGTATTGCGCATCACATACTTACGCTCCCAAGTAGACTACGTTGTACCGCCCATACAGTACGCTATCGAATACCCCTAATAACGAACACCTCACTTATGATCATTTTAATCCCAGGTTACACTGTCGCGTAGGTTCTTTCCAAGCCTTACAATTTAAGTTTTACTAATGATACTTTATTCTAGATATTCACTATCTAACCTTCTACTATATGCACTTCAATAGATTAACCGTTCTTTAGATAAATACCATCTCGTCTAGTGATTATCATACGCAGGTAGGTTAATTGTTCAATATATATTCTACACACAATATATACTATAAGTTTCAAAACATCACTACTATTCGCAATAGTTCGTGGTTCCTCACTTTTATACCATAAGTAGGAGAAATAATAAGACCTACCTTACCATACTTCGACTGGCACCATTCCCAACAGTAAACTTATAAGAGTTATAGTACACCAACTTCACTAGTGTAACGTACGTCTCTCGTCCTCCCTTAAGATTTAAGGGTACAAACATAATTTATCTTCCAACATCAGATTGTCCGCTTAGTCTTCCCATTATTCCGCGGATGATAGATCATACCCAATCACAATTCGGTACCTATGCCTCGTGAAAATTCTTTTAAAATCGGGAGACAAAGTTTCGTCCTAATTGGAAACAATATTAAATGGTACCCTATATAACCTCACTAACTCGGTTATATTAAGATAAAAGCACATTGTATCATAGTATGATCAACCCTAACTGGCATAATGTGAGCTACTTCAGTCAACTGATCCACTATCACCTATATAGGATCGCAACCATCTTCGCGATAAAATCCTTATGAATACTCTCTCAATACTACTTATAAATCCTTAACGGTTGAGAAACATCTGCTGGTTTCGAATGGTCCACCCTAATTCCAACAGACAGGTGGCCTGCTACAAGGGGAATCTAGCCAACATCTCTCACTTAAATCCTACTACTATAGTCATTTATAGCCTGACACATTTGTTATTCTACCGACTATATCTCTAATCATCATCAATGATCGGATATTCAAGTCCCAATATCTAAACTTCTATATTTATCTTCCTTATCCCATATCTCCAAAATGGAGAAATATAGTCAGATTCAATTACCTAGGGCGCCCATACACCCTATATTTCTCGCATTGTTGCACAAATAACATATACTCTTCTTAAATCAAACTTATAGACTCTTCAATTTCCTATGAACTATCGACTAAACTTCTCTCCCACTCCCGACGTTCACTAGTTTCATGCATGGGATGTCTCGCAAAGCGAAATGCAAACAAGGAACCCCCCGATACACTACTACTTAACATAGTCGGTCATCGAGATTCGTAATGGTCCTCAGTCCATAATTTGTACCTTCCCATAATTTCTATATGTTGACATAAAAGTTTACTAGTCCATGCTTATATATCCCAAATTCTCGGCGTTGTTAATAATGAGCTATTTCTCGTTGTTCGACCAAAAGAATAATATATCCTGAGTCACATCAGAAAAATAAATTTCTACTCACACATATAACTAGACAACATTTTTACTAAGGTCTATAATAACGTGAAATATAGGCCCAACCCTATTTCAGTTGGCGCCGCATAAAATGACAGTCTTATCACTCAATCTACTATCGTTTAAACATTTGGTAATTTATCACTACCTATTACCATAAAAATTTCTATTATGCTAATTCAAAGCAATATATACTCTTAGGACCCACTCGGTTCACTCACGGGCGACACCAAAAAGTCCCGCTATCAATGAGAATTACTTTTGTAACCAGACTGTTAAAATTATCGTTTCCACTAACCTCGACTTGCACGCTAATTTAGGGTTTTCAATTTACATATGTCTGTTGTGACACACCAAGTCACTAGAATTAATCCTTTATTCACAAGGATGAAATAAAACTTCAGCAGTCTTCTCAGATCACGTAGGGTCCTTGCATGCATCTCTCACGGTCAAAACAACCCACGATCACTTGCAGCCGTTATACATCTAGGTTTTTATCCTATAGTTGTACCCACCCATTGTGGGCAAATTATTCACGCATGTGGTTTACACACCCATTATTGAAACATTGGCCCAACATATCTAGGCCTCAATTAAGGTCTTACCAACCTCCCCTTTTTTTTTCTTGGACCCCGCCGACCTTGAAATACGGAATGCTATAATTACCGAGGACTCCACTGGTCCTATATAAACCTACCACTCTTGGGTCGTAAATTCCAGGGCCTAATTCTCTTGACCCAATTACTCCCCTAGAAGTCTCACTCCTCCCATTGTTATGCCCAATTGGTATGGTTTAATATTCCCAAAATTTATCGGTCTCACTACTCAATTTGGACCCATTTAACACTTAGTAGCCTCTCTCTCTACACATAGGGTAATTTCCTTTACTATTTCCTCGTTACTGAACATTTGAACGTCCTTATCTTGGACCTATCAATCTTAACTCCCAATTACTATTCCCATTATTCTTTTGGCTCTACGGGTCCTATGGGATGCATTGACGACTATACTAGTCTTGGTTGATTTCATCGCCACTAAGTAGGGATTTAATTATGTCACTTTAAATGGGTCCCCTACTGGGTACACCTTCCGGTGATGTTTCATTAACAATATTGAATTCAATCTTTCCCTTCGGCTAGGTTCCCTAACCCTTCTAGCTCCCCTTCATTTGGAAGCACCATTAATTTTCATGGTGACGTTAATCCCAATCGTCTTCGTCAAATTTCCACTCACACTAGGGTATTTCACCCACGAGTCCTTTCACATAATGAACTCTATTTATTTTCTATATACCCCATTCTTCCTAAGGTAAGGAGTTCGTTAAACAAGTTACTTCTCTCTTTCTTGCCTATAAGAGATAAGTTTTGAAATTTCATTCATATCCTGGTTAAAACATCAAATGAACGATTTCACTATCGAACCAAGCCTAAAATTCATACACATGTTCAATATATGTGATGTTTAACTCTCATCACTTAAGTTTGTTTCTCATAGAAAAAAATTTACTAGAAAAATTTCAAATCTTGGGTGTTACTACACCCCCCTTCACAATTGACTTTAAATTTCTTCCTACACAAGAGTCCTTCCGACTCCCTCACCTTTCACATACAGTGCTGGGTGAGTTAAGAACGGCACAACTATTAACTATGATGGTTTCTATCTCCAACACCATTTTCCAAAATACTCTATATCTTTGGCCGAGTCCTCCTCTTGTTATCCTTCTAACAGCTCTTGCTAGTCGTTCCAATGTGTTTGGCGTACGATGATTGATCGAACTCGTATAAGCATTACATCTCTCATAATTCATAGCAGTAGAACGTAAGTCAAAATACGCAGAAGAATTCCACATCCTAATCATAGGGCTCTACATCAAAGAACGCTACGCTGAAACGTAGTAAGCCGCGCGGATCCTAAAGACATTAGAATCTGATGCTCTGATACCACTTGTAACAACACGCCTAATCAAATATTGGGTGATCAGTCCTTTATTTAATTAAATCATAATATCCAATTAGTTCATTCTCAGCATCACTGTTGAAAACAATTTCTTTATTAATCACTTAATAGTTAATTAAGCTAAGTGTCAAAAACTTTTTCCATTTTTAATTTAATTAAAACCATTCCACGACACGGGATAATAATATGAAACAACACATCACAACTGAATTAATTATAACAAGAATAAATATGACTGGAATAACTCTCCAGTTAAATTAGAACTTTTCCACTAAATAAAACTGATATCCACAATGCTTACATAATTAATTACAACCTCTAGAATCCTGGGCGACATACCTTAAATGAAGTAGACGCTACAGATGAGTGAATCGACATAAAGGAAGCGTCTAAACAAAATCCGCATCTCTACTAGTAGCCATAATCCATCGGAACATCCACAATCTATGTTGGGCATCCCTGCTGCTGGATATCTGGTGTACAAGATATAGTAGAGAAGAGAATATGCAAGGAAACGGCTCAGAGCCCGATGGTAAAAGATTTTAAAAATAGCAAGTGCTTAACAATTACAATTAAGCATTTATTATGTACATGTTAGTTTCTCGGGCTCTCTCTTGAGAATTCTCACCTCTCATCTAGAGTGCACGCCTATCGTATCTTATTATCTTCCTAAGTAAGGTTCCCTCGTAACTAGTAACATAATTCTAACCCATATCATAAACCCGCATGTCCCATACCATACGTACTTATAATTATTAATATTCATTTCTCTTTGATATGAACTAGTCTTGTTACAACCTTGGAATTAAGTGTTCACTTCATTAATTCAAATTAGATTTCATTATTTACTTATATCTACAACATTACACAGTAGATTAAATTACAGTTTATATTCTTAATCTACAATTTCACACAGAATATTACATCTCTATATCTACAATGTCACACAGTAGATTACATCACAGTTTATATATATATAATATCACATTAATTATATATATACTAATACGGAACCTCCCATGTCATAGCTGCGGTGGATGCATACTCTGCTATCATGTCCTGATACATAATGTCACTGTATAGAGGACAAATGATTCGGTGTCTCTAACGGATCATATAACATAACACAAACATATTTGAGGCGAGCATACTCCCCAGCCAAATGGGTCACTCACATACCTACTCTCCTATTCAACCGTCGAAACTATCATATACATCGATAGCACGTGTCAAAGGTTCTATGCTCAGGGTGCGAATATAAAATCCCTCACAATTGGGCGCACAACGATAAGACCGTCCATAGCGTGAAACCTCTACCCCGATAGCAAGCAGTGTAGGTATGTCATACATACAAATAATATTATAGGTATTCATCACACCTATATAAATATAACATCAATAAGGTATTCGCACAACCATATGCCAATAACAGGCAATCATCTCACCTATATATATAATAACAATAGGTATTCATCGTACCTATATATAACCATAGGGCCTACGCACAACCCATATAATAAATTCCATACGTAGTATATTTATATCCCGAATATCCTACGTATTTTTCGATTGTGACTTAATACTCAAAGTATATATTTCCGAACTTATCTACCCGCACGATGGTGATCATTTAATCCTCAAATAAATTTAGTAGGTAAACATCACGTCCTATGAATCTATGTCATCACGACTCCCGAATTTCTATGAATTAAATTCACTTTAATTAGGTTTATTCCTAGATAATCCTTAAATCACTCTTAACCCTTTATTCCTTCTCTTAAGGTTAATCCCAATTATACCTAAGGTTATACCGGTAATTTATGATTCTCTTACTACTATTCCTAACCTTAAATTATCGTTTCTCCGATTTAAACCCCAAATAATATAATTCTCCAAAATAACTCGTTTAATTAATCACTCGTTAATTTCCCCTCATTCATAATCCCAAAATAATATTTTTCGGGTCTTAATTATATCCTACTTCCCTTCCCTAAGTTCCATTAAGTTTATTTAAAAATCACTAAAAATTCCTAAAAGTTTTGGGATTAAATCAAGAATTAAAAAGGGACAAGTTCATATTTTCTGGGGAGGTCGATCGATAGAAGGTCAGGGGTCGATCGATCGATCATCCAGTTATCAGCCCAGAATCTGCAACTTATATCCTACGGGTTTCACAACTTTTAATCATTCAAAACCTCTATTTTAACGTCCCAATTTTCTTATAATCCATACCACATGATATAGCATCATATGTAAATGATTCCTACTGATCTAAACAACCTAGAATCATCAAGAGTTTGGATTAAAGTGTTTATAATTTATATTTTCCAGGAAAACTAAAATATATGTTATCTCAAGAACAATTCTACAACTTTCTGAATTTATCCAACATGTGATGCTTATTTCGTGGATTAATATCTACCAGCAACATGAGATTTATCCTACATATTTTTTCTTTCCAGAAATGAATTAACATCTAACTAGTTTATTTCCAAAACATGAAATTTCTCATAATTCCAGAAAACTCATATTTTATTATTTCTCCAAGAACATCATATAAACTAATATTTTCTTCACTAATAATTCCCAAATTTCGTTGGTTAAATTCTATACTCAAAAGAAAATCAATCCTACATCATTCTCCTTTCAACGATTCGATTAACATCACCATAATTCATCTTTGATTATGCATCTTTTCAGAATTTTCTAAACAACCTAACATGGACAATATACATGCTAAATTTGCAATAATTAATCACTTGCCTCTAATTCGTAGGACTGGTCCATTGAGGATGATTGTCCACTGGTGGTTCTCTCTTTTCCGGCCAACTTTCGATACTGGTAGTGGTGGCTCTTAGTGGTACAAGGTGGTGTCCCTTGGTTTTCTCCAAAAACCTCTTCATCTCCTTGGAAAACCCCCTCACTCTCCTCAAGGACCTTTCCTTTGATTTTGGCTGAATGAACCTAAGTTCTCTAATCTCCTCACTAATATAATAAAACCTAATTTTCGTGATTGCTATTCACCTCCCAATTAAAATGACCAAAATACCCCTCTGAGGTGTCCTTTCGGTTCCAATTTTCCCCGAGACCCTATACAAACGTCCGAGTAGACTTTTTTGACTATTTGAACACTTCCGAACACTTTGGCGCAGTCAAAACGACCATTCGAATGACATAATAATTCTCTTTTATTTCATTAAATTACAATCCCGACATGTCTCAAATGCGCGTACCAACTTAATTACCATAATTGTCGTACACATAATTCGCGATAATTTTATAAAGTCATAATCAATTGTAAAGTCATATTCATATATATTACTTTAATCACTAAGTAATATTCAACATAAATCACATATTACTTTATTCTCGAGTAATATTTAAATTCGGATTAATTTCTAATTATAGCACAAGTAATTCTTATTAATTCCATTTTAAAAGTCACTAAAAATACGGGGTATTACATAGTCCTTCTATACCAACATAGATTTACAACGTATTTAGTGCGATATAATAACATGTCGTATCGAGATTGACTTCTACTTCTTATAGAAACATTCATAAAATAATAATTAATAGCGATGCGACAAGTCAAGTTTTGCTCCAATTTGTCGTAAATTTGTGTGAACCTTGCATCTAAAAACATAATATAATTTTGGTGTCTCTTTAGAGAATCTGCCACGTGCCACATTAGCCCACAATCCCTAAAGTATCTCTGAAGAGAGATTTTAGGGACTTACTGGGTCAAAACTGAATTGGTTAAGGCGCGGGGCCTTTAGACTTTGGACCGTGTTTAATTGGGCTACTCGTCTGGGCCAAAGTAACAAATCGAGGTACCCCCCCCCCCCCACCACACACACACACACACACACACACACACACACACACACACACATATATATATATATATATATATATATATATATATATATATATATATATATGGTGCGTATAATTAAAATATAAAAATAAATAAATTAAAAAATAAAGATAAAGTAATATACAAACTAATACAAATGATACACCTCTAATAATAGACGTGTATACTACTACTACTATTATATAAGTAATATTAATAAATATAATAGTATATAAATTATATATATACATATACAAGACACATATATAAACACAACATTTCACACACAACATATACTTATAAACTCATTTCTTACTAATCTGTCCTCTTAACACACATCAAGGACTCTTGGTTAAGAATGGTCCATCGTTATCAAGTAAGAGTTTGGCTCGGAATGTAACCTCGACCCCAAATTCATTTCATGAAGTGGTTCAGAATAATCACCTCGACCCCACTCACCCCAGTCTGAGATAGAAGAGGGTCGGCCATGATTTTTCTTGGAATCATTATTAGCAACACTTTTGTTAACATACTTTTTGAGCTTTCCCTTCTTTAGGAGCTTCTTAATCTCTTCCTTGAGGGCAAATCATTTGTCAGTTGTATGACCGTGGTCTTCATAAAACTCACACCATTTACTCTGGTCCCTCTTATATGGAGGAGCTCTCAGCTTCCCAGACCATCTCAAGTCTCTATCTTCTTTAATCTTATTTAAAATTATATCAGGACTTACTGTAAGTGGAGTGTAGTCGATAAATTTATCATCAGTCGACCTCTTCTTCCCGTCCTTATCCTTGTCTTTATGAGACATGCTTCCACCAGTTTGATCCTCTTATTTGGAGGTCATGGATTCCTCGGCTTTCATGACCTTACCAGCTGTTGCCAATAGCTCGGCCATAGATTTCGGAGGGTCTTCAACAAGCTTCCATAGTATCTTTCCCTTCTGAAGTCCTCCAATGAGAGCTTTCATAGCTATACTCTCTTCGTAATCTTCCACTTCTAGCTTCTCCTTATTAAATCTTGCAATATAGTCTCTTAGGCTCTCATTCTTTCCCTGCTTGACGTACAGTAAATGAGTGGTCTTCTTTTGAGGTCTTACCCCAAAGCAGAAATTGTGAATAAATCGTTCATCCAAGCCCTTAAAGTTCTCAACAGAGTTCTTTGAAAGAGAAGTGAACCAAATATGTGTAACTCCCGTTAAAGTGCTTGAGAAGGCCCTGCACCTCATCTTATCTGGGATTGAATAAATGTCTGCTGCAGACTGGTACATCTCTATATGATGCACATGGTTGGTACTACCATCATACTTAGGAGACACCATTGGCGGTTTGAATTTGGCAGGGGTTGGGAAGTTCATAATTCGTGCCACAAATGGGGATCCCTCTAAGAAGTCTCTTTGTAGTGGGTCTCGATTTTTGATGAGGTTCCCTATCTTCTCTTCAAGACGTTGAATGGAGTCATTACATGTCTTTGCAACGTCAGACTAGTCGAGGTTGTCCCCAACCACCTCCAAAGGGTGAACTGAGGGTTCCACAGCCACTGTACAACGTCGACTATTGACCTCCTCTTGATGTTTCTGTCTTTTATTGAGTCTTTTTCAAGGCTCGATAGATAATTTGATAAGCCAATGATTATTTTTCGTGTTTTAAAATACGGCCTTGCTGGGGTCAGCCATGATGGGGTCGACCATGATGAGGCCGATGCTCCCCATCTTACCTTTGTGAGCCTTCTACACTTTTTGACCTGGATAACCTCTGCCTCAGGTCATTAACCGGGACGAGCCTTTTAAAGGCCGACCCTATGCTCAAGCGATCAAAAGCTGATCATCTTTATTGGGCACCATCATTTCTTCTGCCCCTACAACCTCAAATTTGTTGGATAGGACATACCGTGTTATTCGAAACCTCATACGGCTCCTAGCAGTCTTTTGGAGCATCCTCTGCCTCCATATCGTCATACCTATCCTCAGGTCAAGGGTTTCCTTACCTCCCCAGACGTAAACGCCTGGGTAAGCAATGTCCCTCCTCCGTTGAGGGGTATGTTGGTCCTTTCGCGGTGCCTGGAGTGGTCCCCTGGCTTCAGGATAGGGTTGAACAGCTGCCGGAGTGATCATCTTCGGTGAGACCGCAGGTGGCCTTATTATATTTTGACTGAGCTGTGCAAATTGCTCCTTCATTTCTTGTTGTGTTGCAGCAAGGGACCTCAAGGCTGCTGCCACCTCAGCCATTTCAGACTGGGTGGTGCCTGACTGGAATTAAGTCCTCCAGCACCATATGATGAAGGAGGTGGTGGTAACTCCGGTGCCATATGCTAAAAGTAAAGATCTTATGAAGAAGATGAAGTTAATACCTTAAAGGACCTCTTTCAATGGTGAAACAGCTCCACACAAGGGGTGAGGCTTGGTTCACCACCAGAGTCTCCGATGAAGTTAAACAGAAAAATAGGAAGAGACAGTTTCTCGTTCCCACAGACGACACCAAAATGATGATGCTGGAAATAACACCACCAGGTAAGGTGTTGACAAGCTCAATCAAGTGATAATAAATGCAGCACAAGAGAATATATATATGTATATATGTAGAAGGAGGTGAGGAGAAGAGGATGAACACTTGAATATAAATGGTTCAGCCAATCTGGCCTACATCCACCGTGAGTGTGTGTGAGTAATATAACTGAATGAAGGCACTAATGGCCATGGATACAATCTTTCAAGATTTCTCTCTCTACTATGTAAAATGACAGAGTTTCAGGTAGGGTTATAATTATCGTTCCTTTTGCAAGGTAGAGGATAACCTCTATATATAGTGTTTGGGGGGTGTAATGTACCCCCCAAGCATGCAATGAGCATGTGCATGAGGATTGAACCAGTATGAGAATGACACCTGAATGATCTTATGTAGCTAATGATGACCTCAATATTCCCTCACGTGAGGGGAATGATTCGGTTATAACTGATTTACCCACGTGTTCCAAACCTTATATGTGCTTGTAAATGCTCGGCCCTGTATCCTTGACTGATGTAACCTCAGCCTGGATGAGTACGAGGTTGTTGGAATCGGTTGTAGTTGCTTTGTCTTATCTCTAATCATGATGACCTCATCCAGGAGGGTTGGCCGAGGGTAGGTGTAAGGTAGTTATAACGTCGGTTGAGGCCGATGATGACGTTGGCAGTTGATTGTGACCGTGAAACTCTGTTGACCTCGACTGATGAAGATATGAGGTTAGTGTATGAGGGGCCGACCTTATGAGAGATGACCTTGCTGATGGTTATCATAAGCTTCTTGTCAACTCGGTTGTGGCTGAGATAACGTTGATGCTGGAGAAGGCCGAGGTCGAGGCACAATGTGATAATCTATGAGGCTGAGGTCGAGGCTGAGCTAGTGTATGAGAGTTATGAGGCTGAGGCCAATGTATTTTGTTCCGACCCTTATCTGGACGACCCTGCCAATGATTAAGCCGTAGCTGACCCTACTAAGGCTGACCCTTATCTGGACGACCCTGTTGAGGATTAAGACGTGGCCGACCCTGTTGAGGATTAAGCCGTGGCTGACTCTGCTGAGGCCAGCCCTTATCTGGATGACCCCGCCAATGATTAAGTCGAGGTCGACCTTGTTGAGGGCGACCCTTATCTGGATGACCCTGCCAATGATTACCCATGGCCGACCCTACTAAGACCGACCCTTATATGGACGACCCTGCCAATGATTAAGCCGAGGGCGACCCTGCTGAGGCCGACCCTTATCTGGATGACCCTGCCAATGATTAGCCATGGCCGACCCTACTGAGGCCGACCCTTATCTGGATGACCCTGCCAATGATTAAGCCGGGGATGACCATGCTGAGGCCGATCCGTATCTGGATGACCCTGCTGAGGATTAAGCCATCGAGAGCCTGCTGAGGCTGACCCTTATCTGGATGACCCCACCAATGATTAGCCATGGTCGACCCTACTGAGGCTGACCCTTATCCGGATGACCCTGCCAATGATTAAGCCGAGGCCGACCCTTATGTGGACGACCCTACTGAGGATTAAGCCATCGAGACCCTGCTAAGGCCGACCTTTATCTGGATGACCCCACCAATGATTAAGTCGTGGCCAACCCTGTTGAGGCCGACCTTTATTAGGATGACCCCGCCAATGATATGTAAGACTCTTGTGATGAATCGACCGTGAGATGTGATGCCCATCATCCTAAGAGACGAGGGTACATTTTTGTCATATCAATTTCATTTGTTGAGTGTAATATCTGGAGAGGATTCAATATCATGCATGCTTTATTATTTATTATCCGGTTTATAAATTTTTTTGTCAAATCCTACTATTTCCGTGTGCTCGCTTTTCCTCCCACTCTTAAAGTTTCAATTGTGATTGAAGTTGTTCTATAATGTTAATAAATACAGACTTTTGTGTAAATTCATTCACTTTGCTATAACGTGTTTAAAATATTTTTCGTTATTATTGAGTATGTCTTTTTGATTGATTGGGCATATTTTGAGGAGACTCTAATGTTTGTGGGTTTCATCCCTGAAAATCCTTACGAGACAACACTCGTCTACTAGGGTAACCTAGGGGTTTAACGGCTTATTGAATATGCTAAATGCAATCGTTCGCCCCCAAAAGTGGCTTTTATCTCTTTTATATATATATATATCCTCTCTTATGGTACTATTTTTAGTCTTGTTTCTTTGCACTTCATTTCTAGGGACTAAAAAAATTAAGTTAGGGGGTGTGATTCGCCTCGAATATTGCATTTATTTAACCTTAATACTTATGCATTATAGCCCCCTCGGGTATCCTAATTCCTATTTTTATGCTCATTAACTAGACAACCTCTTTTATGAATGTTTATATGCTTTGCGAGGTATAATTTATCTTTTGTTGGTATTAAAGCACTTAGCATGAAGTTTTATGGCCCAATGTCTGTATGGATATTATAACCCTCTAAGCGAAACGAGAGGTTATGAAAGGCCAGAGACATTGTTTTCGAACGGAGTTTAATGGGTAATTGTGTTTCGGGTCACATAAAATCTAATTCTAGCACATTTGACCAAACTTTTACCGCACTTGACTTGAATTATGCCTTTTGAAACCACAAACGCCAATTGATCTACAAGATAAACAAATACACGCCTCTTAGAGAATGACACGTGACAACACTAATTAATGCACTACTGTCTTTTTATTGATATTTGAAGAGACCCAAGGTTCATGTATCCATAGAAAACTAAGAGTTTTTTTCATTTCAAGTTCATGAATAGTAGTGGCAACTCTTAGAGGATTGACCCGTGGCAACACTAATTAATGCATTGTTTTCTTTTTACTGATATTTGAAGAGAACCAATAATCGAGGTTCATATATCCATAGAAAATCAAGATTTTTTTTCATTTCAAGTTCATGAATAGTAGTGGCAAATTGTGCCCCAAAGAATAATTATATCATTATCTAAATTTGTTGAAATATGATCATGGGCTTTGGTACTATCCTGGGTCAAATTCGGAGAGTTTTATGCAGAATAAGTTTTTTTCTTTTGACATCGCCTATGGTGGAGCTAGTTTTGCTATAAGTTATCCATTGGCTAAAGTTTTGGCCAAGGTTTTTGATTCATGTCTTGAAAGATACCCACATGGTAGGATTTCCTCTTCCCGGGCAGAGTTTGGAATTGTATTGACCCATGAACCAGGTTTTTACTAGGTATTTTTTTTAGTTTTATATCTTTCACTATTCATTGTCTTTGTAACGGTGAAACTTGATATGGGTTTGGGTTAACTTTTTTTTAAATTTTTTTTGGACGTACGGGAATAAAAATCAATTCAGCATTAGTCGACTTTGAAAAATGAGAAACAATATTGAATAGATTGGGGTTTTGAATATTTTGCCAGCAATATTTATTTTATTTTATCAGTACTTATAGATAATTATTTTGTACAACCTTCCATATATATTTTTTTTCTTATTTTGATTTTTTTTTTCAATTGAAAAATATTATAATTACATTGAGTATTGACCCATGAAATATTATAATTACACTCTGTGTCATTTTAACTGTGAGAGGTTATACTTCCTTTTTTTTTTCAATTCCTAATACCTTTTTATTGAGAGGGCATCAAAAAGTCACGAGTATAATATATCTATTTAAAGATAATATTATAATATGAGTATAATTTGTACTCAACATTCTTGATGTTACCTTTAAAGGAAATTAATTGTTTCTATGAGTCTTTTGCTAGGTTATGGTTAGGGGTGTTCACGGGTCGGTCGGTTCGGTTTTGATCGGGTTTTTTGGGCCGAACCGACCATGTCGGTTTTTGGAGGAGGAGAACCGAACGGAACCGAAAATGTTGAAAAATCGAACCGAACCGAACCGAATCGGGTCGGTTTTTGACAGGGCCGGTTCGGTTTGCCCGTCGGTTTTTGACAGGGCCGGTTTTATACAGGACCGGTTCGGTTTTTTCCTTTATTTTAATAAAAAATATATTTTTTTAATACTTAATATAAATATAAAATTAAAAAATATAATATAATATGTCAAGACTAATATAAATATAATATAAAATATAAAATTAAAAAGTATAAAAATTAAATCGGTTCGGTTCGGTTCAAAATCGGTTTTTTTATGCCAAAATCGAAAATCGAACCGACCCTGTCGGTTTTATACCTGATTAAACCGAACCGACCCTCAAAAAAACCCGGCCCGAAAATTTTCGGTTCGGCTCGATTTTGTTGGTTTGTCGGTTTGATCGATTTTTTTGCACATCCCTAGTTATGGTAGATTTTAGTTATCCCAATGTTTGTGTCATTTTTGTATGAATCGAATGAAGAGACATTGTAAATTGATAGTTTTGATTTTTTTTTTCTATCCCCTTTATAAAAGTGTTTATTCTTAATGACTTTTTTAGCATAAAAAATTATATTGTTAACATATAATACCGTATTTACATAGGTTCCGAAACATACTAACGTTCTATATTTAAAAAAAAAATTATAGTTATACTTGAGATATTACCCCATTTTTGAATAAGTTGTATCTAATTTCATCATATATTCTATATGTAGAATATATAGTTAATATGCATTTGTTCATTTCAAAGCACTACAAGAATTATAAAGTCGCCGCCCACGCTTCACGCGGCGCTAAAACCTAGTTTCTTATACAATTACGCTACCTCAGTTGATGTCCCTGATACAAGTTTGAAAATTAATACGTGTATTAAGTATTTATATCAAAAATAATTTACTAAATGCATTAAAGTGTTGTAACTAGAGTAATATACAAGACTTTAATCCATTTAATAATCACTTTTGATATAAAAGATACGTATATGATTCTCCTACGAGTTTTGACCTCCCTCACGCAGTTAAATACTACTGTGCCTTGAAAACAAAAAAAGTTCTACTCGCACAGAGTGCCGAAAACACCTCTACCCAGTAACGCAATCTCCACCCTTCATTTCATTCACGGCGTACAGGTCTCTTCTGATATCCCCAACTGTCACCATCCATATCTCACCAGTTTGTCTCGCAAAAAAGTATTCCATAATTCCCAAACCCCTTACAAAACCACGCTCTCTCTGGACAAACGGCGCAATTGAAGATCTTCCCACCACTACAATGGACCCACCCAGCGCTGAGCCTCATTCCCACCAGCTACCCCCTCTCCCCAACACTAAGCTCCGCCTTATGTGCAGCCACGGCGGCCATATTGCACCGCGGCCACACGATAAGTCTCTATCCTACGTCGGCGGCGAAACCCGTATTGTTGCCCTCGACCGCCACACGACCGCCTCGTCTCTCTCATCCCTGGTTTCCCATTTATCTCGTACCCTCTACAACAACCGCCCTTTTACTCTCAAATACCAGCTCCCCAACGAAGACCTTGACTCTTTAATCTCCGTCACCACTGACGAGGATCTTCACAACATGATCGAAGAGCACGACCGCATCGCAAACTCCCCTACGCCCTCCCGCATCAGACTCTTCCTCTTCCCCTCCAAGCCCGAGTCCCTCGGATCAACCCTTTTGGACCCCAAGTCCGAATCTTGGTTTTGCGACGCGCTTACGAGCACCAGGATGATGCAGAGGGGGCACTCTGCTGATTCGGGTATGCCTAACGGCTTTGATTCCTCACTCGAAGCTCAGTTTGAGAGATTGAATTATGAACCCAAACAGGGGCTGGGGGTGCCTGAATCTATGGTTTTGGAGACTAGTTCGTCTTTTGGGTCCACAAGTTCTTCTACTTCTATGTCCAATATGCCTCCCATTGGGGTTAACAGCGAGGTTAAAGTTGCCTCCCCTGGTTCTACTGAAAGGTACATTTTCAAATTTCCATCAATGTGTTTAGTTGTTGCCAAATTTACACCAGTTTTAATTTAACTATTAAAAATTAATTATTAGGTCTCACAAACAGCAATTGAACACATATTGATAACTGAAATGTACAGCACATGACATGGCGGACCAAAAGAAAAAGGCTCTATAAAGAGGAAAGGAAAAACCAGTCTAAAGCAAATACAAAGAACAAGATCATCAGAATCATCACACCCCTTTAAGCATCACCTCCAGTTGTTGCTGTCTAGAAGCAGTCCCCACTGATATATACAGCAACTTTTCAGCCCATTATTAATATAGAATCGTAGATGAGAGACCAACTACTTTGAAATGTTTCGATCATTGGGGCGATACAAATTAAATTCTTCCCAAATCTCATCCTTCAATACTTCTTTTTTGCTCTAATATTTGTTCATTTCTTTCTTGCAATCCCCTTTAATGACAACTTCCACGGTAATAAGGAACTCATAGGAAGATTTTGGTACAACACCCGCAACATCTAGTTTCCAGAAGAGTTTTAGGATCAATTACCTTATAGTCCCTCCCTTAAAACATTTTTTAATACACATTTAGTCAAAGTCTTTTTATTTTGTTTCAAAAAGTTTCTCAAACACCCATTTAACCAATATCTTCTTATTTTTAAATGTCCACACTAGCTACACTCCCCCTCCCCTCCCCTCCCGCCTCCCACACTGTCGGAGCTCACGCAATCCTCATCGGAGCTCTTTTATTTTTTGAGTATTTTTATGTGGTGTGAGTCCTTTTGGAACAAAATAAAAAGGCTTGAACTAAACGTGTATTAAAAAATGTTCGAGGGACTATTTGACATATGCCCCCAAGATTTTATCCCAAAGGAATCTACATATACCCAATGATTTCTCGTAAAGACCACATCAATATGCGAATGAGAAACTATTCAGCTTTCTTTGTTGCACCACATCACAAGTATTCACTTTCTTGCATGTCGCTAACCATGAAAAACCTTTTATGCATGAATATTTCCTTTCCCAATTTGAGAATCAGTAAAATAACTTACGAAAGAGCCCTGGAGGAGTTACCCACAAATTCCCTTTTATCCGAAGAATTGTTTATTATTTTAATCCCATTTATAATTCCAAGAGACACGTGAACTTCAGAATTTTCCAATCATTGAGATTTATACGAAAGAATATATCCTAAGAATAATGATTAGGTGAGTCATACGAAACACAACAAGCAAGGATCCTATGTAGAGGAGTTTTAATGGTATAATCTTGGAAACAAAGCACAAATGTTGGAATCCGATATCCAAACTTCCTCCTAAAACCAAATTGTTCTTTGATCCATCAATTTAAATGACTCTCACATTATTGATGCAAGTATCTAAATGATCAGAAATTGACCTCCATGGAATACAGAGTTCGCTGCCATTCTAGGATACCATCATTTGCTATGAATCTTAAACTTACTATTCTAATAGAAGCCCAAAGAGAATTTTATTCTAGAGAAAACTTCATAAACGTTTCCCTTGAGGGGGACAAGTTCAATATTATATAAAATTTCCAATCCTACCCCCTTCTATTTTAAATTGCCAATTAACCAATTGATCATTTTTCCTTTCTCCATCTTCTTCCTAAAAGAAGTTGTCATTACATTTTTGATATTTTTTTACAGGAATCTTAAAGAATTGACAGAAGCTTGGATCACTATATAACACTAAATGAATTAAAGTTGGACCATACCTAGATGATTTTTAAAATGTGTAAACTTTATTTTGCATAACCATTTTGGTTAAAATCACATTAAAGGGTAATGTATAATACCAACATGACCTTTTTTTTTCAAAAGTTGAGGTAGAACGACACATTAACCATGTGTTCTATTACCACGGCATTTTTGGATCGTCGTGGCAAACCCTCCCGTGCCAGTTGAAATGCCTTGATAGCCCTTGCTCCAAGTTCAAGCAGTCTCCTGCCATTTACTTTCTCATCATCAGTACCAATGTTTTGTATCGCGGTCGTGCAAGGACAAGGTGTCACGTCGCGCGGCAATTCGTGCATTTCTGTTTATTTTTTAATTAGAAAAACATGTAAAAAATATAAATAAATAAATAAATAAGTTTCAACAATTACTCCAAATGAAGTATTACATGATTTAAAATAGAGTCATAAGGCTATAAAGTACTACATCATTTCAAATAAAGCCACAAACATAGGACCATATCGTTCCAAATTAAGCCAAGTAATGTAAATAAATCCATATAAATACCCCAATAAATAAAATCACAAGTCGTCTCGCTCATCGAAGATAATATCATCATCATGTTGGCTAAGGGTCCACTATCAAAGATCCTTGGACAAATTCCTTCAAACTCATCATATTCCACATCTTCATCAATGAGATCCAAATTAATAGGAGGATAATTGATAATTATTATATTAATATTAAAGTCCAACTTAGTATATACTTGAACATTCACTGACTTTATGTTTCTTAGGAATCAGAGAAGAATCAACAATAAGGATTTCACTCTCTAAATCAATAACAGTCATCTCGGATGGCAAACTCACAATGGAATCTTTTAGGGAGGATGAGATCTTGTCTCAGTGATCCATTCATAATTGGAATCAATTTCATATCAATTTTGTTCCTCCTCCGAATACGTCTCTCTCCTAGCTTAAGATTATATGTGATGTAAACGCAGTGGATGGCACAAATTAAGTACATACACATGAAAAAAACAGTGAAACAACAAATCTCCATTAATTCTCTCTATAAGCTCTGTCTAAAACATAACGATAATAATAAAACCTAAACGACTATGGGTCCTTTTATAAACACAAGGACCCAAAAGACCAAGGGCCCGTTTGGTTGTCTATTCAGAAAACTCGATTTAAACGTTGTTTTTAAATACAGTTTTAAAATTTAATTTTTTGTGTTTATAATTATTGGTGTGCGTTTGGTAAACTTGTTTTTAAATACAGTTTTTTGAAAATTTGACAAAATTAGCAAACGTGTATATTTATGTCATATATATATGTGTGTGTGTGTGTGTGTGTGTAATCATACATAAAACTTTCATACATACTTTATACATGAATGTATACATACATACATACATACATACATCATAAATTATATGCATGTACATTTAATATCATGTATTTTTAGGTATATTTAATGAGGTATGTTGGGAAGTTTAACTATATATATATATATAAAAAAACTTACATACATGATACATACATACATCATAAATTATATACACGTACATAATTTATGATGTATGTATGTATCATGTATGTAAGTTATATATATATATATATATAATGATATTGCATGTATAATTTACTATAAAATTATATACATACATAAATTGATAATATTTGTTAATACATATGTACCATATGTATATTTTATATTATTCCATACATTAATAATACATGTATAAAACTATATATAAGTATCATGTATCTATTGATAATATTATTTAACTTTATATTATTCCACACGTAATTTTGTGTATATGTACATATATATTTTTTATTTGTAAGAATTACACATATTAATGTATTATGTATGCATATTATACATTAAGGTACAACTGCTTTAAAATATTAAGAATGAATAATTCTGAGTAGAAAAATAAAAAAAAACAGAAGTTATAAAACACCCTAAACCTATTTTCTGAAAAACTTGATTATAACACAGAAATATTATAATTCTGTGTTTAAAAACAGGTTGCCAAACGAAGATTTTTATCAGAATTGTATTTAAACACAGAAAATAGAATTATAGTTGCAAACCAAACAGGCCCTAAAATACCCTAAATAATTAAAATGACAAAATATGATGTAAACCACCCCTCAAAAGGCTCCTAAAAATATCTAGCACACAATTCTAGAGAGAGAAATACTCTTCTTATATATACAAAATCAAGGTTTACCTCAAATGAGGCTACAAGGGGTCTATTTATAAGCGGGGAAGGGTAACACCAAATGATTCTCTAACAAATGTGGGACTCTCACTTTACAAATAATCCTAATACCCATTTGTGCTCACCTATGCCCAAACTTATAAATAGACAACAAAACAAAATACAAAAAAAAAAATAAAACTACTAATATGCCCAAAAAGACAATAATGCCCTCGATTCACATCAATCTCCCCATGTGAAAACCAAGCTCATCCTCGAGCGTTAAAAATTGGAGATTCATGAGGACATTCCAAAAAAAAGGGAAGCAAAACTTGCGGGGGACCAAAAATAAAATTTCTGAAACTTGAGGGTGCACATCCCAAAAATCTTGGTCTTCTTTTCTTCTCTTCTTCACCCAAATAAACCCTAAAAGTCTCCACCCGGGTAAAAAATCACGGTGTCAGAGCACAAAAATGGGTTTGGGTTTGGATTTGTCAGCCCAAACAGATTTTGGGCACAACTAGGGCAAAACCCTAGTTTTCCTGGGACGTTTTGGGGTTCAGCAGGAGTTGGGGGCAGCTCGGAAGGGTTCCAGCCTGGGGAGGATTTGGTTCGGGACTGTTTGGGTTTCATTGGTTTTTTTTTGGGGTGGGGCAGCCATGGGTTTGGGTCGGCAGTGGGTTTTCCACCAGTGGGGTGGTCGGCAGGGGGTGGGTGCCTTTGGTGGGGTATGGGGGCAGCGTGACCTGGGTGGGGAGGGTTTAGGGTTGCGGGGTGGGTTCAAGGGGGAGTGGGGCTGTTTGGGGCAGCAGAGGAAAACTAGGGTTTGGGAAGTGGGTAAGGGTTGGGGAAGGGTGGTGCTGTTTGGGGCAGCAGGGGTGGGGGAAAGGGGACGGAGTAGGGCCGGGGCTGCTTGGGGGTTTAAAGGGTTAGGGTTAGGGTTTTGCAACGTAGCCACTTGTTGCATTATGGCCTCAAATTTCAAGTTGAAATCTAGGGCTCGTTGATCAACCATGTGCCTCAGCTCTTGAATCTCGTTTTGAAGTGGTTTGGATTTCTTGGGAGCCATTGAAGGTAGTGTATGATTTGAAAAAAAAAAAGAAAAAGATATCACCAATACACTAGCACCAATGTAGAGTTTCACCCGCTCTGATACCAATTTGACGTAAACCACTCGTCAAAAGGTTCCTAAAATATCTAACACAATTTTAGAGAGAGAAATGCTCTTCTTCTATATTCAAAATCAAGGTCTATCTCAAATGAGGCTATAAGAGGTCTATTTATAAGTGGGGAAGGGAGCACTAAATGATTCTCTAACCAATGTGGGACTCCCACTTTACAAATAATCCTAATACCTATTTGTGCTCACCTATGCCCAAACATATAAATAGTCAACAAAACAAAATTAATAAAAATAAAAAAAAATAACAAAAAGAAAATAAAGCTACTAATATGCCCAAAAAGACAACAATGCCCTCGATTCACATTAAAATAAGACACAAAATAAATGATAAATGAGTACGCTCCTGCATCATTCTCTCCCTTACGAAGCATCGCCATATCCTCCTGAAAATGGTTGTAGAAGTCCCTATCAACGTAGGTGGCTCGCAGGCGCTATAGTCGTCTCATAATCCAAAATGTTCTCAACACGGTCAATATGTGAGCGAACTGGCTTCATGGGATCCATAAGAAGGGGGATCAGAGGAATCTGTGACCTCGAAACGGTGTCAAATCCGCCACATTCCATGTGAGATATGTTTTGAAACCCCTGGGCAGGGCCAACTCAAATGTATTATCACCACAACGACGAATAACTGGAAAAGGACCAAAGCGGCGCATCTGTAACATGGTGGCCTTACCCGCCTGCCACTCGTGCTGGTGATATACCATAACAAGGTCCTCAGGCTGAAAAGTAACAAATCGGCAATGAGAATTCGCCTGCTTCTTGTCGGAGGCATACATACGCTGTAAATGTGTCCGCATATCGTCATGAATGAATAATATCTTGGCAGTAAAGTCAGCGGTAGTCGGGCTCGCTGTCATAGTAACGAGAGTCTCGGTAAGGTCCACGAGCAGTAACGGAGAAGATTCAAGGACTTTGGCAAGGAGAAAGACCAGTGGAACGATTGACGAAATTGTTGCAAGCAAATTCCACCTAAGAAAGAACCACCTTCCAAGTCTCAGGTGACTCACCGATTAAGCACTATAAAAGATCTCCCAAACTTCGATTGACCACCTCAGTCTGACCATCCACCTGAGGATGGAAAGAGGTGAAAAACTGAAGCGTGCATCGCAACAGTTTCCAAAGGGTCCTCCAAAATTGTCTCGTAAAACGAACATCCTTGTCAGACGTATTGTTCCTTGGTATCCTGTGTAAATGGACAATCTCGCGAAAGTAGATGTGACAATTGGATGCATCTGATGTACGCGAGCACGAAATAAAATGGGCCATCTTAAAAATTTGTCGACTACCTGATATGAATTGGAAGTTCATGATTTTTAGGACTGTGTGGCACTTTTGTTATTTTCTTTTATTTTCCTTATTTGGTTGTATTTTCTTTTAGTAAATAGTTGATTGGTATTTAGGGAAGGAAGTAGCAAAGGCTAAGGGCTATATTTGTAATTAGATTATTACTTGGAGTCTAAGCTACTTCCCACCTATAAATATCCCATGCAACCACATTTGAGGTATTCGATATTTTGGAGTTTTTAGTGATTGTGGGTTGAGGCGTGTGATATCTTCTCTTATTACCCATTTGTCATTGTTTACGACTTTTGTATTTTTTTACAACAACAGGAAAACCAACGAGGCTCTGATACCAATTGACATAAATGACGCCAAATGGGTTTTAAGAGAAGATATGCTCCCGTTGAAACTCGTTATGATCGATTCGTGAGAGTCTTGGACCACCTCTTGACGTGACTTGAGGATCTTGAGGCTCTTCTCCTTTCCACCACCACCCTACACTCTACAGTCTACACCCTAACCCTAACTCAAGAAACCCCAACCCTAGCCCCCCAAACTCCTCTACCTATGCTTCCACAACCATTTTCACCCCCTACACCCAAAAAATCAAATCCAGCAAACCCCAGTTGCACTGCACTGACCAGAGCACAACCTTCCACCAGTGGCCGGATCTCCTCATAATCCAGGCCGGACCACCTCACCGGTTGTCGGCATAAGCCCTATTGCCGCTGCACTCTTATCCCATGACACCCAGCCCCCGATCTGCTCCATTGGCCACCACCAACCATCGATCAACCCCTCCTGCCTTTGTCCGGTATCGATCGGTTTTTGGCCTCCAAAGACATCGACTGACCCCAGTCTTCTGCTACAGTCCATCGCCGACAGTGATTCAACCGGGCAACCAAGATCCGACAGTTAAAGGCTCTGTAACAGTGGAGGAAACCCTCGGGCAGAACCAAAACTTGGTTTTTGACCCGGGGGAAGATATTTGTGATGATTCACATGAGAGGTAAGAGGAAAATGATGGATATTGAAGCAAGATTTGAAGAATGGCCTCTTCATCCCAAATTTTTCGAAAATTACTTTTGGCCCCACTAGTTTTTACCTCTCTTCCGCACATTTTGGGATTTTTTGCATTCGACTCCAATTTTGAAAGTTCGAGGACGAATGTTTTTTGAAGGCGGGGAGTGATGCGAATCGGAAGTTTATGAGCTATTTTTATAATTTTTAGGACTTCGTGGCATTTTTGTTAATTTCTTTTATTTCTTTATTTGGTTGTATGTTCTTTTAGTAAATAGTTGCTTAGTATTTAGGGAAGGAAATAGCAAAGGCTAATGGGAGTATATTTGTAATTAGATCATTTCTTGGAGCTTAAGCTACTTCCCACCTATAAATACCCCATGTAATCTCATGCATTCGATATTTTGGATATTTGAGTGATTGTGGGTTGAGGCTTGTGGTATCTTCTCTTATTACTCATTTGGCGCCATTTACGTCACTACCGGAAACATAAAATCATGGCCCTTGGCCGTCTTGGGACCCAACAGTAAAGTCCATGAAAACATCAAGTCACGGTCGATGATGAATGGTCGTCTGATAAGTGTAGCAGCGCTGGACATGGATGTCCCTTATGGTAGGCCAATAGAATCACTCATGCAGTGGCTAAGGTACGAGCGACACCCGAATGGCCAGCTAGACCCCCACTTTGGAACTCTGTGATGATCTTCTATAGCACGGAAGAAGCAGGGATGCACAACGCAGTGTCATGATATAAATATCCATCATGCAACACGTAATCATCCTGAACTCCATGCTGAAATGCACTTGCCTCCATAATAAACCTCCCAAAAAGTGTTCCGCGTACAAATCACGAATCTTTGAGAAATCGAAGACCGACCCCTGGATCGTAACTAAGGTAAGAGACTTCTTACGCAGGGCATCGACAATCAGATTATTCTTACTTGGTTTGTAGTGTAGGTGAAGGTAAACTGCTGCAAGAAACTAGTTAACTTGGCATGTTGATCGTTGACCTTTTTCTGAGAGTTCATGAAACAGAGGACTTTGTTATTTGAATTAATGACAAATTCACGACGAATCAGCCGCCAATGCTTGACACCTTGCACTACGACGTAGAACTCCAAATCATGAGCATAATAGTTGACAACATAACCGATAATTTTTTTGCTAAAATAAGCAACGGGGCGCACGTTCTGACTGAGGACTGCACCATTCTCGGACTTGAAGGCATCGCATGTCAACTTAAACATCTGGGTAAAGTCTGGTAGGGCGAGAATGGGAGCCGACATCATCTTGGATTTAATGAGCTGGAATGTTGCCTCAGCCTCATCAGTCCATGCGAATTCAATCATGGATGCGAGCATCCATCCATGCGAACTCAGCCACGGCCATGCGCATCACCCCCTCAATGAAGCGTCGATAAAAATTGGCCAACCCTTGAAAACTACTGACCTTTTGAAGTAGTGGTCGGCTTAGGCCAATCATTGATAGCTTGAACCTTTTCACGGTCGGCACGAACGCCTTCCCCGAAAACTATATACCGTATGGAGACATCTGGTACCATGAAGGAGCATTTCTTCAGCGGGAGGAAAAAACGCTCGTGTCGAACATCCTCTGATACCTGTCTGACATGGTCCTCTGCTTCTCACTGGATTAGGTGTAGATCATAATATCATCAAAATACATTATGGCAAATTTTCCCCAAAAGGGACGGAGAATCTGTCATAACACTCATGAATGTGGATGGGGCATTGGACAACCCGAAGGGCATGACTGTCCAATCATACAATCCATTCTTCGTCTTGGTCTTTGTAAGGGCAAATATTTTAGCTTAGGCTTTAATTTGTATTTCGGCGTATCCGGTTCCAAACCGTCACGACGAAACGAACTCCAACGTCTCCAGGATTGAAGACACCTCTACATCTCATAAAGGTATGAGACTTTTGGGTGTTCGTAATTATTCATAATCGTATTTGGGATGTATTTTTATAAAAAATTGAGGCTGCAATTGAAAGGATTTAAAATTTATTTTTTAAGCATCGTTCAAACGAGATAAGAGTCTCGTTCGGACGAAAAAGCCTTTTTGTTAGATCTCCTTTCGAACGACCATCTAACTGCCTTTTTCATTTGAATGCCATGCCTTCTCGTTCGAACGAGTCGCTGCCTCGAAATTTGTGTCAGACTTATAAATACCTGTTTTCAACTTATTTTTCATGGGAGTTTTGAAAGAACGAAAACGACAAATTTTTATCAAAGGTTTTCATCTTTTGTGTTACAAAGCACCTTTTAATTCACAATCTTTACATTCCCCATATGATTCGTGAATCTTTGTGAAACTTTACAAGTTTCAATACCTGTTCATAGGGGTGTGCACGGTCCGGTCCGGTCCGATTTTTGGTCATTTCAGGGGTCGGACCGAATTATTCGGTCCTATATTTGAGAAGACCGAATTCGGACCGATTTAATCGGTTTAGCCTATTTAATCGATCTAGGCTATTTTCGGTCCGATTCGGTTAATAATCGGTCCACTTTTAAAGTCTGTTTTGATTTTTCCTACAAATTTTTTCTTACACCTGAAGCTTGAATATAGCAATTGAGGAGATAAAATGGATCTGATCATTAATTTCTGATCATAAGCAAACCATAAATTCTGTATGTAAAAAGAAAAAATTAAAAAAGAAAAAAGAAAAACTGGTTGATAGTCAATGGATATGGATCTGTGACAAAAACTGTTTGTGACCAAGCCATAAACAAATACAAACCATAAACAAACAGGAACAGCATATAACCGGAGGTTAGCCATAGAACCAAAATCAAAATCAAATAAGAATATAACCAAAATAAAAATCAAATCAGAATATAACCGGAGGTTAGTTCGATTAGGTTCACTCAACTAGAATTTAACTCGCTTAGGTCCTTATGGATCGTGGCCACGATCGCATAAATCTGACACTTGTCGTTGCAGTTCAGCGTGCTCGGTGGGTGACATCCCGTAATGAGGGAGGTTGGGTAATTGGGCTTCCATCACAAAATCAATTGCATGTTGTATGTCCCTCAATGGTGGAAGGGAATTGGGTGCCGTACACACATCCTGAAATGACGTCGTGATATCACGACAAAGGGACTCCAGAACTCTAGTCGGTGCGGTGCCCAAGGGGCTAAGGGCATAACATAACCCCTGCTTGAGGGCAGCGACGAGTACGAGATTCGAGGTTAAGGACATAAGTGGGCAAGTGAGTCTCGGCTGATGCATAAATGAATAAGGACCAAGGTTGGCCTAACAGAATGTGGTACATGTCCATATCAACAACGTACACACAACTTCATCTGAGTATGGCCAATAGTGAATGGTATCCGACATTGCCCCGTTGGGCGCACTTCTCCTTGGATCCCAACCACCTAATTTTACACTGATTCCGAATGGGCTCGACACGAAACCCAGACGCTCCACCATCTCCCTCGAGAGACCAAATTGATACTAAAGCCACCGTCAATTATGATTTTACACAACCTTCCCTTCGCAACACACTGCGGGCTCGACACGAAACCCAGACGCTCCACCATCTCCCTCGAGAGACCAAATTGATACTAAAGCCACCGTCAATTATGATTTTACACAACCTTCCCTTCGCAACACACTGCGTATAGAACAAGTTATGTCGTTGTGACTGCCCTATCGGCGCCACGTCTAAATTGGACACGAGGGCAAAAGGGAGGATAAGAGCATGGTGTTTGGCGGAGGGGACAGGGTTTGGGGCCACCGTGGAGTGTCTGGCCATTTGGGTCCTTTTGGGGGTGGGAGCGGAGTGTGGGCTATCCTGTTTAGTAAACGACGTTGGGTTAGAGTGTGAGTTATGTGGGTGGGGGTGGGGGGTGGGGGAACAAACAGGGCACAGGGGTGATGCAGCATCTGGGTAGAGGCTGGTGGGTAGAGGCTGGTTGGAGGGGCTGGCAGGCAACGGGTTTGGCGGTTCAGCGTTGGGAGTGCATTCTGGGCTAGTCGATAAGGGTTTATAGTGGAGCAGCCGATTGGTGTGAGTCTGGGTTGGGAGTGGTGCAAATACGGATGGCAAGACGAAGGGTTTTGAGGAGGGGAGAGCTTGCAAAGGGTTGCGGGTTTGGTGCGGATTTCATCCGGGATTGGCTCAAATCCGGGTGGCAATGCTAGGGTTCCAGCGGCGGGAGTCTGGGTAGCCGCCTAAACTCTTGCTAAGAAAATGCTGCTTTACATTTGATCCTATGTGCCGAGAGAATGCTATGCGTTCTCCACTTTCGGATCTCGCAGAGAGAACATGTTTTTTTCCTAATTTTAAGATGACTGATCCTTTTAATACAACTCATATAACGTCTTTTTCAGATCTAGAGGAAATGCGTCTCAAGTACATTATGAGATGATTACTGTCGGATCCCAAGGACAAAGCGTTAAGGCTGTTGTCCCACACGGTTGACCATGACTTTGAACTTGTTTCCCTCTTTCCAGCAATTGCTTGCAGTGCACGACCCACTAAGTTGGGTCTCCCTCTTTGCTCCGACATCTTCCAAAGGCTTAGCCCTCAAATCCGAGTCCCAATCGCTAGTCATTAGGTTCCAAGATGAACCTGAGTGTGACACCACTTTTGATGTAAACGCAATGGATGATACACAAATTAAATACATACATGAATAAAATAATAAAATAGCAAATCTCTATTAATTCTCTCTATAAACTCTTTCTAAAACATAATGATAAGAATGAAAACTAAACGACTAGGGGTCCTTTTATAAGCACAAGGACCCAAAAGACTTAAAATACCCTAAATAATTAAAATAACAAAATAAGTGACAAAATAAATGATAAATGAGTATGCTCCTGCGTTACTATATCTCAACACCAAAGCATTCAACCTCTTAAGTTCAAATCTATTCCTCTTTTTATTTCATCTAAAATTAACCATGTGATATAAATATTAGATATCAAAAATTTAAATAAAACACACTAAAATAAAAATGATTAGTATCAAAATTAACAAACGTGACAAAAATAAAACCGCCATTGATTTAATGGTAGTTTGTTTAGATACATGATTAGAAAACTCACCCTTAGAGGGAATACTACCACTACATCACCACCACCACTTGCACTTTTCCCCTCACTCTCAAAATTCGCGGATTGTCTACTCCTACTTCCATGTCCTTTTTCAATCTCACATAACAATGAAGATTGCAACTCTTTTTTGGCTTTGAGTTTTTTAATGCTTTAGTGACAACATTTTTCACATGTTCTTGGAACTTTTTTTGCACTCAAAAATCTTTTTCATAGGCATGCTTCCGCCCAAAATCTTTCATATTTGACATTATTATCCCAATAACTAACTGAAAATTCATACACGATAAATAAATAAAATATGTAATACTGAAATTATAATATAAATAACATTTTAAATTGGAATTTGTAAAATAATTACCATTTAAAACTGAAATTTATAAAATAGGTAACATTTTATACTTAAATTTGTAAAATAACTGAATAAGTAACATTTAAAATTGAAAATAAAACAAATAACATTTTAAACTTAAAATTGTAAAATAATTAACATTTTCAGCCAAAATTATAACAAATAACATTGTGAAACTGAAATTTGTAAAATTAGTCATATTTTAAACTGAAAATTATAAAATAACATTTTAAACTGAAATTTATAAAATAAGAAATAACGTTTTAAGCTAAATTTTGTCAAATGAAATAAATAACATTTCAACTGGAATTTGTAAAATAAGTTAATAACGCCATTAATGTAATCGTAAATAAGTTAAAATAAATTTGTGAACCGAAAAAATCTCACCCCAGCAAAGTCAACAAGTTAAAGAGTCGTAGTCCCTCAAATTGTTTAATCAAAGCTTCGATGACTTCGGTTTGCAAGCCCAGTAGCCCCAACGACTTCGATTTTCAAACCCTGTACCTCCGATGACTTCATAATGGGCCGGTGAGCTTCAATCAACAATTTCTATGTTTTTTTTTGGGTTATAGACCGTGGGTTTGGCAAGAACTAAAAGGTAATGAACAACACAGGGCTAGGTTCCATGGGGGGTCTTCTTTTTCTAACCCTTCCACTGCCAATAACCCGAGTTAAGTTAAAAAAAAAAACTACGTAACATCTCAATTGTGCATAATAGTGCACAATTGCATGCCACATCAACCAATTGCCCACACTATACAGGATTCTTGCGCTAAGAAAGTGCATAACATCGCTCTTTCGGCTCGAAAATGCAATGGCGTGCAATTAATAATAGAGGATATACATTTGACTAAATCATAATAAAATTTAAATGAGAAACATATTAAATCAAAATTGATATTATAGTAATAGTCGAACATTAACTAAAATAACAGACTTGAATAAAACCAATCATTTGGTAAATCAAAATCAACACAGGTGTCGGGGCAGGGTTCCAGCTCTTTCTCTCGCTTGTCCAAAATTGACTGTCTTCATCTTCATTTCATTTCTTTTGTCCCGACTTATTCTTCCTTTTCTTTTATTTTTCTTTCCTTTTGTTTGTTTGTTTTTGGCAATCTTTACTTATGCATCATGAAGGAGGTCTTTATATTTAGTAACACCAAAGACTTTTTGGGTGCGTCGAGTTTTGGGCATACCGGTGGTGGAGGATTTAGATGCTCGTTTTCCTCCTCTTCCTCGACATTTATTCTGATTTGTTGTTGAACCCTCGTTTGGATTCATCGTCCAACGACACTAGCCTCCTCCGTGGGAACCATGGTTCAAAGTCCCTTTATCGGTCTACGACTCGGACGCTCAATTTTTGACTCGGTATCGGTATCGGTATTGGTATCGGTATCGGTGTTATTGGTATCAGTATCGGTATCGGTATCGGTCTCGGGAGATACGCAACTATACACTATTTAGAGAACTCAAAATTTTTTGGAAAAAATGCCGAAAAGTTTAGAAAAATAAGAATAATATGCTTAATTAGACAAGTTTAAAATCATCATTAGTATGCATAACATTGACTAATTGTTTATTTTGAATCATCATTTAGTATGCATAACAGTATCTAAATCAATATATATTTAGTCATATATACTTCGTGAATGTTATAGTTGTACCTATTACTAATTAAGGATATGTATAATGTAAATAATCATACACTTTAAGGATAGATGAATAATGATATATTTTAATACAAATTAAGTAAATACAAAAAGAAGGTTAAATAGGAGATAACCACTTTAGTAACACTACAAGAAAAAATGAGAGATTCAACCGAAAAAACTGTACCGAATTGAAAATGATTTCTCCGATCGTGATGTGAATGCAAAGTCGAGGCTCAATGAGTGAGTTAGAAGTTGAGATAGAGATCGATGCTTAGTAACTGATACCATCTCGGTCGATATATCACCGATATGGCTAGATACTACCCTAATATTGCCTACATGGGCCGATTCTACTGCGCTATCACCGATTTGAGCCGATACTACCAAGAAATTACCGATATAGGGTCGATTCACACCAATAATCGAAAACTCAACTCGCAACTCGGCATCGGATAGGTGGTTACCGATACCTAGTCAACTAGGCCGTATCATCGCGGTATCGGCCTTGACTTTGAACCATGGTGGGAACAGAGGATTTGGCTGGTGCGCCACAGGACGTTGGTTTGGTCCTAGATTTCTTAGCGGCTTGCACCGTGTTTGGAGCTCTTTGTTGCATTTTGAAGTGTCTTTTAGAACACTTGATCATTTAATAAACTAGAATGCCTCTCCTGTGTCGCGGTACATTGATCTGATGAGAGGAATCGCGTTTTTGTTGCTGCATTGATGTTAAATTTTTCCACAATTTTCTTCCACACTCCAAGATGCTTCTGACTTGCGTCGTCGATCAAATCCTTCGAAATACTCACTTAACATTTGCAAATCAATTCGCCTTCAGCTTTGGATAATTTTCCTTGGTGGTTACTTCGACCGTTTGATATTTGAGTTTCATGGGTTTGTTATTTAAATTCCATAAGATCGAGAGAGGATAAGATGGAGAGGGAATTTGCAATTATGGAGAAAGAGTTTGAGATTGAATTTCTTGGTACAACCTGTTTAAACTTTAGGATATATATATATATAGTTTCTAAAACGTTTAATAGTTGTTGAGGAAGGAGAAAAAGCCATGGGGATGCATTCGTTGTTCCCTGTGGGAGTCCAATTGTTGCTGGAAAGATCATACCACGACATTTCTATTGCCGCGTTAGCACTATCTATGCTTATTTGTCCAGGGCACTCAAAAAAATTTGTGCCCTATTTTTTCACTTGTTCATTTGCCACATCGAAATTCCTAAATTCCCCCGAGCTTGTCTTAGCCTACCACCCTTTGATAAGTAAAAAGAGTTTGCCTTGGAATACATGGGATTTTAATGAAGGATAATTTAAGGTTTTCTCTACTGAAGCATTGATCAATGCTACACTTAAGTCACTTCTCAGCTAAGAGGGAGTAAGTATAATTTTTCTAGCCCAATAATGTCAATACCCAAAGGCTCTATGGGTCAAAATAGGCCGAAGTTGGTTTTGGGCACATTTTCTCTCTAAATTCCTCACTAAATACAATCTTAAGTAAATTATTAGCCACTACAGTTGGGCTGGTTCCATAGACTATTGGTCCAATTTGAGATTGGTTCTATAGACTATTTTTCAGTTCAATTAGTTAGATCTGCAAAACCATCTCAAACACTATCCTCGTGATTTTCGTAAAACTCGCATGCCTAGGAGGTGACCTAACACCATGATGAACTATATCGTACCCCTAAGTTTTTCCTATTAAACTTGACTCTCGCAAAATCGCCCAAATCCTCGTCTTCAATGTGGGCATTGGCTAGATTTTCATGTATTAGCGAACGGTGTTCGTGTCGGCCATCGTGCTATCCCTTCAACCTTTTATTTTAAAATTTCGTCATCGTTGTCATCCAATTACTCATTGTTATTATGAAGGATTTGTGCTAAAGGCATCCCCATTATTTCTCCTCGACGACATGCTTTAAAATGATTGTACATTGTGTTTAAAAAAGTTATGCTGTGGTGCCGGGAAGAAAAAATGGGGGTGCCTTTAACGTGACCCATTACGAAGATCAATGCCTTGAATACTAGGTCCAACTTTGACACACAAGCCTGTCTTCTCTTGCCTTAAAATCTTCATGAGATGTCCCTATCACCAATTTTTCCTATTGTCTCAGAATTGTCAAATTTGCTAGCAAGGCTCATCGGATTCGCCACCCATGCTTGCAACTAGGGGTGTGTTTCGGTCGGATCGGATCGGAACAGGGGCGTTTGGAAATTTTTAAATTTTTTTTTTGGAATTTTAAAATCCTTTCCAAATCGGAAGAATAAATTTTGGAAAATCATTTTTTTTCCAAGTTGGCTGATCCGGAATATTAAGAATTTTCGGATATTTTATTATTCAGTAAATTCTCGGAAAAGTTGGAATTATCAGTTTTATCTCTTTCGAAAAATATCGGAACCATCATTTTTGAAAATGATATTTTAAAATCAAATAATACATGTGATTAATGAAAGATCAACTCTAGAATGCATCAAATAGCATAAACAACAATGTAACATACAAATATGCATTGTTTAACATTGTTCCAATAAAAATCAAAAACAAAAAAACCATTGTTCAAATAAAATAAATACAAATAAAGGTTCTTCAAATTTGGTACAAATGTGGTACCAAATCTGGTCCAACATTTTACGAACTTGAATAACTAAATAATGTTACCTTTGAAGATATCACCTCAAGTAGAAGATCCAAGAAATGTTACTTTTGAAGATATCACCTCAAATAGAAGATCCAAGAGATAGTTTTTGAAAGTCTTCCAATAAAACTGCAATGATTAAAAAATATTTTTTAATACATTTTATACGAATTAATTAAAATGCAACCAGATAACTGAATAATAAATATGAAATTACATACAAATGAGTATATACCTTTCTCAAGTTAAAAAAGAACCTCAAGTTTTTCTTCAATGGAATAATGAACAATAGATGGTGCAGGGCCTCTTAACCAATCTTGTGTGCAAATCAAACACTCCACAGTAGTAGGGGTCAATGAGCTTCGAAAAGGATTAAGAACTCGGCCAGCTGTGCTAAAGGCACTCTCCGAAGCGCAACCGATGTCACAGGAATACATAATACATCGCGAGCCATCATCGCAAGAGCGCGATAATTTCCAACCTTACGATGCCACCACGCTAAGATATCGAAATTGTGATCCTCATTAACCATTACCCCGTCACTTAGATACCTATCCAAATCATTTAATACTTCCACATAGTCCTTCCTCCTCTTCAAAATGCCCCTAAACAAGTCTTTTGCCTTGGGACGCTTGTACACCTTATCAACAACCATATTATTATCCGAAATGTTGGATGATTCCGCATCAACAAAGGATGTATTCACCAACTTGTATTGATAATAAAGACAACTCCTTAAATCATTCAACCTCGTTATAATTACCCACTTTGAGAGTTTTCTTTGTTTTCGAAAGATTGCAAATATTATCCAAATACGAGGAATTCCAAAATTCCACAAATTGCATTTTATATCGAGGATCCAACACAATTGCAACAACTAAAATTGGTTAAGAGAGTCAAAGTTGCAATATTTATCAAATTTTGCATCCGTTTTCTTAGCCATTTCACGAAAAGTTACTAACTGCTCCATAAGAAGATCTTTAACTTGTGTTAATTCATCAAAATATGCATTGGAAGTGACATATTTAGACCTCAAAACACGTTTCGTGAGTTCATAGAATTCTTCTAAAAATGTGTGCTAAGCTTTCAGTTTCTTCCAATCATTTTCATCCAATATACCCACACCCTTCACATTACACTCAATTTTATAATTTGGATCTTTCTCCTCAAGCCTCTCAAATGTTTTCTCAAGCTCCAATGCAACATTTATCATTAGGTAAGTTGAATTCCACCTAGTTTTGACATCTAGACATAGAATTCTCTTACTAGTTAACACTTCATCTGAATCACATTTTTTAAATGATTGCATGCGTGAGGAACCACTCCTCACATACTTAACACTTCTACGAAGGCGATAAATAGTTGTTTTCATCTCTTCAACACCATCCCTAACAACTAAGTTGATTATGTGTGCAAAGCATCTCACATGAAAGATTTCACCTTCCAAAAATAAGCCATTTCCTTTTGATAATCTTCTTTTCAAATCCGCAACACATATGCCATTATTGTTAACATTGAAAAGAGTTATTGTCAAAATTTTCTCTACTCCCCACTCTATTAAACAACTCTCCACAATGGCTCATCCCTTGTGAGGATGTGGAAGTACTTTAAAATTAATTATTTTCTTGTGAAGTTTCCAATCGTTATCCACAAAGTGAGCAGTTAAACCAAGATTTTGAATTGATGTCCACATATTAGTTGTGATGCATATTCGTATAGACGTGGTCTTAAAAAAATTCTTTAGCTTTTGCTTTTCTTCATAAAACATTAGCAAACAATCTTTTGTTATTGTAGTTCTACAAACAACATAAAACTTTGGTTGTAAATCTTCATAAAACCACCTAAAACCTTCCTTCTCAACATGACTAAAAGGAATGATCATTCTTGTTAAAGATTTACGACATTTTTCTCGGTCAAATTTCCAAGGAGTGGGTTGACCTTTTCCAAAAGAAATAATAGTTTGTCCGGTATCTTCTTCACCCCTAGGAAACTCCTTACATTTTTTAATGTGATTCCATAACTTGTTTGTTCCACCCGAAGAAGGTGCATTAATAGTAGAATGACAAAAGACACAATCAACTTTATCAGAATATTTTTAGTTCCTTTTACAAGTTGTTTGGTAAAATAATTCCATACCTCCGAAGTTCCATGATTTCCCGAAAGACCGGATTTGACACCAATCTTTAACTTTTTTGGCTACTTTCAGTAGTAGGGCCGCTATTGACTGCTGTGGAACTCTCCCCCATAATTGACATATATGTGTATTAATACCACACCAAATAACAAACAGAGGTAACATATTAGAAATTAATAGTAAAAAAACAAATGGCGTCAATTATAAACTCGGTTTATACACCGAGTGTGTCAAAAAAACGGAGGGTGCCAATTACAAACTCGATTTATACACTCAGTTTATACAGAGGGTGTAAAAAAACATATTAGAAATTAACAAAAAATCATATCTAGAAACTCGGTTTATAGAAAAAACAGATCAAGAAACATATATAAACCATAGTTGTCAAATCGCGAATCGTATCATGAATCGTTTACTCCCCGAATCGCGAATCGTGAATCGAATCGGTCGAATCGGAACCCAATGATAGAAACGTAGTAAAACATACGTAAATGGGATTTAACATTAAAGAATTGGTAATTAAGGGTAATATGACAAAAAACTAATCGTAGCATGTGATAATATACCAAAATATATCATAAAAATTAACGGTAGCACATGTTCTCATTCATTTTAAGCTTAAAAATGTAAAAAAATAAAAATATATCATAAAACAGCCTACATATTAATTTAAAACATCCTACATATTAATTTAAAACAATAAAATAAATAATACTAAGGTTAATTTAAAACAGTAAAGCTGTAAAACAAATACTTCCAAAATTTAAAACTGCCTACTTACTAAGATTAACAATATAAATTTAAAACAGCCTACAAAATTACAACAAAATTAATTTAAAACAGTAAACCATATTAATTTACAACAATAAAACAAATACTAAGATTAACTATCAAACAATATTAATTTAAAATAGTCTTCATATTAATTTAAAGCAACAAAAAAATATACCTTCAAAGATTTTATAACAGATACAAAAGTTTTATAACAAAAAAAAAAGCAAAAGATAGAAGACCAAGAGAATAGGCAAGAAAAGTCAGCTGATAATAACCCAGCCAAGAGAACATGTTTTTTTCAAAAACTCAATAACTTAACAGTATCCTTTGTTATTTGCTTCTTTTTTTATTTGTTTTATTAAAACACATGTATGGTTATAAGGTAAAAAAAGAAAAAAAAAAGAAAAGAAAAGGGTGAATCGGATCCGAATCGGGAATCGGACCTGAATCGGAAGATTCGAATCGTGAATCGCTGATTCGGTCCGATTCTTTAGACAATTGCGATTCTCAACTCGATTCGAATCGTTTTATGTGTGAATCGAATCGAATCGTAAGATTCGAATCGCGAATCGTACGATTTTGACAACTATGATATAAACAAATATGTGTCATGTATAAACTTGGTTTATACGCTCAGTGTGTCAAAAAAAACCTAGAGGGTGTTAATTATAAACTCGGTTTATATAGAGGGTGTTAAAAAAAACATATTAGAAATTAACAAAAAATCAGATCTAGAAACTCCGTTTATAGAAAAAATCAGATCTAGAAGCATATATAAACAGATACATGTCAGATGTATACTCAAATCTAGAGAAAATCAAAGTCCACCAAAGAGAAAAAATGAGATCTAGAGAAAAACTAACCTGTGGTGCGATGGTCTGAGGTGTGCAATGGACTGAGGTGCGATGGCTGTCTTAGGGGTGAGAGAGTTCAGGTTTAGACAGAGTGAGGGGTTAGAGAGAGAAGAGGGTTAGAGGGTTGAAGCGTCTGTTTTTTTTTTTAGGTTAGAGTAGTGTTGTGTTTGTTAGTGTGTAGTATATATATGGTATAAAATGAGTTGAGATTGTTTTAAATGGAGGTCGTGATTACACTACTAACAAATAAATTTTTAATGTAAAAATGATAACTGAAAAATTATTAAAATAAATATAAATATTGCGATTTCGGAATATATTTTGGATAATTCGGATCGGCGTGTCATCGGAATTTTTGGATCGGAGATTTGGAAAATTAAATATGGTTTTCAATTCCATTCCAATTTATCTAGGAAGATTCGGAAATTGGAAATTTAAAAATGATGCCAAAATCAGCAAATTATTGATAGGAAATTGGAAGAATCTGAAGTGCGGAAATAATTAACACCCTTAGTTGCGACCATGGATTCTTTATTCGTTAATGACGAGGTATGGAGGAGAGTCATAATGATTGGTGTAGATTTGAGTTAGTTGAGCAAGTAACAATGCCACATTGTTGCAGTTTTGGGAATCACGCAATGGAGCTCATTTGGGTGTCCGTGAAGAGCAGGATTGTGGTCGATGCCGATATAAATGGATTTCGATTCAAGGGTAAATAATATCTTCGACGTCGGCCGCTCAAATTCCAGCCAAATAATCTTAGTAGTCATACCACATATTTCAGTGCCCAGCCTTAAATTCCTAAACAGCCTCCTTGCATTTCTTCAAAATATTCCTCTTGAATGCATGGGATTCGGCCTTCATAAAACCTAAAGAATGTGTTGCGCTAATAGGAGCTCTTGTCCCTTCTATTGTTGATGCTCCTCATTAACCCCGAAAAGCGTTCTCCGGAACCAAAAATAAATTGATCTTTAGTGCCTTTTTATGACACACAATAGTGCTATATCAAGACAACAACAATATATCCACACTAAGAGCAAACTATCGTCTTGAGACCATTTTGAGAGGTTACATTAACTCGTTATAGAGCCTAGTCCTTTGATGTAGCACAACATACAGTTCCTGCTTTAGATTCATACAGTTCAGACTGGTATTCATTAATTAGATTCATGCATTTGGGTCCTATAGTCATTATTATGTATTCAATGAACTTGGGTATTACATGCATTAACCTAAATACATTCATTAATGTACATTCATCTTGGAATATACATTAATGTATGCACTTGGTTCGATGCTTTAGTGGAAACAGAAGGCTATAAATAAGACTCCCTTTGTGGTGAAAAGTATCTTCAGATTGTAATCTTTGTTATAAAAAATTCAGACAGTTTTGCTCTTATTTTATTTTCATTCCCTTGAAGATTAAAGGTCCTCCTAGAGAGGATTTCTCTATGATCTTTAGTTTTCAAAGGAATTTGCCCTTTTCCAGTGCTTCTGCTACATTAGTTGGTATCAGAGCCTTGTTTTTCTTGACTTGATGGCGCTTAATGAAGCTGATGGCACACACTCGGCAAATACAGTTTCAGGCGTAAACCAAGTTCAAATAATGGAGTGCCATATTAAAAGAGGGCTTGGAATTATCCACGTGGATTCGACAGAAATAGAGGCATACATGGGGGCACGAGGAATAATTTTTGGCCAAATGGAAATTCGGGTCAACAAGCTAATAGAAAATGTAATTTTCAGTGTAACACCCCCAGAAATTCGAGGTGTCACTATGCTTAAACTTACTAAAATCCTCAAAAATCCATATAGAGCCTCTGTATCCACAAAAATAAACATAACAGGTCATCAAAATACATAACGTCCAATCCCAAAATTTATGCATCAATCTAAAATGTCTCCTAACAACAAGGCTAGGTAAAGTACACCTCCATATAATTACAGTTTTAGTTCCACTCAAAATAACGCTAAGCTCCCAAATATTGACACTGCCGATTTATACAAAAATAATATTCTCAAAATGTTGTGCTCTTAATGTCCTTAAAAAATCAGTAACGTCCAAATCCACGCTTACCTGCCACTAAAAAAAGAACGGGAAAGTACACAGTGACAAGAATAGATGCTCAATACAATAACGGTGAAAAAAATGCAACAATACAAAACTGTATACGAGTCCAATGCATAGTTGTCAAATTGCGAATTGTATTGTGAATTGTTTACCCCCCGAATCGCGAATCGCGAATCGTGAATCGTGAATCGTGAATCGAACCGGTCGAATCGAAATCAAATGATAAAAATGAAATAAAACATACGTAAATGGTTTTATAACTACATACATATGGTTTATAACAGTAAAATAATAACTAGTAAAAAAACAGAAAAATAACTAAAAAAACAAATTAATTAGTAATGGTTTTATAACTAAAAAAATAACAAAAAAATTAATTAGTAACAGCACCCAAATTACAAATTAATTATAGCAAAATTAATTATAAATTAATTATAACAGCAAAATAATTAGTAACAGCAAATTAATTATAACAGCAAACTGAAAAAATTAGTTGCAGCAAATTAATTATAACAACAAAATAACTTATGAATTATAACTAAAAATTAATTAATAACAGCAAATTAACTAAAAAAAATTAATTAGTAACAACAAAATAACTAAAAAAAAATAGCAAAATTAGTAGCAGGTCTTTAAACAAATTAATAACAGCCTTTAAACAGATTAGAAACAAACAAAAACAACAAATAAAAAAAAAACAGCCGTATAACAACACGTATAGAATAAACAACAAAAGAAAGGTTTTTTAACCAAAAAAAAAATAAACAGCAAAAGAAAACATGCGATTGTTGATCGAAATGGGTTTTCGATTGTTGTCGGCCTTCGATTTCTAGGAAAAAAAAAAGATTTCGACCTTCGATTGTTGGTCGTAATGGCTTTTGGTTTGGGAAAAGGGGTTTCGGAGTTTTTTTTTTTGTGTAAAAGGGTTTTTCGTTTGGTTGGTTTGTTGGTCGAAAAATGGGTTTTCTAATAAGTTGGGTTAAAAAAAATTGGTGTGCGTTGGTTATAAAGTGAATCGTTTAATGAAACGATTCACGATTCAAACCGAATCATACGGTTCTCAATCGAATCGTCCGATTCTATAACCCTTTGCGATTCTAACCCCGATCCGAATCGTTTTTGCCCTGAATTGAATCGAATCGTACGATTCGACTCGCGAATCGTACGATTTTGATAACACTATGGTCCAATGCGACACCCGAGCATGTACCAATATATTTCTCAATAACACATCAATAGGTCACCTCACCTCACCTCACCTCACCTAGGCTTCTTAAAGCCTCATTTCGAATATTGGACTTTTGGACTTTTGTCGGGTGACCATTCTCAGTGCCATATTAAAATTTTATGGCGCCATGCCACATGAACAAATACACCGTATCTCAATCGAATAACATATAAGATTCCAATGATTACCACAACATTTCAAGAAGAATACAGATAACTGAGATGAGAGATTTAGAGGAGCATATTGTGTAAACCCCGTACCTTAAAATCATCACTTGAAAATTCATAAAAATTCTTCCTCTGAATTTTGATTACACTGTTGCGTTCCTATCGAGATAATAGTAAAGACACCTTATTGGTTGTTCTTGAGAAAACTCGATTTAGATCTTTAAAACTGAGGTTGAAAGTTGTGTTTCATGGGGTTTAGGTTTTGTAGATAAGAGGAGATAATAATTTGGCAGGAACTGCTTTTTGAGAAGGGTTAAAAGTGTTATAGAAAGTTTAAACCCGTCCATTATATAAAGGATTTAAAGAAAGAGTTCTAATCAAACACAGATACTGAAAAAAAATTACGGACGATCGGACCGTTGGAATTGGCCAAAATTTTGATAAGTTGTAGCTGATGGCGAGATGAAGCTACTGTAAAAAATTCAGCTCGATCGGACGGTCAATTTTTTTCCTTAGGTCTGATCCTCTCTTGATTTTGATATAAAAAGTTACAAGTTCTAAATTTTAAATCCCGATTCAAATTCATCTTAAAACCTTTTATATACAAAAGCCAACATTTTTACATACCAAAATAAAGTAGATTCCCAAAATTATTTTTTCGAAAATTTTAATCTAACAAAGATTTTAACGGCTCAAAAATCACGGGGCGTTACATTTGGCAACCTTATGTGCACAATCAAAACTAGGGTTGCGTTTCGGCCGAATCGGATCAGAAAAGCTTGTTTCGGAAAAAATTCCGAAAAAATCGGCAAAAAAATCGGCGTGCCGAAGCCGAATCCAATTTTTTTCGGAATTGTTTTTTTACCGAATTCGGAATTTTCGGAAAAATCGGAATTTTAGGCAAAATTCGGAAAATTCGGCAATTTTCCAGAAACATAAATTGGAAAATATTTCGGAAAAACAATCGGAAAATAGTTCGAAAATTCGGATCGGAACAAATTTCGGAATATAAAAAAAATTCCGATTTCCGATCCGATTTTTTTTGCAAAAATCGGAAATCGGCAATAATTTTTTTTTTCCAAAATAAAAAAAATAGGATCGGAATTCGGAAAAATCGGAAAAAAAACACAGCCCTAATCAGAACACTAATATGGCTGTTCCAAGATGCTTTGATGATGATGAAGATTATCAACATCCTCAAGGGTTTGAGTCGAAGATGTGGAGGAAATTGGTTACATTGATGGAAAACTTCCTCATCAAAGAGGTGTTGGGCAACAAGGTTTGGGCAGACCTGTTATGCGCCAACAATAAATGAGAGGATTTGGGTTTCAAAGACATGATGTTGGAGATTATTCGAGCTTCTTCCTACTTATGATGGGAGGTTGACTATTGGAAGGATTCTTGGATTGGATTTCACAATTGAAGACTTTTTTGATTACATGAATACTCCTGAGGAATGGAAGGTTAAATATGTTGCTTATAGATTGAGGGGAGGAGCATCAGTTGATGGAAACATGTACAAGGCAACATGAGGATGGAAGGGAGGCCACTCATCCAAACATGGCTTAGGATGAAACAATATCTTCGAGCTAGATTTTTGCCAAAAGCTTTTGAGGAGACTTATATAGACAATACATCCAGTGTAAACAAAATCAGAGGACGATTAATGAGTACACGAAAGAGTTCAACAGGTTGGGGCTCATATTAATATTAGAGAACTGAAGATCGAAGGGTGCTTCGATGTCTGAAGGTTTGAAGACTATTATTCGTGATGACCTTTGTATGCATGATATATTTACTGTCTATGAAACTATAAACATGACAAACAAAGTGATGGAGCAACTTAATGCAGGGTACAAATGTCAAACAGGAGCTAGGGCTCAATCTTTTCGTGCTAATCATGTTTCAAGTGGTGAGAAAGGAAAGTTACCTACTTTTGGCTCTCAACAATCAAACTCAAATCAGCAGCCTGGAAAGAACCCTACAACAGCTATTCAAACAAAATGAGCACTCTAAAGAGGTAGAATTAACAACCCTTATCAATCGCCAAAGGGTGAGAAGTGTTACCGATGTGGACATCCTGGGCACCAGTCAAATAACCATCCAAATGGAGCTCGGGTTGCTATGGTGGATGAGGATGGCAATGAGATGCCTAATGATGAAGTTCTCGAAGATAATGAAGAGGTTGAAATCACAGCGGGAGATGAGGGTGAGCCTCTGGCTTTAATTTGTCAAAAAGTCCTATTGGCTCCTAAAGAAGAAATTGAGTCAAAGGCACAACCTTTTCAGAATTTGTTTCACAATTCAGTGAAATGTTTGTTATGTTATCATGGATAGTGATGTGGAAAATCTGGTAGCTAAGTCATTGGTAAAGAAATTCCAGCTGAAAACCAAACAGCACACCTTTCTCCTTTGGATAAAGAAAGGAGCAGAGGCTAGAGTTACTATGGTATGCAAAGTCCCTCTATCCATCGGTAAAAAATATAAAGTTGTTACACGTGATGCCATAAAAATTATAAAGTTGTTACACATGGGATTAACATCATTTTATAGAAGATTAATCTGTAATTTCAGCATTATTGCAACACCTATCACAGATGTTAAGAAAAAAAGAAAGTTCTGGTGGCAGGATTAGCAAGAGAATAGTTTTGCCTTGATTAAAGATGGGTGAAGTTCGACAAAATTGGATCACATATGAGCTGGAATGCTATGCTGTTTTTAGAGCTCTAAAGCATTGGGAACACTACTTGGTGCATAAAGAATTTGTTTTGTACAGCGACCACCAAGCATTCTAAAAGAAGTTGAATCCAATGCGTGTAAGATGGTTGATATTCTTGCAAAAATTCAATTTTCTATTGAAAGACAAATTTGTCGCACAGAATAAAGTTGTGGATGCTTTGAATAGAAGGGCTCAGCATTGCGAGTTGAAGTAACTTGATTCAAATGTATGAAATATATGTATGTTGAACATGAAGATTTCCATATGTATGTTGAAGATGAAGATTTCCATCCTATTTGGGGGAATTGCAATTCAAATAGACCACTTGAGGATTTCCATATCCAAGAAGGTTATTTGTTTAAAGGAAATCAACTTTGCATCCCAAGGTTTTCTTCAAGGGAACAAATCATCCGAGAGCTACACAATGGAGGGTTAGGAGGACACCTAGGAAGGGATAAAACAATCACATTGGTGGGAGAACGATACTATTGGTCTCAACTTAAAAGGGATGTGGGCCGATTTGTAATGAGATGCCCAATCTGTCAAACAGGTAAGGGACAAGCTCAAAACCCCGGTCTATATACGCCACTACCCGTTCCGGAGCCCCAAACAGGGGAAAAGATTTTATTTTTGTTGTGGTGGATAGATTTTCTAAAATTGCTCACTTTATTGCTTGCAAGAAGACCGACGATGCCTCCAATGTTGCTAATCTCTTCTTTTAAGATATTGTTCGTTTGCTTGAGATTCGTAAGTCCATTGTCTCAAATCGGGATGTGAAATTCCAGGGTCATTTTTGGCAATTTTTATGGAGAAAGTTTGATACTACTCCAAAATTCAGCAGCACGTGTCACCCTCAAACTGATGGGCAAGATATTGTTCGTTTGCTTGAGATTCCTAAGTCCATTGTCTCAAATCGGGATGTGAAATTCCAGGGTCATTTTTCGCAAAAACTCAGCAGCACGTGTCACCCTCAAACTGATGGGCAAACTAAAGCATGGTTTAAAGTCTCGGTATCGGACACCCGATTTTCAACTCGGTCGCGGTATCGGACACTTGATTTTCAACTCGGACGCGGTATCGGGACTTACGCAAAGATACACTATTTAGAGAGCGCAAAAAATTCTGAAAAATTATAGAATATTAAAAAAAATAAGATTAACAATGTAGACCAATAAAATATGCTCAAACTATCATTTAATATGCATTGCGCTGTACAATTGGTTATACTGAAGCACGACGAACTTGGTTTAATGTTAATGTACTAATTTTTATTTTTTATTACTTAAAATCTTTAAACGATTACATATTACTGACTAATTATTGATTTTAATTTATGTAAGTAGAAGAGGATATTTGATCTTCATGAACGAGACTTGACTTATGGAGATTCTTTTTTCTCCCAATGTTTGTCTCTTTCATTTTTGAACAGCATTATGCGACATTATATTTTGATAGGATATTTTGTTCCAAGTTCAAATATTTTTAAACCCCACCTTTTAAAGCTGACCTTTACCCCTTCTATGACCATTTGACTCAAGCCAGAGCTATGGTTGGGCCAAACCCCTTCTCAATCCCTTGTTACACTAACCCCACCCCGTAGCAACAAAATCAAGGACTATCTCCCCATGTATACCCACTCATAGCCCAGTCACAATCAGAAGTTTTTCAACCCCCCCTTCCCCCCCAACCACTATAGCTTGGTGCCCCCTATAGTGATCTGTAACGATCTTAGAAAAATGTTCTAAATTGAGTTTTAAGTGATGACTGTACTTGTTGCTCAACAAAGCTATACAAAAAGTTGTTTTATACTAGTTCATATATACAGGGCCAGTTCTCTGTTTTATTTTTAGCGACTTCTTTTCTTTCATTTTCCCGATATTGGTAGAATGATATTGCTCAATGGTAATAATGGAGTTTTGAATTGAGTCATGTTTTGTTGAACTTACAGTGATAACAGTGTTGCAAGTAATGTTTCTCACCCAAAGGCTGGAATATATCAAGACCAAGTCGTTCATATCACTTCAGTGGACACAAAGAATCCTGAATCAGAGAATATCATCTTTGATCCTTCATCAATGATGCAGATGCAGATGCAGATGCAGATGCAGATGCAGAAAACCATTCAAGTTCCTGGGTATCAATTATCTCACTTGCCAGAACACAGACTTCAACGAGAAGTCCAATACATTCACCCCGGCCCCCATTACGTACCACAATATCCCCCAGGCCCATCTTACTATCCAATGTATCATCCACAACTGCATAGCCCTCATCAGCCAGGTCAACCCTACCCAATTTACTTAGTGCCTGTTGGCCCCACTCAACCTTACAGTATTCCGGTCCAACACAACACAAATGACGCTGCCACTGTTGCATCAAATCGTCCCCCTTTGCCTCCACATACTGCCACGATTGCTCCCCAGGTAGCTTATAAGGAGGTCCCACCAGCAAAAACTCTTGATAGCGTACTTTGTAATCATCAACAATTTGTGGACCCCACTGATCATAATGCGAGCCAGGCTGCTGGTCCTGCTTCCACGGCTACTGCTAGTTGCGGTACTGAATTTCATGATGATCTTGCGTATGCTCAGATATACAAATCTCAGCCTTCAGCACCTGTGTTGACGGCAACTCAATACCAAACCATGACAAAGGCAGCGACTGTACTGTTGTCCGAGGCTTCAACTAAGCTGGATACAAACAACATTATACAGCAAGTTGGCATATCACAGCCATAAACGAGGCAGTTTTTTTAAAAGATGCTAAGTTTGCTAGGAGCGATTTCTACATTAATATGGTTTTGTTTGTGTTGCAGTTTTCGTTAGATTTGGTTTACTTTATGCTGTTTGTGAAATTGTGAGGGAAAAGTATCTGTGTTTCTTTCATTTTATATGTTTATTTATTTTATATCGTCTTTGTTTTTCTCTCTACCTAATGTTACTTTGTTCATGTACTCGAGGGACATGAGGGGTGTCAAATTATACCGTTAAAGTTTTGTGTTTTGTCAGTTAATTCAGTTACTGAACTATTATAAAGTATGTCTTTCTTTTTCTGCATCTTTCTACCGAATTAACTTGTTCCAAGTGTTTCTAACTCAATGTCCAGCAATGGAGATGCAAGATGCAGGAACTCTTTGATGAAGAATAGTACTGCTACGCATGATTACTATTAGTTTGTTATATATAATTTTTATTTTTTGAATTTGGACGATATCAATACATGGAAAAAAACCTTGGGATCTGCTTTATAACAAGACCTAAATACAAGACCTAAAAGCCATTTCCTGGTGCAACCTCCATATTTAAACTTGACACAAATACAAATTAACAAGATTTTAACCCCAGACTATTTGTAATTCTCATTTGTAACAATTATTTAAACAAAATTTGAAAATAGCAAAACATAACTCGAACAAAACATATCCAAATGTGCGAGTCTGTAAACAATATTTTCTTAATGTTTGACAAATGAGAAATCATATTCATAGCTAAATAATAAAGAAAAATAAGAGGCAGCATGTATTATAAATTTAAGGTAGGAGTAACTGAACAATTGTTTTTACTTGATAGAATATATATATATATATATATATATATCACGTAGGTCAGCTGGTAAGGGGCTGTCTTAGCTTAACCAAGGTCTCGGGTTCGAGCCTTGGGAATGCAGCTGTGTTAAAATTTGGGAGGGAGAGTTTTGCCGCCCTTGTGGTCCTACCCGGCTCGAACAGGATTTAGTCCCACGCCTAAAAAACGTGGGGAACCTGTGGTCTAGACCAAAAAATATATATATATATATATATATATATATATATATATATATATATATATTTGGAGTGACTAACACAACCTAAAGTAGAAAAATTAATGAATTGAATTTTAAATTCAATTGGTGTGCAAAACTAAAGTGCAGAAATATTTATGTAATACGAAAAAAGAGAGACTACAAAAGTTTTAAGGCTAAAAATTGAATAATAGTACTTCATCTCATCATAGACATCGAAATAATTCAGCTCGTTATGGTAAGCAACATGAGTTTTCTTTGGAAGTTATGGCACCCAAAGCTCATTGACATTAATATTGTAATATCATGATATTAACAAATTATATGACAAAAATTATTGCAATAATTGAATCTTTGGCCATTCGAAAAATGTTGCTCATTAGAAAAAATAAGACCACCATTTGTCGCACGTGTTTCAAATAGTTGATACTTGAGCCCAAGTGTGTCCCTCACGACTGACTTAAGAGGGGCCAAAAAACTTTATACAGATAGATATATTACACTTGTACAATAACAATAACACAAATAACTTAAGTACCAAAAAATGAAGTACAGAAACTACAGAACAAATTTCAGTTGAAAGAATTTTTAAAGCCTTAAAACTCCACAATGAAGTTAGATATCTAAACAATGAAGTTAAATATCTAAAAAATAGACCGAACTTTTCATACGGGCTTTACAAAATATGTTGTAGTACAAACTCATCAAGTAGCAAATTAGAATTGAGATAATTATATTTAAGTTCCATTTGTCCGGTCAACATTCATATAAGTCCTATTGACTTTTCAATAATCCTATAAGTCCTATTCCAACTTTTTAGGGAATTTTTTTTCATAATTTTACCCTTTTATAACTAATCATATGTAACTTCCTTTAGGAAGTTATATAAGTGGTTGGACTTTTTTTTTTAATCCTTAAATGATCGTAACTTTTGATTCACAAATCCGTTTTTCGCAAAATTACTATTTTTGAAATCTGCTCGACGAGATCTATCAAACAAGATCTATGAAGGCTATAAAATTTCAAAGAAAAAAATTTACACAAACAGTAAACTTTACTGTATGCACTAGAATATGAAATAGTTTTATATTTGTGATATTTTCACAAACAGACAGTAACATTTACTGTGGTAATATTACACAGTATATATATATATATATATATATATATATATATATATATATATATATATATATATATATATATATATATATATCCGGTGGATCCAAATCCTATTTTTTCAAAATTACCTTATATTTAAAGGTTCGCGCTAGCGGCATCCAATCCTTACCACCATTGTTGGAGCTTCAACGACCTTCGTCAGAGCTCCGATTTGGGGTGGGTAAGGGTGGCATGGGGTGCCGCTGGCGCGGACCTTTGAAAATAAGATACTTTTGAATAAATGGATTTTGGATCGGCCGGAGTGTCATGGGGTGCCGCTGGCGCGGACCGTTGAAAATAAGATTGGATAAATGGGATTTGGATCCTCTTGAGCACCGATTTGGGGTGAGTAGGGGTGGCATTAGGTGCCGGTGGCGCAGAGCTTTAAAAATAGGAGCATATTGGATATATATATATATATATATAATGTGATAACACAGTAAATGCTATTGTTTATAAAAATGTCATAAATATTAAACTTTATTGTATACAACAGAAAATGAAATAGTTTTATATCTGTAACATTTTCACAAATAATTACACTTACTGTGTTAATATATTTATGAAATAGTTTTATATATATAACATTTTCACAAACAGTAACATTTACTGAGTTAATATTACACAATATATATATATATATATATATATATATATATATATATATATATAGTATTTTCACATATATATAGTATTTTCACAAACAGTAACATTTACTGAGTTAATATTACACAGTATATATATATATATATATATATATATATATATATATATATATACACACACACACACACACACACACACACACACTCACACGGTAGATCCAAACCTCTTTTTTTTTTCAAAATTATCATATTTTTGAAAGTTTACGCTAGCGACATTCAATCCCTACCACCACCCACCCCCATTGTCGGAGCTTCAACGACTTTCATCAGAGCTATGATTTGGGTGGGTAGTAGTGGCATAGGGTGCCGCTAGCGCGAACCTCTGAAATTAAGAGAATATTAGATAAATGGAGTTTGAATCTACCGGAGCTTCGATTTGGGGTGAGTAGGGGTGGCATTGGGTTAGGTATATATCTATAACATTTTCACAAACATTAACATTTACTGTGTTCATACAACACAGTATGTATATATATATATATATCAAAACCTCTTTTTTTTGATATTATCTTGTTTTTAACGGTCCGCGCCAGCGGCATCCAATCCCCAACACTACCCTCCCTCTTTGTCGGAGCTCTAACGACCTTCATCAGAGCTCTGATTTGAAGTGGCATGAGATGCCGATGTAACATTTTCACAAACAGTAACATTTATTATTTGTGAAAATATTACAGACATAAACCTAACCCAATGCTACCCCTACTCACCTCAAACTGGAGCTCCGGTGGATCCAAACCCCATTTATCCAATATTATCTTATTTTCTAAGGTCCGCGTCAGCGGCACTCCATGTCACCCCAAATCAGAACTCTGATGAAGGTTGTTGGAGCTCCGACAATTGGGGTTGGTAGTGGTCGGGATTAGATACCGCTAGCGCGGACCGTTAAAAATAAGACAATATCAGAAAAAAGAGGTTTGAATCCACCATATATATATATGTGTGTGTGTGTGTGTTATAACACAATAAATGTTACCGTTCGTAAAAATGTTATAGATATAAACCTAACCCAATGTCACCCATACTCACCCCAAATCAGAGTTGCGGTGGATCCAAACTCCATTTATCTAATATTCTTTTAATTTCAGAGGTTCGCGCCAGTGGCATCCTATGCCACTACTACCCACCCAAATTATAGCTTTGATGAAAGTCGTTGAAGCTCCGACAATGGGGGTGAGTAGTGGTGGGGATTGAGCGTAAACCTTTAAAAATATGGTAATTTTGAAAAAAAAGAGGTTTGGATCTACCATGTGTGTATATATATATATATATATATATTATGTAATATTAACTCAGTAAATGTTACTGTTTGTGAAAATGTTATATATATATTGTGTAATATTAACTCAGTAAATGTTACTGTTTGTGAAAATGTTATATATATAAAACTATTTCATAAATATATTAACACAGTAAATGTTATTGTTTGTGAAAATGTTACAGATATAAAACTATTTCATTTTCTAGTGTATACAATAAAGTTTAATATCTATGACATTTTTACAAACAATAGCATTTACTGTGTTATCACATTATATATATATATATATGCTCCTATTTTTAAAATTCTGTGCCACCGGCACCTAATGCCACCCCTACTCACCCCAAATCGGCGCTCCAGAGGATTCCTATCCCATTTATCCAATCTTCTTTTCAAAGGTCCGCGCCAGCGGCACCCCATGCCACCCTTACCCACCGAAATCGGAGCTCTGACGAAGGTCGTTGAAGCTCCAACAATGATGGTAAGGATTGGATATTGTTAATGCGAACCCTTAAATATAAGGTAATTTTGAAAAAAGAGGGTTTGGATCCACCGGATATATATATATATATATATATATATATATATATATATACACACACACACACACACACACTGTGTAATATTGCCACAGTAAATGTTACTGTCTGTTTGTGAAAATGTCACATATATAAAACTATTTCTTATTCTATTGCATACAGTAAAGTTTACTGTTTGTGTAAATTTTTTTCTGTGAAATTTTATAGCCTTCATGGATCTTGTTTGATAAATCTCGCCGAGCAGATTTCAAAAATAGTAATTTTGAGAAAAACGAATTTGTGAATCAAAAGTTATGATCATTTAAAGATTAAAAAAAAAGTTCAACCACTTTTGTAACTTCCTCAAGGAAGTTACGGATGATTGGTTTTAAAAGGGCAAAATTGTGAAAAAAAGTTCCAAAAAATTAGGAGGAGGACTTATATGTAAGGAAAAAATATGGTGGGACTAGAATGTCTAAAAGAAAGTCTAATAGGATCTAATTGTGAATGCCCCATTAGAATTCAACCTTAACAAATTAATAAATATTAAAGTAAATCCACATATGAAGTTCTAGATCATAAAATAGACCAAAATCTTGTCACGCACTCTACTAATTGTCTAGTAATACCACCTCGTCAAGTAGCAAACTTAAAATCCATCCTTAGAATTATAACAAAACAGAAGTAAAATAATTTTACCCATATCATTTTTTGTTGGATCAAATACTAAAAAGTATCTCAAACATTTTTTAATACACATTTAGTCCAAGCATTTTATTTTGTACCAAAAAGTCCCTTAATCTCTTATATTTAAAGGTCCGCGCCAGCAGCATGGTAAAGCCTTTTTGACATGGTAAATGACTTTTTGGTGCAAAATAAAAACGCTTGAGCTAATCATGTATTAAAAAAAGTTCGAGAGACTATTTGGTATATGCCCCTTTTTTGTTTCCACATCTTCCCATGTCTTTTTAGTTTAGGTTGAAAAGAATTCCATAAAGATTTTATTTTATTCTTATGTTGTGAGTTTCCTTATAAATTTGAAAAATCAATTTTATCAAAATTTTGTTAAGGTTGTGTATAGAGGTTTCAACTTCAAAATTTTGTTAAGGATGTGCGTAGAAGTTTCAACTATGACAAAATAGAAACTAATAATAACTTAGAAAAAAAGAAGCCTAGACTGACACATATTTGCGACACCGAGTGGTGCGACACAGTGACGTATCGTAGCACGATTGGTTATTGCCTTATGGATGTGGGTCCGCGTCAGCGCCACTAGCCAATACGGATGTGACACGTCACTGTGTCGCACAAAATGTGTTGCAAATCTGTGTTGGCGTAGAATGACACTAACTTAGATACGCATATAAAAGACATATACATGTATTCCCGTGAGTATTAGATAGGAAAATACACGAAACGGTTAGCAATTCAAAATTCAAGCATTGAATGGATCATTCCTTTTCTATTGGAAGGACCAAAGTTCTCAATTACTATCATTGATATGATCACCACCTTTGAATCTACCATATCTTCCGATACAAGTAAAAAAAAGAAAAAAAGAAAAAAAATCTTGCAATTAAGCAAAAGGCTAAAAAAGGTACATGTTATTATTTAGGTACTAATTCAAAATAAACAATCAATATTAAAAAAATTTCATTGAAACAAAAGGTGAAATAAAAACAATACAAATTTTTTTAGCATGCCGAAGAATAACTGAAATGAGAAAAAGCGAAAAATAAAAGCTGTATTGTTTTTATTTCACCTTTAGTTTCAGTTATATAGGAGTACTGATATCATTAATGTGTAAGCACGTGGAAAAACATTAGAACGTAGACTAACTTTGAACATCTGATTTATATATTAGTTATATGATTAATCAACCACAATGAACTTACATATTGATGGGTATTGAAATCATAAATGGCATTAGACCCAATCAGGTGCTCCATCTGGACCTCAAACGGGTAAAAACGGAGAGGTGTCAAAGTGTAAGACAAATATATAAAGTGGTTCGAACCCCAGCTGAGGATCCTACATCTACTGTCAAAGGCATTTCACTGTTTATTAAATCATAAAAGTGCTATCACAATTTATGAGAGATCTTGGTCTTTAGCCAAGAGAGTCTGAGCTCATGCGACCTTTGTCACTAATGCTAAGGACCTTAGGAAGTGACTGATGGTCTTCTCTAAAGGTTCTTTAGTATTAATTTAGGTCTCAACAAGGAATACAATATGTATAGTAGTTGAAAACAGTCCGAACTATGATTTTGTACTCACAACAGTGGGTTGAAAGCTTGAGGAACTGGAAAAACACTTGAAGAAGGTATTACTCTTTGTCCTCTGGAAGTCTGATCGTTTTAACCTGTCTTCAACCATTCCCGGCCTCCTAATTATATACAAACTCTTGACAAAATATGAGTGTTTATGAGGTCTGATCATTTTAACTGTGATGTTTATGAGGTCTGATGGCATCAGTAAGGTGGTGGAGTGTTTGTTAGACATTAATTTCGTGATTTAATTAAATTTTAAAATTAATAAAAGAATTCTAATTTAAGACTACGATTAAACGGGCTTATACCAATTCAAATTTGGAGAGAACTGTTTAGATAATGATAGGTTCATGATATTTTTGGGTTAGTTTAAGAGTTAGGACTCTAAAACTAACTCCATTAAAAGTATGTTTTGATGGATAAGCAGAATTGTAGCTTAGTTTGGATTCTATTGTGTCATCTCTCTACATATAAATAAAATGGCGAAGTCTATCATTCACAACTTCTAATACAACAAATTCCATATGAAAGAGAGCGAGATTCAAATTCTCAATGAGGGCTAATTATCGAAATAATATTTTAACCATAGAGAAGGATCTAACCGTTGGAATGAGCTACAACTGAAATACGTTTTTGCCAAAGACAAGATGAAGCCACAGTCCAGCTCGATCGGAAATCGTTAAGGTCAATTGCCCAACTAATCTTTCCAGCTGTAATATGATGGAGTTACAAGAATGGATTCTAAATTAATAGTTATGGATCGAGGTAGGTATATGATTTGATTATCGTTTTATATTCCGTATAATGATTATATGTAAAAATCATGAAGTTCAAGATTAAAGTTTATAAATTATTTGCGTTTAATTCCCTATACAAATTAAATATAAATTACACGTGGTATCGGTGCCATAATTTAAAACTCATGATTTTTTCAATTTATGAATTACCGAAGGATGAAAACTGATTTGGCCTTTTATGATTATCAGATTTTCATCCTTTCCTTTTGATATCACGCCACAAATAAGATCGTATCTTGGAATGCATGTGCTCTTGTTATTGTATTTAGGTAGCCAACGTATTATATTTTGATACATCTATCTTATGGTTCGCGCATCATGAATTTAATGCCTACCGCACGACATTTGGACTTCTTTTGTGAATTGATGAATGCTCTCAAGTCCTACAATGGTTATGAGTATTATACCTTTTGTATAGTTCATTATTTATAAAATAATAATAATAGATTTTATGTTTTCGTCAAGATTACCTAATGGCTACACACTAAAGATCCATGTTAATTGATTTATCATAATACTTGTTACCTGTATCTATTGATACAACAGTTGATTTTCTTTTGTGCATTTATTATATCAATTTTTTATTTTGTGATATCACTTATGACCTGGATTCTTATATTTATACTATACCCCATTGATTTGTTATCATTGACATGATTGTGCGTGTAAGAAATTTATTATTTCAAAATAACCATATGCTTTATAGGTTAAAACTATTTAATAAACTTATGAGGGACATCTTTTCTTAATAATTTATATAATTTTGACCTAATAATATAAGTGAGGCCCTATGGAATTTTGATATCCATAAGTGTAGTTTGGTAATCACTAACTAGAATGGTGTCATAGATACTAAATTGACCTATTGATTTATATGAGTCACTAATCTTAAATAAATCTTAGATTTATGATTAGGGTTATACAAGAAGGATGCTGGAATGTTGACATTTTAATCATGGCACATAGTTAATTTAACCACTTCAGGTTGCTCAAATGTCTAATTAGAGTTGGTTAAGCAACATAATAGGGAAATATATTATTTGGTTAAAGGAAATAATGGTTATCCAAAGGTTAATATTTTGTGAAATTAACTAATATTTCACCCAATAACTGTTTTTAATAATATATCAACATTTTGTGAATTTAATGTTGGCTAACGTGATGCTTTAATGATTTAATTATAGCATCATGTGTGTGGGTTAAAATACACTTTTAACCTTATTATTAATAGTTTTTTATGATTCATTGCGATTGAATTGATATATGCAATTGTCTTTAGTTTAGTTTGTCATTTATATTATCAATAGTTTGGTAGTCACCAAAGCGGCTCAACTAAAATAATTTCATGGATAATAAATATTCCATATTTAATTTAATATTCATATTATATATGGTTCAATAGTTAGCAAAGTGACCCAACTGGAATGCTTCTGTCAATATTAAATTATAATAGACTCACTTAAATATTATCGTAGGTTGATGATTGCCCAAAGGTACATCACCATTAAGTTTGTTAATCATTGAATATTTCATGATTACCTAAAGGTCCATTATATATTTATTTTGATTAATGAGTATAAAAGAGGTTGTGACACCTCGCCTAATTAAATACTGGGTGATTAGTCCTTTATTAAATTAAAAATCAAGGTGAACGGTTGGTTCATTCTTAGCATCACTGTCGCAAAATAAAATTTCCAATTTAAACACCCTAAATAATTAAGCTTAGTGTCAAAACAATTTCAAAACCTTATTTCCATTTTATTAAATCCAAATATGAAAATCTTTTTAAATAACCATCAGTTTAAGAATTTCGAAATACTAAGGATGGATAATAACACACAAGAATTTGATTCATCGAGATAAACCAAACTAGTTTAAACTATAAATAAAACCATCTTGATAATACTTAGATCCCGAAGAGTACCAAATACTGGAAATATAATTGAACGTAAATCTCTGACAATATCCAACTGAATAGGGAAATAGGCGATACATGCCCTAACTAATAAGAACTAAAAATAAGAGTGGAGTTAACAATGAGGTCATCTAAGCAGTGGCCTGTAACTCCCACATAAGCTGCAGCGCATCCGATCCAAGGAATCTAAGCATGACGCCCCTGTCGCTGGGCACCTGTAATATATACATATATATACAAGAGAAGAGAAATAACAGGAAACGGGTCAGACCCCGAGTGTAAAACAGTTTAAAAATAGTTTAGCAAGTATTTAAGATGCTTACCGGCTAATGAAACAACCACATTAGTATGCGACACTCTCTTGAGAAATTCTCACCTCTCATCAAGTGTGCACGCCTACCGAACTATTAATCTCAAAGTTTATTTTAACTTGACTTTCCCATAAGGTTTCATTCCGATAATTACTATCGTTAAGATAACTGATTTCTAAAAATTTAGCTCTCTCATATATCTTATGTTATTTAGGATAACCCAGTGATGCCACAAAATTCTCAAACACTTATAACAAAGTTGGAGTATTTATTCATTACTTAACTACTCTTATGCACAGTAGAAAGTTCCTATGCTTAAGTATATATATAAGTCACTCATATACTATATATACACTATCTTCACCCCACATAAAATCTATGGTGCTGGCATACTTTGCTATCAAGTCCCCGTATTACTCGTACTAAGGGAAATACTAGTTCGGAATCACTCGCAAACTGTATTAATACAAAACACATACAATTGGAGGCGAAGCATAGTTTCAAGTCACTAAGAGGTCAGCACATACCCTCACGTCTCTTAGGACCGTCTGATTATCAATCAGATAGCCTGTACCAAGGAATTCTATGTTCTAGGGTACGAGTCAATATCCCCCCATAAAGGCCCAATCGAGATAAGACAGTCCCGACGCAGAAACCCCCGTGATATCAAGTAGCTCGGGTATGATTTTTATACAAATATATAATATATGCACAATCACATAGTCACACACACACACACACACACACACACACACACACACACACACACATATATATATATATATCCACATTTCTAAATTTGGTGCGCCCACGTCCCATAATTATAATTATTCGTCATTTACACATTTTACTCAATTATTTCGCATAGCACTCACTTCTCCTCTCTCGAAGTATTCTAAGTATAATTTCAGTAGGCATACACCCACTTACCTTCTGGTCTAACTTCTTTACAAGTCTCGATTATTTTATTAAACGTACGAATATTTTTCTTATACGCATGAATAATTTCTCGTTAACCCAAAATCTCATCCTACATTAAATTTCACTCAACGGGGTCTACCTAGACCCTACTGGTCTACTCTGTATCCCATTATACCCCAACAATAATAATCAAGGGTTCCTATGCATTTAATCAGATTAAACCATCGGATGACAAATATGTAGTTTTCCAGGAGGGGTCTATCGATGGGGAAGTATCTAATACCTCATTTTTTATGACTTTTAAATTTGAGGATTTATTAAGTTAAATTGAGATATAAATTTAATATTAATTTGGAAATTATATTAAATATTTACTAGCGTGATGAGAGCTAGTAATTATTGGAAATTTGTTGATTATTACTTAATGCATAAAATAATATGTATAATCGAATTTATTAAATTATCATGAGTGTATAATTTGATAATTGTGAAAATAAATCGGGACACGCCTGTGTCGTTTCGAGATTTAATTATTATTATTATTAAGAGTGAATAAATTACAAGTCACACGTATAGTCATTTCGAGTTCGCTAATGTGTCCGGAAGGGTCGAGATAGTCAAAATAATGTACCCGGAGATTTAGTTTGGGTCTCGGGGTGTTTTTAAGCCCAATTGGCATCCCGGGAGGGTATTTTAGACATTTTATATTTTTGGGTAATTAAACCCACGAATTTCCTAAGGATAAATCAGCCTTTAGGAGTTGCCTTCTAGGGTTAACCAATACAAAATCAAAGAACGACCATTAGAGAAGGGGTTGGATAGCTTTCCAAGCAACTCAAGGCCAATGACTCAACCGTTTACACCGCCACCACCACCAAAGCGTAGATCGCGCGTCAAGGAACACAACCATACCACTTTCGTCCACAAATTAGAAACTCAAATTCCAGGTAAGTATATATCTTGATTTATTTTAGTTAATAATTCAATCATGTTAGTCTAGGGTTGTTTAGAACACGTTTCATGGAAGAAATTATATTTTTGGAGATTTCAAATCATATGTGTAGAGGAAGTAGACATATTCTAGACATCTAAATCACATGTAGACGATAAGCCACAAATTTGTATGGGGTTAGAAGTAAGAAATATGGGAAAGAATGGAAACTAAAAGAAAATTAGGGTTCTTGTAGTTTATGTGAATTTTACCCCATTAAATCATGATACTTGATGAATTCAAACATGTTTTACGTAGAAGATCTTGTTGTTAGGTATATGGTACTTGTAGTATTATTAATTGAGAGTTTGGGAATCGTTAATGGAGATTTGGTTGAGGTTGTAGAGGTAAACCCGTAACTAAAAAAGAGCAGGTTTCGTCATAACTGCTTGATCGATCGCGTGAAGATCATCTTCTTCCCCTGCCAGTTGGGCTGCGTTGAAGATCTTTGTTTCTAATGTAATGCTCCCAAAAGTGATTTGCATTTGCCCATTTCAAGTATTGATGACTGCGTTAGCCGTGGCTAAAAATGGGAGTCCAAGGATGATGGGAACATGTGTAAGAGGGTAGTTTAGATAAGATGGAGGCGTAACCCCTTTTTTGAGTACAGTAATGATAAGTTAAATAACAACATTATTGATTAACCACAGGACATACAAACAAGACTCAATTAAGATAGACTCAGTTTGAACTCACAAATCTCTAGTGTATAACTCAGAAGGTAGTAATGAACTTAGAAGTAACTCAGCTAGCGGGAGAGAGAAGTAAGCACCCTAGATACACCTCGGCAGGCAGCCAAACACGCCAATCACCCTCAATAATCTCTATCAAGTATTAAAAGTTTTGTAATAAATGACAATGGTGGGTGAGTAAACTCTCTGGTTTTTAATAACTCTCTAGTAATCACTTCTGGACTCTAAAAAAAGACCATCCTCTCCTCAGAGTTGGTTGGGGTTCTTAAATAGTCTTCCACACCACCTCGAGGCAACTCTGCTATTAATGCCTGTGAAACGACATCCCTTATACTTTATGTCACAAACATTAAATACCTGATGCACTAGATGTCTCCACGTCATAAATATTAAATGTCAAGACATGTCTTTTGCCTAACCACTGTGTGTCAAAGGGCTATTGTCACAGAGGTGGCTCACCAACTGTCTAACAACCCCAAATACCATGGTGGTTTACTCAAGTGCAGGTCTGACATTACCTAGCTGGTTAGTGACATCAGATAAAGCAAATGTGACATTAAGTAGAGGGTCGTTTGGCTTATAACTCAATGTACGATGGAACTCAAGGTTGCTCCCCCCCGAGGTTCCACGGTCAGGGTCCTTCGGTATTTTACCAGGTGTACCTAGGATGATCAGGACAAGCCCCAACTGTGCCTCACTTCTCAATCCTCCAAACCAAGTCCCTCTAAAGTTCCCACGATGAGGTCATTCGATAGAGCATGAAAGCTCTCCCAGGCCCTGCCAAGCTTGGTCTCTCGCGAGTACCGTTTGACCTCACACTAAAACTCATTATTATTATCGTTACATCATTATAACCGTTATAGCTTATAGTCAATATAAAAAATGATACAACATGACTAACACAACAAACTAAAGTATGAGTTGCCACACTAAGCTGCCTCACTGAGTTGCCACGCTTGAGCTGCCACACTGAGCTGCCTCGGTTTCTTAATCCCAAACACTGTTGCTAATGGGGAAATTATCCCTAATATCAGGATTACCTTCAAGCCCACTTTAAATTTTCCCCTTTGTGGAGAGATTTGCTGTCGGAACAAGAAATGTCTGCATGAAAACTTCTCAATCCGATAAACCTTTTCTGTGTGAAAAAAATTCTGGCATCTTTTCCCTCGTTAGAACCACCGCATTAAAATCTTTCGAAAAAAGCAAAATTCTCCCCGATTACCTGAATCGAAGCACTACATCTTATTGGTGCTTTGGCAAAGGGACATCGCCACTTTTTCCTGATGTTGAGCTTCAACCGTTCTAACTTTATTATTCGAAATTCTCTCGAAAGGCCTGCTAACCTTCTCAAATACTCATTTGATTATTGGTAAGTAAAATTCTCCCTTATAATGCTTCGCTATGTTCAGAAAAGTAGAAATTCTTCTCGATGTAGCCGAGTCACTATTTAAACAACGTTTGGACTTGTGGCGAGGGGACATCGTTACTTTTTTGAACCGTTGGGACATCTTCTCTGTTGGGAAATATTGGATATGTCTGACAGAAATTCTGGCGCCAAAACTCAAACTTGTTGAAGAAGGCAACCCTTTCTATTCCCCAGGCATCGCTTCGTAAATGACGTGGTGCCATCTTTTCAACTGTCAAGATGCCTCCCGAAGTTCCACGTGTTCATTTGAAATGATTATAGGCGGCCTTGCACGTGTGGTGGTGGGAAACTCAACAGACGGGTTCTTTAAAAGGCTTCAATCGTCTCTTTTTTCAAACCCTTATCTTTTATTCATCTTCTTCAAGATCCCGTCTTCTTTAGAGATATAAAACTGTGCAAAAACCTCCATTGTTGTCCAACTCTTTACCCAACTTCTTCCCTCTCCCATCTTTTGCGCCTCCACCTGTGGTTGTGCTCCTCCCTCCTTATTTCTAGCACTTTTTACCCAGCTGTGCCATTCATCGCCACTCTACTATGGCTTCTTCAAGTGTTTCTAAGGTTTCCACAACCACTGCTCAGCTAGGCTCCCCCTCTTCCACTTCTGGCACCGCCGTTGTCCCTAGCGCCATTGCCCTGAATGCTGCTCGTCAAGAGTAACTACGCTTCTATCGCCGGGCTCCCATCTTTGGCGAATATGATAAATTTTCTGATGCATGCAAGACTTGCCATTTCTCATCTAAGTTTGACCCTTTACTGTTGGGTAATGAGGATATAGATTCATCAAAGTGGGGCTATCTTCCCCCCAGAGGGGACTCTGCGCTTTCGTTTAGACCGTTGTGACTTCCCCTATTCTCAGATTGACTTCGAAGCACCTGGGGGGTCGCCAACCCATTTCACTGCCTGACATACACATATTCAGATTTCTTACGCTGCTGCTCTTGCAAAGGTTGGGCTTTATCGAGCCTACTGGTTTGGGGAGTTCACCCTTTCCAAGCACAACGCGGCGCTCCAAGTTCTAGTTTCCAGATGGAACATCACAACTCACACGTTATTTGCTGCATGGGGAGAGTTCACCGTTACGTTGGAGGACATTTGTGAGGTCCTTAGGTTTGAGCCAATGGGTGAGTTCACATATCACGATGAGGCCTTGGATGCCGAAGAGGCTGCTGATCGAGCAGAGATGGATCGAATCTGTCGCAGTTGCACTGGTTCCTTGAACAAAGCCACATTTACTCCCCTCATCAGCTATTTTTTCGAAGCTCCGACCTCGAAGGATGTCAATGATGCAACAGGCCGAGGTAAAGGTACATCCCTGGAACTACCAACCTACATACTTGTGTTGCTTTCACTCTTCCTCCTAACTGGGAAACCCAACGATCAGCCCAGGAGGGACCTTATAAATATTTCCATTCGTTTGACTAGGGGTTTCAACCTTCCTCTGGCTGCCATTGCCTTGGGGTCCCTTTATGCCTGGTTGGATCGAACCCACATTGACATTGCACGCTCACTGGGTCGTTATAACTTGGCCAATTTTGCTAACACCATCATTTTTACGGGCTTCCTTTACACCCATTTTCCTACCATTACCGCCAGGTCTATTTCTCTGCCCGTGAGCCAAGGTATCAAGCCCCCACGCCTCCTATATTTCCATAAAAAACAAAGTCGAAAGGAGATAATGGGAGTTTTTGATCATTTGGACTCCTTTGTGATGAGGCCATACAGTGAGTCTATATTTTCCCATAGTTGGGATTTCTTTCCTTCTGCAGCCTCAACGGTCAAGTTTATCCCAGCTGTAGAAGATCCCTCGCAGGCCGTAGTGCTTCTCACTACACCAATTCTGTCAAATTGTCACGGTCATTGACCTTGACAATTCGGGGCGAGACAACTTTTTTTGTCACGGACTTGTCACGGTCATTGACCGTGACAAGTTCGTTAGATTTGTCACGGTCGTGTCACGACCCCTGACCGTGATAAGTTTAGTCACGATTAATAACCGTGACAAAGCCTTGAACCTTTTTAAAAAAATTATCATGATCATTGATCGTGACAAGTCCGTGACAACTTCCTTTGCCAAGGACTTGCCACGGTCAATGACCGTGAAAATTCTGGGCAGAATTTAAAAAAAATCTGCTGGGCAGTATGGCCACTGCCACTGCCCAGTAGTATATTTGTACCTGTTATAGCAACTTTGTACCTGTTCAAACATCATATATCCAAATAAACTAAAGATAATGCAAATATACATTCAAAATAGAAATAATATACATGACGATATAATCCAAATATAATTCAAATGTACTAACTTAAAAATAATGTCACTACATGTCTGGGGTAAATGTGAGGAGGTGAGTAGGCCACACGATATAAAAATTGACACACCCACTAATATACATCGTGCCGCATTGTCCGCGCAACCACAATAGGGAGTTCTCCTTCCCGAGTATCACATGCGTGACGAGCACCTTTGACTCGATCTCTTGAAGCTCACGTCCATGAAATATTCCACCCTGGACGATATTCGGGTCCCTCAATCCCCGCCCTATCCGCTGGCCATCAAATACGTCTAATATGAACACGCTCGGCCAACCAAGTGTCGATATCGGTCTGTTGAAGGGAGCCAAATAGGGAAGTGGATCATCGAAGTACGCACGTGTCGGTAATGAAGCAGCGAGGTCCACATCCTCGTCATCCTGCACCTCGTCCTCCCGCATCTCCTTCTCCACCGCCTTCTCCTTTCCTTTCCCCTTACGATCTCCGCCCAACGTATGCTTCATGAATGAGTACATATCTTGGACCGTCGCCTCCAAACGGGACAACTTTGCGTCATGTGAATCCAAAGTTCGAGCCAACTCGGTGTCGCTCGTCTCCAATCCGATGATCCTAGATTTGGCCACCCGCGAGCTCACCCCTTGTCCTTCCCTTGTGATCAGAGCCAAGTACTTGGCTGAGTGCGTCTGTGGACAAAGATGGCTTGTCGGCATCAGACTGCGACTCATGCACTTCCTTAAGCTTTGCCTGAAACGACAAAAAGCACATGATTAGTAAAATAAGTAAACTAAAAAATTATAACGTAATTAACAAAAAGTAAACTGTCAGATTACTTACAATCGTGGCCGCGACGCTCGGGGACACCTCCTTGTCCTTCCCCTTCTTCGTCCGAAGAGTCACAAAAGTATCGAGCCTATGTGTCTTACCCCCAGGGCCACTCCCTATTTCCTAAAATAAAATAAGTATCGGCCCCGCAAAGTAAAATAATGCAGAATAATATGTTTCTGTAGTTATAGACAAATTAAATCTTACCATCATCCTATGCTCCACCTCGGCGTAAGACGTCCGGCCGGAGTAGTGCACTTCTGTCTTTTTTGCCCGATTTTCCTCCCTGATTGGTGAGATCCCAATTGTCGCTCCCCGATCTCATTGTCAATGAACTTTTGCCATCGTGCCAATGAGATCGGCTCCTTCGAAGGGACAGATTCACGCCTTTGGATAATGGACTCTCGTATTTTTCCAAAGTACCGTGTTTGCATATTTTTCTTCCACGTCGTGTTGCTCCCTCAACTGCTCCAAGACGGAATCGCGTAGCTTTGGATCCAAGTTGAATTGTTCCTGTCCAACAAATACAATGTTAGTTGCTAATAAATATAAATATAAATAATAAAATGAAAATGAAATTGAAATCGAAATTGAAATATTCATATAAATATAAATAGATTACCTGTAGTGCTGCCCAAACAGCTAACTTGAGCTCATATGGCACCTCCTTCCAACTCATATACCCCGGGCCGATGACCGTCTTTACCAGCTCGAGGGATCTCGCTAATAGCTCCGACGTGTTTTCGATGGTAATCCCAAATTTGCCATATTTGGGGAGTCTAGGGGCCGAGGAGCCCTCGTCGCCTCCGCTACCACCGAGCCCAGACGACATCATCATAACCAGCATCATCATCCTCGCCTTAATACCTGAAGGAGACATTTGCTGTAAAAAAATGTTATTAGTACAGATAAAAAAAATTAGAAGAAGACACGCAAATATGTATAATTACTACAAATAAAAATGAGCACTAATTATTAATTTACTTTCATACACCCCCTCCCCCACCACACACACGCACACGTACACGCACACACACCACCCCCTGCCCCCCACCACACACAATAATTATTTTCATGAATTAAACTAACAATTAAAGTATACAATTATTAATTTACTAATTTACAATGAGGAGAAATCCTTCTTTCATAATTAATCACATATTAATTTACTAATTTACAATAAGGGGCAATCATATATTAATTTACTAAAAAAATTAATAATCAATCAATTCTTTTACAAGTGACACTACGCACATACACACACATAGACACACACGCATCCCCCCACCCCTACCCCACCACCCACCCACCTTGCCCCACCCCCTTCCCCCACCCTTCCCCACCCCACCCCCACCCCTTCCCCACCACACACACAATAGTTATTTTCATCAATTAAACTAACAATTAAAGTATACAATTATTAATTTACTAATTTACAATGAGGAGCAATCCTACTTTTATAATTAATCATATATTAATTTACTAATTTACAATAAGGGGTATAATTAATCATATATTAGTTTACTAAAAAAATTAATAATCAATCAATTCTTTTACAAGGGACACTACGCACATACACACACATAGACACACACGCAACCCCCCACCCCTACCCCCCACCCACCCCCATCCTTACCCCCTCCCCTCCCACCTTGCCCCACCCCTTCCCCCACCCTGCCCCCACTCCCACCCCCACACACACGCACACACACCACCCCCTGCCCCCCACCACACACACAATAATTATTAATAATATAGCCATTTTCAACCATACCAAAAGATCCCTACTTATCTTTATTAATAATATATAGAATTAACCACTAAATAATACCCACCAGATACACCTAAAAACCCACATTGGTCAACCCCCATATAGACAATAATCCAATAATTATTAATAATTATATATTGTTCGATATACAAAGTAATTTTCAAAAAAAGTTAAAAAATCCTATCCCCATATGGACAATAATCCAGTGGTAATGTCACTTTTACTGTTAACCAACCCAACATCGATCCACTATAATCCAACAACAATGTCAACAATAAATGTGTATCCCGTACTCCTTCTAATTCATCTACCCAATTAATTCATTTCATCAATTAAACTAACAATTAAAGTATACAATTATTAATTTACTAATTTACAATGAGGGACAATCCTACTTTCATATGAATGGGCACTAATTATTAATTTACTTTCATCTAAAACTATACAATTAAAATTACAATTAAAGCTATATAATTTATTAATTAAAGCTATGCAATTGTTAAGATTGCCCCACCACATCTCCACCCCCCACCCCCTCCCCCCGCCAGACACCCCCCCACCCCCCCACCTACCCCCACACCCCCTGCCCCCTCCCTCCACCCCCCCACCACCCCCTCCCCCCGCCACACACACACGCACACACCTGCACACACACACACCCCCCACCCCCACCTGCCCCCTCCCCCACCACACACCACCACACATATATATACACACACATACACACATACATATACAGACATATATACACACACATATAGAAATGAAAGAGAAAGAGAGGAAAAAACATACCTTAGAGAGAGAGAGACCTCGAAATCGCTTAGAGAGAGAAAGAGAGGGAAAAACCAAAATCGGTGGGAAAAAAAAGAAAGGGTAGGGCTTTTTTGTTGTGTGAATTGTCACGAACGTGTCATGGTCCTTGACCGTGACAAGTCCGTGACAAGTCCGTGACAAATGTTCTTGTCATGGTCAATGACCGTGACAGTACTTTGTCACGGGCGTGTCACGGTCAATGACCGTGACACAAAACACGTGTTTGTTGTCACGGTCAATGACCGTGACAAGGGTGATCGGCTGAAAGGTGATAATTTGGCCATTTTGGTGTAGTGTCTATTCATTCCTGGGTTTCTTCCTTCCTATACTGAATGGAGATATACCTCAGAACCCTACAACCCTGACAGATGTAGCGGGGAGTTCGGGTTTGATCAGGGGTCCCCTCGACCTGTGTTTCAACATAACCACACAAGGGCCACTTGCGCTGAAGCTTGCACCTCCTATACTGCAGCATCGATGCTTGGTGTGACTTCTACCATCGATGAGCGAGTCACCCTTCCTAATGCCACTAGGAAGGGGGACGTATCCACCTCTTTTGCCACCGAGTTCCATTTGGGGCAGTTGAGAATGATTCATGAGTATATTCAGTCCCCCCCCCAATATTTTCTTTCTTTTCTTTCAAACTGGGTCTTAAGGGGAACTCCGTGCTTGGAGTTGCGTTTCCCTTAAGTAAAACCATTAAAGAATCTCCCCAGGAGCCACCCCCTCATTTCCCAATGATCCCTACTGCCACCACGAAGCCCAAGGCCGTTGAAATTTCCAAACAACCTGCCCCTTCGATCAAAGCTGCAATAGGAGAAGGTCCTTCTCAGCCACCTGCTAAAAAGACCAAGAAGTCCAAAGGTGGGGTTTCCTCGAGATCTAAGTCCTAGAAGTCTAAGTCTCAAGCTCAAGCACAAAATCCTTTGGAGGCATTCCCTATTGCCTCCATTCCCCTTGCCATGCCTGCAGAAAAGGTCGAGGAGTTGAGAAGGCAAGCCCGGGCAGAGGTAAAATGAATAAACATTGAGTTTGAATGATCCATTGTCGTTGTTCCTCCTTCGGCTTCCTTCCCCACGATCGTGGTTGATCTAACTGAGCCAATGGCTAAGAGGAGAAAAAGGTCGAGGGTACCTCAAGGTGCTGATGCAACGAGCGCAAGGAAGAAAACTTTGGGCACTAAGTCCCAGAAGAAACGGACAATCGAGATACCTCCATCCTCAGCTCCCTCTGTTGCTGCCTCCTCTCCACCTTCACCAGTGGTTATACCTTCTCGTTCTCGCTCCGGATCTCAGGTATGTGTGCATGTTTTATTCTTGTTCCTATTTTCTTAAGGCAAGTTGCCTTTGCTTATTTCTTTGATAACTTTGGTATAGGGAGTTGAAGAAAGGCCCAGTCCCCCTGGTTCCCCCGTGAGCCGTTTCATGGCGGGCGTTTTGGTGTTTCTCAAGACGATACTACTCCTCCCAGTTTCCCCATGATAGGTCTCACCTACTCTTGCCGTTTGTCCTCCCAATAGGCCAAAGAAGCTTCTGTAGGGGCTGATACCGTTGGATCTGTTGAAATATCTGGCCAACCAGAGGCAACTACTACAACCTCTTTTGAATTACCATCCGAGCAAGAGGTCCCTCTACCCATCGTTGCAGTCAAGGAGAGTGCTCCTGAGGTAAATTTCTTGTCAAGTCGCACGTTTTTTCCCCGTCCCATTGCTTTATTTATCATTCCGATATGTTGGGATATTTTAGGTGGAATTGGCATCTCTAATAGCTAACCTTCTCCTTCCCACTTCACTGAGTTCTTTTCCACACATCGGGCTAGTACTTTTTCAAGATTAGCTAAACATAAGTCGAAGGAGGTGCCAAAAACACTAAAGTCCTCCATAAACACCTCTAGCCCTCTCTCAACCATGTCACTGAATAAACTCAACATTCACCTTTGAAAGGTCGCCTATGCATTACACAAACCAAATTGCATATGTTTGTAGGCAAACATTCCAAAAGGGCAAGTGAATGTTGTTTTCTCTTGAACAAGTACATCTACCTCAATTTGGTTATATCTGGAATAACCATCTAGGAAGCAATAATAAGGGTGGCTCACTACTCTTTCAAGCATTTGATCAATAAATGTTAAGGGGAAATGGTCTTTTCTAGTTCCCGCATTGAGTTTTCGATAATTAATGCATACGCGCCACCCAGTGGTGGTACGTTGGTGAACTAGATCTCCCTTGGCATTTTCAATCACAGTTATGCCCGACTTCTTCGGGACGACTTGAATGGGGCTTACCCGCTTGCTATCCGAGATTGGGTAGATAATCCCGGCATCCAACATCTTTATAATTTCAGCGCTTACCACATCTTTCATCGTGGGATTTAGCCATCTTTGCATTTCTTTAGAGGGCTAACTTACTCTTAGAGGTGAATATGGTGGGTGCAAATTAGAGGGCTTATCCCCTTCAAATCAGCTATGAACTAACCAAAAGCACTTTGGTCCTTCCTCAAAATCTTTATTAGTTTACCCTCCTGCTCTTCATCTAGGCTAGAGGACACAATAACAGGAAATGTCTCACTATTACCTAGGAAAGCATATTTAACATTGGAGGGTAGTTTCTTCAACTCGAGAGTCGGGAATGTGTCACGATAGGGGACCATGCGTGCGTCTCTTGATGGTAACTCTTCAAATCGAGAAACCTAATTAGCATCTCTCTCGCCCTCGTCCGACGATCTCTCATCGAGTAAGCCTCTCAACTCCTCTATCTCCCTCTCGAACTTAGTGTAGGCTCCCTCAATCTAATAATAAGAATTTAGGAAAGCTTCTAAGGTGTCTCCATAATAATTTTCCTCAAAGTTTTCTTCTACAATTTCCTCAATTAAACTCATCGCGTGAAGATCATCTTCTTCCCCTGCCTGTTGGGCTACGTTGAAGATGTTTGTTTCTAAGGTCATATTTCCAAAAGTGATTTGCATCTGCCCATTTCTAGTATTGATGAATGTGTTAGCCGTGGCTAAAAATAGGCGTCCAAGGATGATGGGAACATGATTTTTCAAGGCGAAGGAGGGATACGTGTACCAAATGGAAATATCTATCGAGTGGTAGAAAGTGTCCACTTGGACTATCACGTCCTCAACTATACCTTGCGGTATCTTCACGGTTCGATCCACTAATTGGAGAGTGATCTTTGTGGTCTTAAGATCACCCAGATCAAGTTTCCTATAAATTGAGTAGGGGAGGATATTGACACTTTCCCCTAAATCGAATAAGGCTTTTTCGAATTTGTTCTCTCCAATGGTGCAAGAAATGGTGGGGGCACCGGGATCATTATATTTAAGTGGGAGATCATTAAGAAGGACCGAGCTCATGTTTTGTGCTAGAAACACGTTCTTTTTTACCTTTATCCTCCTCTTGACTGTTAATAAGTCTTTTATGACTTTTTCATAGGATGGGATTTGCCTGATTGCGTCGAGGAAAGATAAGTTCAGCTTTACGTTCTTGAGCACTTCTAGCACTTCTTCACTTATGGTACCTTTATGGGAAGGAACCAAACTTTGAGGAAATGGTGCAGCGAAGGGTGGTTTTACAACTACCTCGGGCTCACTAGTGTTTTCCTTTTCACTCTCGTTCAAGGAGATATCTTTGGCCTCTTTCGTGCCGGGTGAATTCTCCTTATCTTTTGAAACGTTGTGCGGGGGAGGTGATAAATCAACAACTCTCCCACTATGAAGAGTGGTTATCGCTTGGCAATTCTCCTGCTGTTCGGTAGAAGTGGAGCTAAAACTAGGTTGACCTTGGGCAGGAAACTTACCCTTCTCTTGGGTGCTCAATGCGGCTTGCATCTTGGAGATGTTTGCATTTATTTCGGTGAACAAGCGTTCATATCGAGCATTGTGTGCACCTTGATAATTTATGAATTGGTTCATTGTATCCTCGAGGCTCCTCCGCGGTGGGGCTACATATGGTACTGGAGGTGGTGGAGCTTGTTGGTATTGAGGAGGTGGTGGAGGTGGAACAACCTGTGAATGTGGGTTCATCATAGCTTGTGGTTGTCCATAGTTGAACCCGGGATGGTTCCTCCACGAAGGGTTATAAGAATTTCCATGCGGGGCATTAAAATTACCCTTGAATCCTCCTATAGCATCCATATGCTCGGTGTGCATGGCCTTGTAGGCAGAGATTTTTGGCAGGCCTTTGTGGAGTGGCCCGCCTCATAGATAGCACACACTTTTTCTTTCGAACCATGGCTGGATCCGGAGATGTTTCTCAACCGACCATCAAACCGCTCCTTCATATCGATCTGAAACCGATCAAATCGACGGTATATTAAGGTATTGCTATCCAAATGGTATAGATCAGAGTTAGTTTGATTGGTAGATGGTTGTCTAGGTTGAGCTTGGTTGGGATCAGATGTGTCCCATGCTTGAGTAGTCTCTACGACATACTTAAGGTGGGACTCAGCATTGCATGCGTCTAAATATAAAAAAGGTCTTTCACACATCGTTTGAACAAGTTGTTTGGAAGCTATTATCAACCGATTATGGAAGAAAGATATCACTAGGTGTTTGTCAAAACCATTATGGGGGCATGCGCTTACTAGCTCTTGGAACCGTTCCTAACTTTTGTCAAAAGATTCATTATCGTGTTGTCGAAAAGCTTGGATTTGAGTCTTGGCAGAGTTGGTCTTGTGGTGCGGATAGAATTTTGATATAAACTTCGACTGCATATCTCTCCAGGAAGTTACGGAGTTCGGGGGTAGAGACCATAACAAGGTCTTGGCTTTATCCTTTATGGAGAAAGGAAAAATCTTTAGGCGAATGATGTCTTGCGTGAAAGTTTGATCACCAAATGTGTCACATGCCTCTTCGAACTCACGAATATGCAGGTATGGTTTCTCGGAATCCATTCCACGAAACGTAGGGAGAATATGTATCATCCTATTTCGAAAGTGGAACTAACCAAAAGTATACGGAAGTAAAATGCAACCAGAGGTGATAGTCCGCTCAGGAAAAAGTAAGTCTTTCATAGGACGATAGGGAATATATCCCTCTCCAGTACCGAAACTCGCAGCATCAAACATCACACTCGTGCTCTCTTCAAATGACTCCGTGTACTCGCGCGGTGTCCTAGATGTGTGATTCTAAGTTTGACTTCGGGTGTAGCTAATGATAGAGTGCTCAGGAGTAGGAATTGGAAACCAAAATTGTGGGACACGAGGTTTGTGGGAGCTTTCAGAGTTATACTCAACTATAGGATTTTCGTGGATTCTGACTGGAGTATTGAGAGGAGTCTGAGTGTGTTTAGGATTTTGCATTAAAGGCTTTGAGAGGAGATGATAATTTTTTTTTATACTTTCAGATTTTTTTTTTGGATTTTTGGAAATTTTTGGTCAAAGTATTAGATTGACTTGATCTAACCTAAGTCTACCTAAATCCCCGACAACGGCGCCAAAAACTTGACGCGCACATAAATGTGTCTAGTGTGCATGCTATTTAGTCTTGAGTGCAAGCCTTGTCGCTCTAGTAATAATCCGATAAATCGGGTATCGATCCTCAGGGAAACAGGACGAACGGAGTCATAACGACGTTGGAAAGACGAAGGAAACCTAACTTTGACTTTCTAAAGAAACAAAAAGATGATTTAGATTGTGAAATGACTACAGCTAGATGCAATTTTGAAAATGATTAACTACTGAAATAAGGACTAAATGAAATTCAATTATTCTACTGCATAATTACGAACGACTTGACTAAAACTTTAACTATGAAAGGAGAAAGATAGGTCGGGTTACAATCCCCCACACCCTAGTAATTCACTTCGTAGGATACTAGATTCAGAATTAAAGTTTTAAATGAATCCGACTCTTTATTTCTCATAAGTATTACATATGTGAGGGATCGTAGACCGTACAATACGTAAGGAAAGGTTGAATTAAAAATTTGGTCTTTATTTCTCCTAAGTATTACATATATGAGGGATCGTAGCCTGCACATTATGTAAGCAAAGGTTGAATTAAAGTAGTATCGTAGGAACTACGATACAATTCACTTAAAATTTTATTTTCAACTTCTATTTCCACTAACATGAATTACATTGGGTGGGGGTGCCCCAACACTTAAAACTAAGCCGGATATACTAAAACTAGAAGAAAATATGTTTTGAATGATAGAAAACATTTTTACTAGCTATTGAAGATGAAGAATAAGGAAATTACTACTAAAGAATTAACTACTGCAATAATTAAAGAAATAATTGGAATGAATTTACTTGAATTGCAATTTGGAATCAAAACTAGGGTTTTTGTTGTTCCTTCCCTAAGCTAACTACAAAGCTTCCTTAATAACAAATTAGAAGCCTCCTTCTTTTCTAGGAGTTCTTTTAAATTTTTATCCTACGTAATTTACAGGAGTTGGATTGATGCAAAATTCTAAGAAGAAGAAGATCAGATAAAATCTCGAGCACCGGATCGTTCCGGTCAAGACATACTGAACTTGTCCGGTCAGCAACCGGACTGATCCGTTTTCCAAACAAATCGGATTGGTCCGCTAAACGAGTTGTTATGCAGTGATTTTAAGGGCCGAACCAATTCATTTTTTTGGGATACCGGATTGGTTCGCTAAACGTCCATCTTATTCAGTGATTTAGGACCCCGGACTGGTTTGTTTTTCTAGTAAACCGAATTGGTCCGGGTTGTCTTCTCAGCTTTTCTTCAATTTATCTTTAATATCTCGTGAACATCTCACATCTTCGGGTCTTCATAACTTTTAATCCAAAATTCAGATTGGGACGCGGTTTTTCCTACGTGTTAAAAAATGCGAGATCTTCGACTTTTATTTTGGGTCCTCAACCGAATTCCTAGTAGAAATTACACTTTTACCCTTTTGATTTGTCTCCTTTCTTTTCTCTTGCTTCTTTCAGTTTCTTTCTTTCTTTCATTTAATTAATGGCTGTGAAATTAATAAGAAATGAACGAAACTCGGGGTACTTGTTAGACGAATCCGTTAGCCAAGATATGAGATAAACTAATTCGTTTTACGTTGTCCGAGGTAATAAAAGCCTCAAAATTAAGGGGTAAATTTGGAATATTTTATCCCTAATCACCAACATGCCCACTAAAATCGGCTCACACTCGAATTATAGTGTTAACAATCATATATAATAATGATAACAAAAATGACACCACCAGGTTAAAGTAATAGTGAGCTCAAACAGGTATAACAATGGCAAAAAATAAGTAGTATAAAAGTAAGAAAAGATGAGCTAAAGAGGAATAAGACACCAGATATAAATGGTTCAGCCTTTGAAGGGCCTACGTCCATTATGTGAGTGTGTGAAATCCACTAAGTATGGGCTCTAATGGCCATGGTTACATGAACTCACGCTTTCTCTCTCTTACAGTCAATTTACAAAGTTTTAGTAGGGTTTCTAATATGTGACCCCTTTATATGAGGTAAAAGACAAGTATTTATAGTGCTTAGGGGCTGTAGTGCACCTCCTAAGCATGCAATAGGTGTGTGATGATGAAGGCTCCCAATAGGATTATGATAAGTGCACTTAGCACATGTAATTAATGATGATGCAATATTCCCTCATGTGAGGAGATAATCTGGTTGTAACATAATTGTCCACGTGGGACACGCCACTTTGGAACCTTGTACTGCTCGTACTATAAATGTCGTCTGTAGAGTTCTCGACCTAGTCGAGTATGAGGTTGCTGATGCAGTGCATGACTTTATGCTGACAAGTGACAAGTGTCGTCTCGACCGAAGGCATCGGGCCGAGGCCGGTTATACAGGTTATTCCTTGGTGTCGGCTGGTGAGGATGAGACATGTCCTTATTAATGAAATTCTCCCCTGAGGCATCAGGCATTAGGCCGAGGTTGTGAATGACGCAGTCGACACTAGTCTGGACAAGTCTTGGAAATAACCTAGGTGAGGTTATTGGAAAGCTTGGCTGCGAGACCTTTCGTCCCTCATCCTAAGACGAGGTCACACTTGGTCATATCATCTAGTGTCGCACTCATGTCACCCATACAAATCCCATACTGATAAGGATGAAACAAAATATAACATCTATTTTCGTTCTGCCTTACCTAATCGTTGGTACCCTGAACGTAGCTCTCGTGCCGAAGCTGACTAACGATCTGCTGCAGTGGTTGTGCATCCAAGATCTGATCTTGTAGTTGCCCCTACCTCACCTTCGGAAATTCCTTCTTTTATGGCCTGTTCACCCCAAGTGAACATCGACCTAAAAATCTATCTGCTTCTCATTACGTCCCTGCTGGCCTTTCCCATTGTTCCCTTAGTCCTAATGACCCCGAGGAACTAAATGTTATAGTTACAGAGGACCTTTCTGGTCCTACCCGAACCCACTATTCTCAGGTTGAAAACCTATAGACCTAACTCTCTTAGCCCGCTTTCCATGTCGAAAATCTCGCTCCTCCAGTTGTTGTGACCCACTGGCACCGTTACTATATATTTCCTAATCTAACTGGTCTTACTCTCTTACTGTGGATAGATTTAATACAGGATGTCCTAATCCCCACACATAGGACACCTTTCTGTGACATCCCCTAACTCGTCCCCACTGGCCATGTTAGGGTGTCCTTTTATCTAACCTGGTTGTCTTGCCCTGATTGCTACATTGGTTGTCTCTTTGGCTCTGCTGGCTTTAAGGAACTCGTTGCGGGCCTGAACGACCCTTACTGAATCCATCATCACTTTGTAGGAATTAATTTGATCTAAATAATTTAAATGGGTCTCCCACTGGTTATACCCTCCCGTGGTGCTTCACTATCACTATTAAATCCAATCTTTCTCTTCAACTAAATTCTCTAACCCTTTTGGCTCCCTTATCATGGAAGCGTTGATATAAACTTGCAAGCGTAGGACTTTGACGATATCGGTAGTAGTCATCCTAACCAGATTTCTCACCCATGCTTATGTATTCTCATCATGGGTCCATTATCAACTTATGAATCCCTTTTTCATTCTTCGTACCCCGTCTTCGTTGAGTACGAAGTTCGCTAAACACGTCATCGTCTCTCTTACAATCGGTCTCTATTCGGCCTAATTATAATAAGTTTCAAAACTCCAATGGAATTATCTCTTATGATCGTTCTATTTCTACTTCCTGATATGGGGTAACTAACTCATCTCATTACAATGCGGATCCTATGAGCGAACTTTCCACCTGAAATCTAATCAGTGTCGCTTCACTCCACCCCACATAATTACCATTGGATTATCTCCTTCCACTAGTCTATCACACTTCTTCTCTCCTCTGAATTCTTATAGATGGCTCTTCAAAAGAGTCCCTCTGACTTCCCTCTTGCCGATTGTGCTGGGTGAATCTGAAATTATACTATCATTCTTAATGACAGTGCTTGGGGAAACTACTGTTCTTGAGCGACTATCCTATTGTCACTTACTTGAACTATAATCATGGTGATTCTATCACGATCACAATTTCTAAAATAATCCATGTCTTTTGCTAAGCCTCTCCTCAAGCAATCCTCCTAATGGCCCTCGCTGGTCATCCTATGATGTTCAGTGTACGAAGCCTAACCGAACTCATATATGAATCGCATCAACTATTATTAATAGCATGAGAACATAAATTGCATCCAAAGAGGAATACAACAATCCAATGATAAGGCTTTATATCAAAGAACGCTACGCTGAAACGTGAAAGACCACACAGTTCCTATGGACACTAGAACCTGATGCTCGGATACCATCTGTGACACCCCACCTAATTAAATACCTGGTGATCAGGACTTTATTAAATTAAAACAAGGTTTCCATTTGGTTCATTCTTAGCATCATTGTTGAAATTTTTATAAATTCTTACTAAACATCTAGTATTAAAAAAGGCTATGCCAAATTTTATCTTTTTAATTAAACAACAATAACTTGCCAACATAAATTATAATAACTATCCCATCCATGCAATAAATAAGAATCCGAATTAATACTGAAATAAACTAATACCTAATAAAACCTCAGTTTACCAAACCAAAATAAAAGTCCAATATAAAATCTGAATACAAAGTCTAGATGATAAAAAATGAAATAACTGAGGGAAACATTCCCGAAGGAAATACTGAACTGCACCCTACACTAGGAGTGAAGTAACTGAGGTGTCTACGTTCAAATCCTGCAAGCATCCACAAGTGCTACAGCTATGCATCCTTGGAACAGATAATCCTGTTTGGTGTCCCCATGGCGGGACACCTAAAAAGTTTTGGAATATATTTTTCAAGAACAGGTCAGATCCCGTGTAAAAACCTTCTGAAAACATAGTAAGTATTTAAATCGTAGTTTAAATAACCAGTTATTAGATACACAATTTAGGCTGCGAACACTCCCTTGAGTTCCTCACCCCTCATCTATAATGCGCACCTATTGCCCCCTAGTCAAGCTACCCAATCCAACTAGGTCTCCAACATCAAATTTACCATCAAAACAGTCTATCTCACCCGTATCGCCCATACAGTACGCTAACGAATTCCCTTAATAATTAACATCTCTCTTATGTTATTATTAATCCAAGTTAACCTTTCGCACATGTTATAGTTCACCCATGACATTAAGTTTCTCCACGTAAATTTCATCTTTAAGCATACTTTATCTCTATTTCCTACTATTTACACACTATTAGTTTTGGCATTGTTTAGATATACACAAACTAGTCTCCCTATTACCTCACATAAGCAGATTAAAATACTGTTGTAGATATGCATTATCTATTTTCACTACTATCACCCACAATTAGCTTACACATTCTTTTAAATGAACATAATCTAGTCTTCTTACTATACACATCAGTATGATTATCCATACGGTATATATATTTCGCACACAATATATACTATAAGCGCATATTCTGCTATCATGCCCCGTATCACACATTAAGGACTAATTGTTTGGATTGTCCCATCAAACGTGGTTCGGATTGTCACATCAAACTCAAAATCAAATCGTACAAATTGGTCAATTGCTTTAGATTGTCCCCTCGAACCTAGATCTAATTGTCACATCGAATCTAATAATCAAATCACGCATTAAGGACTATTGGTTTGGACTGTCCCCTCGAACTTGGTTCAGATTGTCCCATCAAACCCAAAATGTAAGCATACACACAACATATCCATATGTATATTCAATGTAGGTACACACACATGACCTATAATAAATTCGGATAGGTATACACTCAACCTATTATCCTAATTCGTATAGGTATTCTCGCACCTATAAACATAATCCGTATAGGTATACACTCAATCTATAATAATAGTTCGTATGTAGTATTTATCTCTAGAATACTCACCGTACTATTAATCCATAATATACTTATCTCCCGTCTATTTCAAATATTCTTCTTTACCCGAAGGGCCCATTATTACACCTAAATGTTAATTCAGTAGTTATTACCCTAATACCCCACTGGTTATAATATTAGATTATGGTATACCCTTCCCGTAACCCAAATCAAATTTCTCGATGTGCGATTCACCCAACTCTCTATCGTCGGTTAATTATCCCAACTAAACTTTTATCAATATCAATCAAACCAAAATCCCATGCCTACTGACCTTCCCAACTCTCCTCATAATTATTAACTATCACCCAAGTTCCTTGTAATTTAATTCATGGGGTAATATAAACAAAATGCAAAATTGTGGCTTTCTGGGTCGCCGAATATATTCGTCCCTGAGCTGAATCGATTCGGTTTGTCGTAGGTCTCCTTATCCATTACGTTTTTACGTTTTCTCAATTTCATTACTCTCTCAAAACTTCATGAAACATCACCAAATCTTAAACCAATGTACCTAATCAATCGATAAACATATGTGAGTGATTTCCAACGTAAAATTCTCACAAATACATCACGAATTCAAATCAAGATCCGATTATCTTCCAAAAATACATCAAACCCTAGTTTTCTCATATTCTTCACATCTTTTAATCAAGAACCCTGATTAATTTCATCTTAATCATAATAAACCCACTGATTTCATGATACCAATACCAAGGAATATATCTACATGCAATTCCTGTTTCAAATCATGGATTAAACCCTCCCAAAATCATATTTAATCTCCCCAAAACATGAAATCAAACCCTATTCTAGATGGGTATTATAACATGATTAAAATAAATGCAAGATAAATAATTGCGTCTCAATAGAAGGTCCAAAATTCGTTGGTTTGATGGTATGGTTTTTCTCCCCTCGCTCTGAACTCAATTCTGTCGCGTTCGGAGCGAAAAACGATGTAGGAAGCTTGATTCTCCCCTCTTCTTCCTTTACTGTGGCCTCTCTTCATTTATCTTTGTGTTAACCCTAGTTACCTTTCTTTAATGGAAGATATAAACTTAATATTTTCGGATTTCCACAAACCACAAACTCTCGAATGACCGAAATGCCCTTAAACGATGCCGGGATGGTCTAAAATCGTCCCGGGACCCAAACTATACTATTTTGGAATCAATCGTGACCTCAAAATCACAATTCGAATCACTTTATAAAATCATCTTATTTCCACCTCAAAATGCGACACGCGCGAATTTAAACTTAAACTGAATCAATTAAATCTAAATCCTCGAATTAGATAATTTCTCCCAACTAAATGAATTTCTATATCACCCCTTTAATAAATTTTCACATTCTCAAAAATACGGGGTGTTACATCTATTTTCTCATTTGATGATTGGTTATAAGCCATTCGTACGTAGTATTTATCTCTCGAATACTTTGTTCGAATGAGCCGATAATTTTCCATTTTTTTATGTTTTTCTTAAATAATTTCATCCTTATATCATTGTTGAAAATCCTCCTACATATAGGAGTGCGGAGCAGAAGTTTTTTGAGAGGCAAAATCTTATGTTTTGAGTTCCCAAACTCTATCAAAAAGCCCTCCCGAACCAGTTCTCCCCCAAGTTGTTTAGGATTCAAGTGTTCACCTTAATATGCTTTTAAGATCCTATTTTGAGCACTAAAGTTTATTATCTACATTTATTTAGTTTCTCTTAATGCGGTGGATTTCATGCCTGGTGTATTTACATATGGTGGAGTCCGTGTGTGACGGTTGCTGAGCCTATTCCAAAAATATCGATGTGTGGACTCACACATTGCGACGCTTCTTGAATGGACTCTAGCGTGCACTATGGAGGAATGATAAAAAATGAAGAGTATCAAGGCTTGCGAGGGCATCAAGTTTGTATTATAAATCTACTATCTGTCTTGTGTAATTCGTCACCATAGTAAATTGCATTGGCTGGGCCGTTCAAGATTTTTCCATTTTGAGTTTTCCTCTTACATCGGACTTTGTGGTTTGATTTACTTATTTTATCTGTAATCACCTAGATGCATGCTTTAGGATAAAGACAAAATTGGTTAGTGCATTTATTACAACAATTGAATTATTTAATCGATGCTAAGTTTGATTTAGGTGAAATATGTTTAATTGAAATTAAAACTGAGAAAATTTTGAAAATAATGGTTTACTTGGTTTTTGCACCCTTTGCCATATTAGAACCCTATTGCCTATAAGCCCTTCAAATTGGTATCAAAGCAGGAACACTAAGTTATTGTGTAGATCCCAATTTCATGCTGTTTTAAGGATGGTCTATTTCTCTCTCTCTCTCTCTCTCTCTCTCTCTCTCTCTCTCTCTTGTTTATTTCTCTCAATAGGTCATTACACTGTTAAGTCAACCTAATTATTGATTGATGAGGTTGATTTTGATATTTGAGAGGTGTTTAATGAGATTTATAACTGCACTGATAGATTAACTAAGTTGAATTTTAAACTTGAAAAAAGGAAAAAATTTCCTGAAAATAGAATTTGTGCTTAAAAGGTGATATTGAATTTTTGTGAAATATTCAAACTCAACGTGACATTATGTTTTATATGTTCAAGGACATGAAACAAGATTTTTAAAATTTAGAAGTGTCCAAGAAAGAATGTGAAACTAGAGTCCATGTTTTAGAGAATTAATTAAATGACTCTAAAGTTTGTAAGTTTAAAGAATGTGCAATGATAAATTGATAAAAGATTGAAGGTATGTAAAAAAATTATTAGGGATACGTTTGCTTACATTGAGGGGGAATGAGATAGCCTTCTAGGTATTATTAAAAATTTTAAGGAGTACCTAACATTTGAAGAGTCTAATCCTTTGCTTGAGTCTATACGGTTGAAGCTAGAAGATGACTTAAAAGACTCAAATAGTGTTGGTAGTGGCTTTGATAATTTGAATTCTTTCGCTGCTAATGAAAAGACTAACACTTGTTTAAAATTGTCAATCATTACCCAGTATTTTAGAAAAGGTCAATCGAAAGTCCATCTTCCTCATGTTTACACATGTTTGAATTATGGCAGGAAAGATCACCTTATGATTCTTTGCTTTAATATTAAAAAAACTCTCAGGAAGTCTATATGTAGTGTCACCATGGTTTCGCAAACCCGATGCATTAGGTATTCATTTATTTTGGCTAAAAAGTCCATTTTGGATGCACTAAATGTTAGACCGATTAATTCTCGCATGCTTGTGCATGACTCTTCACATGCTATATTTTATGGGTGATTGCTTGCATATTTTTCATATACTAGCTTTTTTGCTTCATGTTTTATGCTTTTGCTAGTTGTATGATGTTTGTCTTTTGACTTTTGATTTTTCATTTATTGGGTCATATTGAAAAAATACAATATATTTTTGTTTGTCTTTTGAGTTTTGTGTGATGCCTTTTAAAAAAATGTTACTCAAAAAGATTTTTATTTATGTGTAGTTTAGTTTTACACATTTTTTGGGGAATATCGGTGTGTTTGAATCTTCTTCCTTCCTTGTTTCATGTGTTTAGAACATTTTATTGTAATTTCAATGCTAATATTGTTTTAATCACGTTTGCATGAAGTAGTTTGAAAATGACTTGCTTAATGAATTCACTTTGCATATGCCTCCTCATAAACATGAACGGGCTCTTTTGGATTTTAACTTGATATGTTACACGAGCTAAGTTAGATGTTCTCCTAACAAACTTGTCATTATATAAATCTTTTTGACTATGGCGGAGTTGTGAATGTAATAAAAATTGCCCATGAGCTTTTACTTTATTGGAAATATGAGTGTGCGCGGAAAAGGAATACGAAGGGATAAATATTCCCTGTGTGAAAGGCCATCATAACAAGAGCCTAAAAAATTAAGAGCCAAAAGAAAAGAAAATATTGTCAAGGATAAATTTTATTTCATCGACCCTTTAATTAAATTGGTATCTTCGAAATAAGAGAGTGAAAAATTGATATATCTATATTTTTAGGGTGTTTTAAGTTGAAGATCAATGGGTTTATATAATGAGTCCTAGTTAATTCATGTTTGATGTTATTGATATGAGAATCATCAATATTTTCTAGGCTAGTGGGCATTGTATTTGTTTATCCATTATGAGTTCACTTGATCTGTCATTATGTGGTTAAATATTTATTTGACAAAGTTAATGCATTAAAATAGAAGTCCTTAGACATTTTTGAGTGGTTAGGTCATAATTCTTTTATTTCTAGTTCACTCTCCTTGCTCTGTTTACCATATATTTATTTAGACACATCGATATTATGCTAGTGTGGAAAGTTTATTATGTTTTATGTCTTGTTTGTGGTGTTTATACCAATATATATGTTTATGTGTCATTGGTATATATATATATATATATATATATATATATATATATATATATATATATATATATATATATATGGTATCATTTTGTTTTGAGTTTTTGCATTTTGCATTTAATCCATTTTTTCCACATGCTTTATATTTCAATCAAATTGGTATGCTATATGATCGTATTGGTATCTCTTGTTGCTTGTTTAAATTAGTATCTCATGCAGTATTTTGTATTCAAGTTAGTATCATTTTTGTAATAAAACTAGTATTAAATGATTATTGTTTAGATTATTTGTACTTGTATTGCCAAGTTGTGTTTGTTGTTGCTTGTTGAACTTAACACCATTATATGACATTATTCTTTCCTCTATAATTACAATTGGTATCACATGTTCCAACATTCTAGGGGAGAATGATTTATGAGGGAGAAATATTTTACTATGCATTCTTTCTTTATCTACTGCTAAACAAAAAGGGTGTGTGTGGGGGGTGGGGGGGTGGGGGGGATGGAATCTTTCACTTTTGTTTTAGGAGGAGATATTTATGTTAGGGGAGACGTCTTACATAGTTGGGTATTATTATATATAAGAGGAGTTTTATTCTTATGCAAATATTATATTTGTTATATTCTCTTTGGATTTGAAGGTGTGTTTAAGTTTGCATGTTTGCGACATGTGATAAAGTTCAGAAGAGAAAATTTACTCGTATTATGTGTCGATCAAGTTGTACTTTTTCCTTTTTGGGGTTATGGACTGAGTCTTAGAGAAGCTTGATGACCCATAGGGGTTTTTATTTTTATTTATTTTTGGACTATCAAAAGGGGGAGACTTGTAAGGAAAAAAATTCGTATAGAGTCAATTTGTATTTTTTGGCTTGTTCTGTGTTTGGACAAAACTATTTAAGTCATAGATTAGGACTTGAGTGTGTTTAACTTTCAAGCCTATGACATGGTTTCTTGAAGACATAGCATCCAAGTTAAAAGATCTACATCATAGTGTCATGTTTCATGATCGTTTTCGTCTTTTTGTTCCAAGGATCTCTCAGGTATGAATGCGTATTTATTTTGAGCCTTGAATTTTATATTTGGGTGTTAGGATTTTATAAAATTGGTTTTAAAATTTAAAGAAAAATATTTTTTCACGAGGTCGTTAAAATGACTTGGTATGTAATCTGAACGAGTAACCTTAACTCGTTAGAATAGGTTCTAACGAGATATGGAATGAAATGTTTTCACGTTACTTTGTTTTCTCGTTTCATGATTCATTATAAACCGTTCGATCGAAATAAAGGGCTTCGTTCGAATGAGATGTACCTCGTTCGAAAGAGCCAATAATTTTTTATTTTTTCAAGATTTTTCTTAAATTATTTCATCCTTATCTCATTTTTGGATAACCTCCTATAAATAGGAGTGCGAAACAATAGTTTTCTGAGATGCAAAAACTTATGTTTTGAGTTCACAAAGTCTATTAAAAAGCTTCCCCAAACCTTAGTTTTCACCCAAGTTATTTAGGATCGAAGTGTTCATTTTAATATGATTTGAAGATCCTGTTTTGGGTACCAAAGGTTACTATATGAATTTATTGAGATTTGCCTCGTGCGATGAATTTCGTGCCTGATTTTATTACATACAATGGACTTTGTGTGTGATGGTTGCTGAGCCTACTCATTGGATACAGAGGTGTGTGTGGACTCACACATTATGGAATCGGGTGAGTGGATTCTTATGTGCACTGTGGAGGAGAGGATGAAGACTGAAGAGTGTTAAGGCTTGCGAGGGCTTCTAGTATTTGTTATAAGTTTACTGTCTATCTTGTATAATTCCTCATTATACTAAATTACGTTGGTTTGGTTGTCTGAGGTGTTTCACATTTGGTCTTTCCTCGTACATTGGAGGTTATGGTTTGTGTAAAATGCCGTGTATGATACCAATAAAAGTAATTCTTAAATATTCAATGAAATCCAAACACACTTTTTTAATTAGGTGTCAAACTTTGAACAAACAAAGTTCAATTTTATTTCAACCCCTAAACATGCATCTAAGTGTTATGAACCATTCAAATCATGCATGAAGATAAAGACAAACGATTAAGGAAAAAAACCCCTTTCGGGTAAAAACCTTTTATAACACTTTAAAGAATTTACAAGACCTTTGATTTACATACAACCTGATAATCGCCCACAAGTGTGTAATGCATGGTGACTTTAGCAAACCTTCAAAGATACGAGAGATAGCGAAATACCCTCTAGGTGTCGGTTCGTCATCTTGGGCTCGTCCACACACAAAGACCTACGCTCGGTATCCACCGATCAGTTATGGAGATGCCTTCTCCACAAAGGTTGAACAAACCACAAAACTATGCTTTGGGTTCCACAAAACAACTCACACAAAAAGTTATTGGGATTGTGAATTATAAAACAAAATTTGAACCCTCAAATATGATGGAGAATAAACCAAAAAATACTCAAAACGTATTCTGTTTAAACCAGTGTTTTCTCTACACGAAATACAAAACCCTAACACCCTATATATAAAAACATTTAAGGCGGTAACATATCAGGAATAAACACTTGTCGTTCGAATGAAAAGTGATGTCGTTTGAACGACACTCCATCTCGTTCGAACGAGATGTGACATCGTTTGAATGACAGTCACTGATCCCTCTTAAATAACTTTAAAATATTAAAAACTTGGAATCCTTAAAAAACAAAACTGTTTATGGGATCAAGAGTATTTATCCAAAACTTTTTATGATTAAAAATCATTTAAAAACATTTTAAAATTATTTTTCATTTCATAAAAAATCCTAACACTTTTAATGTAAAATGTAAATGGAACCAAAACGCATTTTACCAAATTCGTCCTTGTTGGGCATGATTGTTGAAGTGACTTGAAATTCGAAATGTCGATTGCAGATGTAAGCTTCCCAATTCTTTGACAAACTTGTAGCGTTATACGACATACTAAATGTGACGGACAATGTCCTTACAAATCTCCTCCTATGTCTGTGCCGGTACAAAATAAAAATATTCGAATTATCAATCAAAATATGACCTATACAAATCTACCCTCCCAAATACTCAAACGTGGAAAGATAAACTGAACAAGTCTTCCAATTTTTTTTAATCTTCAACAATCAACTTTTCAAATATCCAAGCTTTTCTCATCAGGGTGTGCAATGGAACTAAAACACATTTTACCAAATTCGTCCTTATTGGGCATGATTGTTGAAGTCGACTTCAAATTCGGATTGTCGATTGTAGATGTATGCTTCCTAATTCTTCGACAAACTTGTAGCAGTATATGACATACTAAATGTGACGGACAATGTCCTTACAAATATCCTCCTATTTCTATGCCGGTACAAAATAAAAATATTCGAATTATAAATCAAAATATGACCTATACAAATCTACCCTCCCAAATACTCAAACATGGAAAGATAAACTGAACAAGTCTTCCAATATTTTTCAATCTTCAACAATAAACTTTTCAAATCTCCAAGCTTTTCTCATCAGGGTGTGCAATTAAAAGAATCTTCAATTGTACCTACACATGAGACAAAGCAAAAATTTCATGATGTTTCAAGTTTGAAATGATATAAATCATAAACATGAAAGCATAATCAAATCTCCCCCATACATAAAACTCCCCCATAATATAATAATTTGTTCTCTTCCTTTTTGTTTGTCCCAAATAGACAAGGAAAAGAATAAATCACAAAAAGCAAATTGGGGTGTCACAGAAAACCAAGCAAACAAACTATTTTTGAAATTTTTAATTTTTTATACAAAATACAAAAAAAATATGATGTTACAAAAAATCACACAACATGAATTTATACTAAGACGACCAAATCGTGAAGACGAAATGAATGGGTGTGAACAAATTCGATAGGAAAATCAACTCAATCATATCATATGTGCAAGATGCATGAGTGTACTCCTAACGAATGAACATAAAAAATAGTCATTTCGTGTAAAATTGTTGAATTTAGAGGACATTGTCTTAATCATATCAACAAATAAAAGTATAAATGATTTCCTCACCAATAACGTCCAAAACGATTTCATGATTTTCAAGACTTTTTAAGGATGTGCAAAGACGTTTTAATTCTCCAACCAAACTCCCTCACATATATTTTCTTTTCGAGGTGATCTAAATTCTCAAACATTGGAGAATTGACGAATAAACCTAATGGCCCATAATTGGCATATATTTCTTTTTATTGCCATTCAATTTTTTTGTGCTATTTTAAACCTCTCTGGACCCCGGATAATTAAAATTCCTCAATTTTTTAGGTACAATTTAAATGGCGGCTTAATCGCAACGGATAAATGCGTACCTTTTGTAGACCTTCAGCGTTTATAAAATTCACACAAACTTATGGCAAACGGTAAAAATATGCACACCTTTTATTATCTTGTTTTATCTCATTTGGTTCGCTTTAATAGACAGAATTGAGATGAAAACACGTAACCAACATGCGATTTGACAATAAAAAATGTCAAACAAATCCGTGCATGTGTGCAATAAAAGAACAAAGTGAGTCAAACATGTAGCTAGCAACACTCTAGCAGCTCAAAGACTCCAAACTTTGTAAAGCACCTGAATGACACAATATATTATCTCAAAACACTATCAAACAGTCACATGGATATGGCATGAAGTCGTGACTTGGTCATCCTAAATGTCAATTCATATAAGGTGCAAACAAAATGCAATACTCTTTTTTTGGTTTTTCAAAATTTTATTAAAATAATTCTTTTTGACTTTTTCAAAAATTTTCATACAAAAATCCAATACAAAAAGTACATGTCAACACACTAGCAAATATATATCGTGAAAGCACAACTAGTGTATGAAAACAATCATGCAAGCAATCAACGATATGAAATAGCAAGTGACGAATCATGTGCAAGCATGTGAGAATCAAAACATCTAAAGTCTAGCGTATCCAAAAGTGATTTCCTATCCCAAACAGAAGTGACATGTCGACTAGGAGTTTTAGGAACCAACAAAATACTAGACATAGACTTCCTAGGACCTCTTAGAAGATCAAAACAGAAATGCTTAAGGTGTCTTTTACTACCACAATGTGAAAAAATGTAAACGGGTGGAACGACACCTATGGGTTGACCTTTTCTGACGTCCTTAGGAATGATTGACCCTCTAAAAACAAATAATGGTTTTGGGTTTATTAATGGATTCATTAGAACATGAAGAGCCATTACCATCACTATCAAACCTACTTGAATCGTTTAAATTATTTTTCAACTTTAAAATATTTGATTCAAGCAAAGAATTAGACTCTTCCAAAGATAGGGATTTCTTTTTTAAATTATCAATTAAACTTAACAATTTATCACATTCACCCTCAATTAAGACAAACTTATGCCTAAGAGTCTTTTCACGTTCCGTAAAATCATCGATTAATCTTTTATCGTCGACGGCACAAACGGGAACCTTAGAATTTTTTAAGTCCTCCATTTTTTTCCTAAAACTAGGACTTTATCATCACTCCCCTTTTTAGCAATTTTCAAAGAATCAAAATAATTGCACAAATTACCAAAGTTCTCACGAAAAATATCCCTTTGAGTTTGAAACGTTTGCAAATATTCAGACTTATTTTTAAAAAGATAATTTTATTCTTCCAAAATTTTAATTCTTTTGCAAAGTTTCAAATTTAAAAAGGTTAATTTTTCAGCACGATTGTGAACATTATGAAACTCATCTCGACTAACAACATCAACAGTATGAGAATCCATCGAGAAAATAAATCAGGAGAGGAACACAAATAACCACAAAAAATTGCAATATAGGATCTACACAGTAAAATAGTGAAACCTGCTCTGATACCAATTTGAAAAATGTCGTGTGTGATACCAATCAAATTAATTCGCAAATATTCAATGAAATCTAAACACACTTATTTAATTAGGTGTCAAACTTTGAACAAACAAAGTTCAATTTTAGTTCAGCCCTTAAACATGCATCTAAGTGTTATGAACCATTCAAATCACGTATGAAGATAAAGATGACCGATTCAGGAAAAAAAACCCTTTCGGGTAAAAACCTTTTATAACACTTTGAAGAATTTACAAGACTTTTGACTTACATACAACCTGATAATCGCCCACAAGTGTGTAATGCACGGTGCCTTCAGCAAACCTTCAAATATACGAGAGACAACAAATTACCCTCCAGGTGTCGATTCGTCATTTTCGGCTCGTCCACACGCAGAGACCTACGCTCGGTATCCGCCGATCGGTTATGGAGATGCCTTCTCCACAGAGGTTGAACAAACAGCAAAACTATGCTTTGGGTTCCACAAAACAACTCACACAAAAAGATATTGGGATTGTGAATTGTAAAACAAAATTTGAACCCTCAAATATGATGGAGAATAAACCAAAAAAGACTCAAAACTTATTCTGTTTAAACCTGTGTTTTCTTGACACGAAATACAGAACCCTGACACCCTATATATAAAATTTTTTTAAGGCGGTGACGTGTTAGGAATAAACACTTGTCGTTCGAATGAAAAGAAACTTCGTTCGAACGACACTCCATCTCGTTCGAACGAGATGTGACATCGTTTGAACGACAATCACTGATCCCTCTTAAACAACTTAAAAATATTAAAAACTTGGAATCCTTAAAAAACAAAACTGTTTACGGGATCAGGAGTATTTATCCAAAACTTTTTATGATCAAAAATCATTTAAAAACATTTTAAAATTATTTTTCATTTCATAAAAATATCCCAACACTTTTAATGTAAAATGTAAATGGAACTAAAACAAATTTTACCAAATTCATCCTTGTTGGGCATGATTGTTGAAGGCAACTTGAAATTCGGATTGTCGATTGTAGATGTAAGCTTCCTAATTCTTCGACAAACTTGTAGTGGTATACGACATACTAAATGCGATGGACAATGTCCGTATAGTTTGATTGACTTATTTTTATCTACAATAACCTAGTTTCATGATTTAGGATAAAGTTAAAATTAGTTAATCGATTTATCATAATAATTGAATTAGTTACTCGACGCTAAGTTTCGTTTGGGTTAAACTTATTTAATTGAACTCATAGTTTAGAAAATTTTGAAAATGATGATTTGCTTGGTTTTACATCCTTTGCCATATTAGAACGATAAAACCTATAGGCCTTTCAGAGAGGGAGAGTGAAAGATGAATTCCTACTCGGGTTTAATGAGAGCATACACTATCTAGAATCATCGGAACCCTTGAGAATGGTGTTAGGACAAAAAATTGATTTCTTAATGAATTAACTTAATTTTTGAAGTTTCACATTTGAAATTGAACCTTAAAATGTCAAAGAGGCTCCAAACGATGAAATTTGGATAAGCGTGATGCAAGAGAATTTAAATCAATATGGCAGGTTAAGAGCTCGACAGTTGGTAAATAGACCTTGTGGTCAAAATATCATAGGTACTAAATGGGTTTTTGAAAATAATTTGGATGAACATGGTGTGATTTTCAGGAATAAGGCTATGCTTTTAGCTCAGGGCTATTCTCAAATAGAGATAGTTGATTTTGATGAAACTTTTGACCCCATTACAAGATTAGAGAGTATTCAACTATTTTTAATAATCACTTGCTACACAAAATTCAAGTTACATGAAATGTATACCAATAGTGCATTTATCAATGGTGTTGTGAATGAAGAGGTATAAATTGACAAATGCACGAGTTTTGAAGTCACTAAATTTCCTAATCACGTGTTAAGGTTTCATAAAGTCTTGTCCGATCTCAAACAAAATCCTATAGCTTGGTATGATAGGTTGATCGCATATCTCTTGAAAAGTGGTTTTAAGAGAGGAGGAGTGGATATGACACTATTTGTGAGAAAAAGATAGGTATCATATCCTTGTAGCTCAAATTTATGTGGATGATATTGAGTTAGGATCAAGGATAGGGAAATATACTCATAATTATTTTGAAATAAATGAAGAATGAGTTTCAAATGATCATAGTGAGTGAGTTAACATTTTTCTTGGCTTGTAAGTTTTAATACCCCGCACTTTTAGGGATATTTAAATTACATAAATGAGTGTAATTTGGAAATTTGAGGAATTTCTGTGAATAATAATTTTTGGAAATTACGAGTGTTAGATGTTTTCCGATGTGTGTTACATTTACTTTTGGGACTAAGTAAATGAGTTGGATTATTTTAATTACATGTCACAGTTGGGTAAAGCGACAAAGGATAATATTTCAATTGGAAAAATCCGTATTGAGATGTGTTGGGTTTAATTAGTGGATTGTAGTTAAGTGACTCGGATGGAGATTTAGTGCGCGGTTGGGTTCGGAATGGCCAAGATAGTCATAATAGAGTATCCGGGGTTAGTGCTTAGGTCTCGGGGATTTTTGGACTAATAGGGACTCACAATTGAGTAAACGAATCATTTTTCGGTTAATAAGGGATAAAACCTTATTTCTCTCTATATAAGGCACGTGAGAGAGGAAATAAAGAAAAAAAAATTAGATAAAAGAAAGAGGAGAAGAGAGAAAGGAGGAGAGGAAGAAGAAAAGGGAGATTCCGGCCAAACTCCGCGGGATTCGACGCGAGGTCATCGAATTTTATCCACGAGGGAAGTGTTTACTTGCTTTATTAATTTAGTGTGTTTATTTGTCATATTGTAGTTGGTGTGTAAAGATATAAAGTTTTTTTGGTTGGGTTTTCGTTAATCAAAATAGGTTTTCGGAAGTTTAACGAATAAACCCGGATAATATCCAATTTGAGTAACTTAGGAATTAATTGAAATTAGTTGTTGGTTATGAGGTCTAGGATGATTAGAACCCTTTTTATGTGTGTATATATGGTTGTTTGAGGTTGGGTGATGACGAAAATGAAGATAAAAAGCTTGGAGGTGTATTAATGGAGGTTTGGGATTTTGGAGAAGAAGGTGAATAGTAACTCTGTCTTTTTCGAATCGATTCGGCTAGGAAGCGAGTCGATTCGTCTCTTGGTAAAAAAATGACATTTTAGATCTTTTTGATACGGTCGTGTGAGCGTCGACCGCGCATTTTTTCTGAGTTTTTTTTATTTATAATGATTTTTCTACAGAAGGCTGTTCGAGATCGAAATCGTTATTTAGAAATCAAACCTGACATTGGGAGAAAATTAATTAATGTGTTAGTTAAAAATCAGTGTTAGGATGATTATGGTGATGTTGGTTGAGGTTAGAAACCATAAAATGGAGAATGGGTTGATATTTGGGTATTTTTGATAAGATGAAATTGCCCAAATAGTCCCCTCCGAATAGGGCAAATCGATTCGGGTCTAGACCAAATCGATTCGCATAAGGGGACCTGTAAGGCTGTCTCAGGCCGAATCAATTTGTATTAAGACCAAATCGATTTGCCTTTGAGGATCTGCTTGCAGAATACTTTTCGAATCGATTCGCATTTGGGGAGAATTGATTCGCCTTTATTGAATTTGGCAGTTTTCCTTTTTTGAGTTTAGGGGGAGTTAAATTATAATTGGAGATTATTATGAGGGTATCTAGTTATGATATTAGGACTCCTAAATGATGGTATTGAGGGTGAGTAAACCTTGTAATGAGTGATAGAACATTGGATTAGTTTAGTGTACAACTCGGGGTATGGACTTAGTGAGGGTTCGGGTCGAACAACGTTCGATAGAGGTCTTCGACAAGTGTGTATAGAGAATACTTATAAATTTAGTATTGTAAGTGTGCGAATACTTAGATACTATTACGAATGGGAACATTCGAGGTTGTTGGCTATCGCTATGAGAGTTTGGTAATTATAGCCATATGTATTGAGAAGTGATATAGATGATATATATGACGTTGTTATAGTATATCTAATATGATACGAACACACACACACACACACACACACACACACACACACACACACACATATATATATATATATATATATATATATATATATACGTGTGTGATTGGTATATTTGTATTTTAGAGGTTGGTTCCACGGGCTTTCCTTTGGTATAGGGTTGGAATAGCCAAATTATATATTTTCTCTAGTGCGATCCGGGGAGGTTGCGCGATGTGGGTGAATCCCCTGGCTTGAGGAGCAGGGAGAGTATATCCCAGGTCATCTTGTCCCGTGTACGAGTGCAATGTGTGTACTACACTTGCAGAGGGAATATGACCACCTCCATCGTTGTGTATTTTTACCATGACCATGAGTGAGTCTGTCTTGGTACCGTGGTTGAGTGAGTAAACTCGGATTCGAATAGGCACTATGAGACCGCATCCTTGAGTTATAGCTCAGTGGGATGGTTATTATAGTTATGATAGTGATAGGTATAATCATAATTGTTGCGTATGATATATTGCTTGTATATGAAGATGAGATATCATATAAAGTAAATATATGTATATAAAGTGAAAAGACTAAGAAAGTGTATTTCCCCTTCCGGTAGATTAATATTCGGATTTATATGAAAAAGGAATTATAGGTTCTAGTGAGAACTCTCTCTCTCTCTCTCTCTATATATATATATATATATATATATATATGTATATATATGTATGCGAGCTATATATATACACGTTATGTGCTAAGGGCTTAATGAATCCCGACGATCAACATTGCTAGGTAGTAGTGTATCGGGGGGTTCCTTGTTTGGATTTCGCTTCACGAGACACCCCACGCACGAACGTAGCGCAATGTTGGGAATGGGAAAAAGTTTAACCCTTAGTACTCGGGTCTCTAAGGATCTTAGAAAATCAGTGAAATAGATTAGTTAGGCAGGGTAGCTTAACTAGGTTGTTTAAAAGGTATGCGATAGGTGTGCAATATTAGAAGAGGGGTGAGGGGTATCTCATGGGAGTGCGATACCAATTTAAATATGAGATAAATCATATTTTAAAAATATGGCATTTAATCACTTGCTAAAATATTTTCAAAACTCGGCTCTGACCCGTTTCTTTATTTTATCCTCTCTTGCTATATATATTATATATATCCAGGTGTCCAGACATAGGGATGCCTGGATGATGATCCTTTCGAGTCAGACGTTGCTGCAACAGTTGTAGATGCATGCAGGTTTATTTTTAGATGCTCCTATTATTGTGATCTAGATAGGAGCATTGTAGTAACACTCGGGCCGAAAGCCTAATTATATTCATTTACTATTTTACCGCCTTTTAATGCGGCATTCTATTTGGTTGTAATATGTTAAACCGAGTGTTCGATTATTTTATTTCATTTCAGTTTCATGTATATAAGCTCTTTGGATGTTTTATTTGACTGGTTTGGTTAAAAGATTAGTTAAATAAAATTTTGACGCGAGCCTAATATGTTATTAGTAATTAAATTGGTTTTTGACAGTGATGCTGAGAATGAACCATATGAGACTCCTATTTTAATTTGGTATAGGAGTGATCACCTGGTATTTTATTAGGCGGGGTGTCACACATGTGAAACAAATGAAAAATGAGATTTTCATATCCCAAATAGCATATGATAAGCAGCTGGTCAAAAAGTTTGATATGGAGTCGGAAAAACATGTTACACACCTATAGGAATTGAATCCAAATTTACCAAAGGTAAAAGTTGAAAATATGTGGAAGACAAGCTGTATATAAGCATGATTGGTAATTTTCTCTAGCTTATCACTAGCCATCTTGATTTATCATATAGTTTAGAAGTTGTTCTAGGTATCAAGCCAAAAATAAATAATCATATCTACAAGCGATAAAAATACTCATCTGATATGTAATTGGAACTCAAAATATTGGGTTGTGGTATCCGTTTGATACTAACAACTCATTATATGCATATACAGATTCTGATTGGGCAAGAAATATCGTTGATCAAAAGAGCACATCGAGTGTATGTTTTTTCTTTGGAAGATTTATGGTATCCTAGATTTCAAAGAAACAAAATCCAATATCATTATCCATGGTTGAAGATGAATATATTATTACAGGTAGTTGCTGCACTCAATGGCTTTAAGGTGAATGACTATGAGTTATAGAAAAGAACAATGGATTTATATTGCGACAACATGAGCGCAATTGATATCTCGAAACATTTTACAACAAGATATATAGAATTTATACCTCGCTTGATTAGGGATTTGGTAGAAAAAAATGTCATTAGTGTGAACTACGTCCCTACCGATACGAAATTAGTCGATATCTTTAAAAATCCTTTAGACATTTATAGGTTTAGCTACCTTACATGTTTCTTAGGCTTCCTTAAAATCGAGTTATTGTCATTCCTTGGTATGAACGGTGAATCGTGTTACATATATATTTGTACATTTGGGTTTCATATTTTGTTGAGATATTTGAAAAAGCCAAAATGGTTTTTGACATTTTGTCTATTTTTAATCAAATCTCATGCAATCGATATGATTGTATGAAAAGTTATTTAATTTCTTGTAAGATTGATATTGAAGAAATAGTTGTGTTTGACAAAATGAATCTTTTAAACACCGTCATGATATAAATGATGACATGTACTTCTGCTTGATGATAAAAAACCATGTTTTTCACAACACTGCACAAATCTAAATTTTTTCATGACTATTGACATTTTTATAAGAACTTGTGATTTTAATACAAAATTTGATCTTGCATGAGTTTCTTAAAAATCTTAATAGTCTATATGTAAGAAAATGAGAGTTTTATTGTTGACGAAGTTGAAAAAGGACCATTTTTTATGCATTGATAAGGGCTACCATTAGAGTGACAATGTCGAGTTTGAATTTAAGTATCGCTTGGATAGATGTCATCTAATGTGTGCGTGAAAATCCAATTAACATCAAAAGTCAATATGTTGAAAAGAGTCACAAGCTAAGTTCTTAATAAACATTTAAAATTAGATAGTGCTATAACTTCAATTGAAATGAATGAGCTTTTTTAGATATGGATTCAAAATTCTTACAAGGTTTTTCTAAACGTGCTTTGAGTAGATGTAATTGTTTTTAATGTTGAATTCTTGATCGCATAGTATTTTTGCTATAAAAATTACCAATGTGTTAATGGATATTGAAGAAGGATAGGCCCCCAATTTTAATTTTCTCAATTAAAATATTATTTCCTTTTTTATATATATCAAGATGCGGAATCGTAAGATGGTTCACACAACAAATAAACACCAAATTTTAATTTCAATTTCAAATTAAACTCAAGTGAAAAGAAATTAAAGATGCAAATATTAAATATCACTTAAACCAATTAATTCAAGTCCTAGAATTTGCCTAAGTCATAATTATCAATATTCCAAAGTTAGGCCAAACCAATTTTAGCAAATGACTTGAATTAAATAAACAATTATCCAAATTTAATTAGCACCCAATTAAATTAAGTGTGACAATTAAAACTATTTTTATCTTGAATTACCCTAAGAATGAGTTCTAATTCATTATGCAAGATAAAAATAAATCAATCACACTACGCCGAGATGTACGAGGAAAAAACCCACAATGGGAAACAACCTCGGACGATCCTAGCCACAAATCCACTAAGTATGGAATTTACAAATACACGGCAGAAAGGCTTACAACACACGACTCGATCCCTCTCAAGCCTTGACGCTTCTTCTTGTAGATACCTCTTCCTAGCGGATAACCTTGGAGCTCCACCGCGGTCTCGGAATCCACCGATCGGACTTTATATGGTCACCGTCACCCGAGTAAGGAGCCTTTCTCCAAGTGGGTAATGCTGTAACAAAACCTCTTCTTCTTTCTTTATGGTATGTAGAAGAAAACCCAAAAATTCTCTTTGAACGGAAGAGATGAACCCGGTGCCAAACTCCAAGAAAGATATATGAATATGGGAACTTGGAAGAAACTAATTTGGGTGTAATTTAGAGTGGTCTATATTTTTTTCTTTGATAAAAACTCACTCAAAACTTGATCTTTTTCCCTCTTTGATTTTTCTCTCAAAACACTCTCTAGGAGTTAGTAGGATATGAAAAAGATTAGTTGGAGAATGTTATTCCCACACATAATAAAGTCTGAGAGAAGTTGGTTAAGAAACAAGTGGGGAAGTGGGAGAAAAACTACTAAAAACTGTTCCCGCCTGGCATCTCGTTCGAATGACATTTCGTTCGAACGAGTCTTCTAACGAAGTTCCAGTATGAACTTGTTAGAAAATCGTTGGAAATATCGTTAGAACGACAATATCGTTCGAACGACATTTCAAACGAAGTACCAGTATGCCTTAATGGGAAGTCGTTGGCAATCTCGTTCGAACGAGTTGTGGTTCGAACGACAATCTCGTTCGAACGACACTTCGAACGAACTTACAGATTGTTCAAAAATTCTTTTTAAGCCCAGAAACTTTTATATACTTTTTACATAAGTTTTAATAGAGAACATCTGAAAAAAAAAATAGTTTTAAAAACCTAACACCCAATAAACAAGTTCCAATCTCCTATATATATATGATTGCATTCATACCTTGGGAGCATGGAACTATGATTGATGACGTATAAACGAGTCACGAAACCGGCATGATTATGAAGCTTTATACTCTTTGTCACAACGTCTTCAAACAAACTTGTCATAGGCTTGAGAATATTACAATTAAATACAATCCTATGTATAAATGTTTTTGTCCAGAATTGAGCCAAAACTATATATGGACTCAATTGGAAATTTGTGTCCTTAAATATATAATTGTCTATTGATATTTATGTTTTTCCAATTATATGCACAAACACACCTAATTGATTCATCTCATATTATTGTTATGTTTGTAATGTGAATTAAATATTCTTAAATTGTTTAACATATATAGATAATTTTGATTTGTGGTTTTACGTACGTATCTCATGTGAAAGTATTGATTTTCATACTTGTTTAGTTCCAGATTTGGTCTTGTATTTATTGTATATAATTCTATGTATGGTTATTCTAGTGGTTATTTCTTAATCATTATTTCGAGCATATTGCTTCGCATGATTATCAATTGAGATTTGTTGAGTTATAGTATCTTGCTTGATGATAGTTGAGAAAAATCATTTTTGGATATATTGTGTTAGTGGATCGTTGGATTGAAGTTTTGAAAATTTCGAGTTGTTTGACGATTTATACTAGAAAGCATGCTCATGGGCGATTTTCCCACTATTCATAATGCCTTTGCCCAAATCCGTTCGCATGGATACATTTTATCCCCATGCGCACGATTAAACTATTTTGTTGATATTCAGTTTACTTGTAGGTGCTTTTGGTCGTATTTTTGCATGCTGCTCATTCTAATACCTACTGAATTTATGGTAACTCTTGACTATTTTGATGCTATATCTTTTTTTATCTTGTTTGTCTTTTCCATGACAAAAAGGGAGATATTTTTGAGTTATGTGGAGATATTTTCTTTGAGTAAGTCGGATTTTTTTTATTTAAGGGGATTTTTACATTGTCAAATCATAATCTTTTGCCATTTCATTCATATGGATTGCTCATAAGGATTCCCAAGCAAGGGGAGTTTCTCTTTGTGCATGCCATACATGCATAATTGTAGTGTTGGTAATATTTTTGCAGGTATCATCATGATTGATTATGATAGGGATTCACCTCTGATCATTTGTGATGATCTATTGGATTCTTTGTATATCGTGACAAACTTATCTCATTATATGCCTAATGTGGAGTGAGTCTTTCTTGTTGTAATAGAGAGATTTCAGAGGGTTTTCCCATGGAATAGCCTGATGGAGAGATTGAATAATATATATATATATATATATATATATATATATATATATATATATATATATATATATAAAATAAATTAGGATGGGGTCTTGCCACATCATATAATTTTGGATACGAAACCTATATAAACAGGTTTTGTATCTATCACTTTTGATCTTTGTCAACCAACGGTTGAGATTAAATCTTATGTTTGTGTCTAAAGTACTGAAATTCCAGGCTAACTCATCTCAGAGCCTCTAAACTCTGACCATTTCTACCCACTAAAGGCATAAGGCTCGAGGGGGCTGCAAACCTGTGTGTGTAACACCCCATATTTTTAATTATTATTTTAATTAATTAATTGGAATTTTTGGGAAAAATAAATTTTTGAATTTAATAAATTTTATTGGCTAAATATGTTTGTTATGATTTTAGAAGAATAAAACTTCAAACGGAATTAAAATCGGAGTTAAAATGGATTTTATATTGATTTTACAATTTTATCCCTTATAAATTTTTTAGGCGAACTCCTAGATTTTAGGCATGATCGATCGATCGATGCCTGGGGGTCGATCGATTGACCCCTAATTGTGTTGGATTAGGACCCCTAATCACTATATAACCTTGTTAATCCGTAGGGGGACTTCTCATAATCATATTTTCTTCAGTTTTTCACCAGAGAACACTTCTAAATATTTTTCCTCTCACCCATAATCATCAACCTTCTTCATTATCAAGATTTTTGTCACAAGTTTTGGGAGGCTTAATTGGGATTTAATCAAGTTGGTTCAAGAACACTCTTTTGCTAATTTTTCACAAGGAATTCAGATTTCTAATCAGATTTTCAACACGATCTTTACAGGCATGAATACTCTATTCTTTTCCTTTAGTATTATGCGTTTTAAGTGTCGCCTAAGCACTTAATTACATGTTTTCTTAAAAATAATTAGTAACTTAATTAGAAAAAGTGGACACTAATTATGGGGCTGTTTTTATTAAATCTTTTAATCTGAATAATATTCATAACCCTTGGGTACGTAGGATTCATGAGTGATTTTGGATTTTATTGGTGTAGGTTGCATGTAGAAAAATCCTACCTTTAAAATAAATGATTTTTGGGTGCGTATAACTCATGTAATATATGTAGAGATAATAAAATTTGGTTTTTGAGGTATATATGTTGAAAACTTGGTATATTTAATTTAAAAACAATTAAATGAGATTATTTGGGTATTTTTGACGTTGTGATAATTTAATTAAAGGTTTAATTGAATTGGACTATCATGCGTAGTTTTATACGTTGATTAATTATGCTGGTTTGTGTGACTTTTTGGTATTATTATATTGCTTTTGTGATGACGGGTTGTTGGGTAATTTTGCTCTCCCTACACTTTAGGATGCCTTCTAAGTATGGGACTAGTGGGTAGACCTTTTATGATTTACGCCTTCTAGGTATAGGACTAGTGAGGGTAGATTATCACATTTTATCATCTTGAGGGTGGGCTGATTTTTATTACTTTATCGTCGTTATGATAGTCTAGGTATGAGACTAGGTTATGATTTATGTTAGAAAATCCTCCTATACATAGGTTAGGACGTATTCATAACTTGGGGACCCTTAGGTATGGGACTAAGGGGTATTTTGAGGATCTCACATCGATTAAAAGGGCGGGGTGATTATAAATTGAGAAATTGAGAATTAATGCCTAAGATAAAAAAGGGTATTAAAATTTTCTGGTGACATAATGTGTCGGGGCCGACAGTTTAAACGGGCCAGAGGGCGATTTATGTCGTGTCGTGTGTGGAACCTTGTCATGTGTCGGGGCCGACAGTTTAAACGGGTCAAAGGGAGATTGACAAGGGGAAGTATGGCACTTTAATAAAAAGTGAGAACTATAATAAAAGATGGTTATTTTAATTAAATTAACATCGTGGGACTTGGGATTTTAAAATCATATTGGTGTGCCTTTATAAATGGGATTTTTACGGGTAGTTAGTGGTTTATATTTATCGCGTTAAATTATTCTCTTTAATTTAAAATATTCTATTGTGATATTTATTGCGTATAATACTATTGTCTGGATTCAAGGATCCTATTCCAAACAAAGGTACGGAAGGTGTATGTATGGTATATAACTCCAATTTGGAGTTGGTTATGGAATTTGGGTTATGAAATGAAAGGTTATATTTAGTCTCAAAGGGGTTAACGAGGTTAAACGATTAAGGTGAGGTCAAGGTCAATATGGGTGATATAACAAAGATGGCCTATGATCATTTCAAAAAGTTTACGCAGTTCTTGAGTCAAAACAATATATGAAAATCATGCTTAAGTAACACATTTCAAGATATGAACTCAATTAATGAACGATCAAATGAAAGAATAGTCAGATTACCAACGAATTCAACGTTTTCAAAGAGGAAAGAATAGTGTATATACTCACAAACAACGAAAGGTACAAATTTTACTCGGTGTAAGTATATACAGTGCAACAAAAGATTACCGAGTTATAAAAATCTTAAACCAAATCAATAGAACAAGAAAGTGCATGTGCTCATGGGATTAAAGTTTAATTCATGAAGTTATTCATAATATCAATAAGTGAGACTAAAGTCTAATAACTTCTAAAATCGAGAACATGCATCATTGAGTTGTCTATTGGATCGGGCAATTATTGAAATTTATCATCGGAAACAAAGGCAAAATGCCCAATAAAGGAGAAAAAAGAAAGAAAATATTTTTGAAAATTTTCAATTTTTCTAAGAAAAGCATACTAGGTAACTAACATGTGAGAAAAAAACATGGACTAAATAAAGAAATGGATAAAATATCCCACACCCCTTAACTTAAAACCTGACATTGTCCTCAATATACATTAAGAACCAAGTCAAAGAGAGGAAAATAGCGATATTACCCAAAATTAGAGCGATCCCCATAAGAACAAGTCTAAAGAATCTACAAAGAAAGTTAGTACCGAGAATAGCAAAAGCAAATACAACAAGTTAACTAATTACACTAGACTAAATTAACAAGAAAGTAAAATAAAAAGAAAGAAAGAATAAAAAGCTAACTACATACAACCTACTATTTAGGCTTCACACTAACTATACACTAGAAGTCTAAATAGTTGAGGGTCCACTGTAAAAATGATTTGACTTTGGAGGATAACCTATGTACCCTCACATACAAGCATGCCTTCCGAAAAATATGAATTCCGTTTGAACAACGGAAGACATGTGTAAGGAGGAAGAAATAAACCATCGCCAATTAAAAGTTTTGGAAGGACGATGGGGGATTTGGATTGAACGGGTGACAAAAACATGTGGGGATCGAGAAAAGTCGAATATCCTCCCAAGGATTTTGAAATTGGAATAGGAGGTGGCGCACACGAAGGCACGAATGCGATCGTGGAAGGCAACTTGAGCAAGTACTCCTCATCGGCGAATAGGTTTAAAACATTAAAGTTTGAAACCGAATCATCGGGTACTTGTGACTGTGTGATAACATAAAATGAAAATGGGGATGAAAGAAATTCAAACTCATGAGATGAATCATCATCGCATTAAGATTGAGTTTCGAAGGAAATAATATCATTTTCAATGAAATGTTCTTCTTTGGGGGCTAAAGAAGAAATCATTTCATTGCAAATAGATATTACGTCATTTTCATCCTCACTTTCAATATCTACTATGCAATGGGCAAAGTCTAGAATGGTTTGTTCCAAAGTAGGTAAAAGTACCTCATTTGGTTCAAAACATTCCTCGACTTCGAAAGTCTCGGAAGCAAAATCGTCGTCGGATTCAAATAAAAAATCCAATTCATGTTACCAACAACGATTTTCTTCCTGATAACGATTTTTAATTTTCTCATTCTCATACATACGTAAGCCCTCACCGAATGTCATAGGTCGAGGGGCGGATCCATGAAATGGGAACTTTGAAAATTACCATCAGACTTCAACGAAAACTCATTATTATAGGAATTTTGCAAACTATTGCAATTCGTTTCAAAATTCCTATTATAAGGTGGTAAAGGCCCAAAATCATTATCATCATCATCAAAATTTCAATATCCTAAGTTTTGACTTTCGTTATACTCGCCGAAAGTCATATTTGAATTTGAAATTGAAATTCTTTGGGATTCTAAGTACTCACCAAATGTCATAGGTTTGCGAGAATTTTGAGAATTATAATAATGATTACCGAAAGAATTGGAATAAGACATGCTTACCCCAAAAATGGCTCGAAGTGGCGAATTCCACAAAGTAGGTGCGTGCGGGAAATATTCAAGCGTTTCTAAGTGTTCAAATGTGGAAGTCCTACAAAAAGGTTAGCAAATAATACAAATAGAATAAAAATACTATGATATACTAAATCAAATGAAGTCTAAAACAAACTCATCCCCGGCAACGACACCATTTTGGTCGTCGCGTGAAAGGTGTGCACGTGTAGGTACACAATCGTTGTTTTCGTTTTATCGCGATAATACAAACAAACCTAAGTTATGACTACACTTGTGAGGCAAGCACAGCGGTAAGTCGGGTATCGAAAATCCACAGGGACGAGTTGCTAGAATTTGTATGATTTAGTACTCCGAAATAAAAGCGTAAAAGGTGAATTACAAACTAAAAAGGAAAAAGATGTATAAAAGGGAAATGATTAATCTAGGCGAGGGAAAATAAAGCTAGACTAATAAAGCGAGTAAAAACTATAGGTTGCGTCGAATATCCCTCACTCAAGTTAATTTGTATAAAATGGTCACATGGGTTGAGGGGTTATTTAGAATGCGTCTCGTTTTGACATTTAATTGAACCAAGGGTTGGCCCACCCCTAAATCCGCATAAAAGCCTAATAAGATTTTGGCGCCAACAAATACATTAAAAATTGCGCATACAAGGTCGTAAGCACGGGACATACATGATATGCCCCGTGAGTTCCCGAAATAGACCCGTAAACACCATCACCAAAGCAAAGCAACGCGTCAACTCGAGTGAGTTCCATTCAAACACAACCTAGACTAAATTAGCTAGAAAGCATATTAAAAACGCGATAAATCTCCTAGGCGCAATAACTAGGACAACGCACCCGAAATAGACCCGTAAACACCATCACCAAAGCAAAGCAATGCGTCAACTCGAGTGAGTTCCATTCAAACACAACCTAGACTAAATTAGCTAGAAAGCATATTAAAAACGCGATAAATAAACGCGATAAAACTACACTAGAAAGCAATTAATCAAAGCATGTAAATAAAGCATGGAAATTAAACTAGAAAGCAAGGAAATAAGGAAATACAACTATATTACATGGAAGGGAATATGAATAGTTCAAATTACAAACCCAATTGTTGTCACACCAAATGAGGAAGAAAAATGAGCTCTCACCCTCCAAACCCTAACCCAAACTATCTACCTTCTATTAATATCCAACTATCTCTGAAAATGAAACCAAAATTGCTTTATATAGTAAGTTACAAAAGAAATAAAGGAAAAAGAAAAGAAAAGGAACGAATTGCAAAATATCTGGTATGATCGATCGATCGATCAAAGATCATCGATCGATCGATGGGTATCGATCGATCGATCAAAACCATCGATCGATCGATCGAACATGTCCCATCCCACTATCTCAATTCGCAGGCTTAATTCGAAATCGCGATCAATCGGGGGCCCAAGCCCGGTCAACCGGCACTCTGTTTTTGGCAGTCCTTAGTCCATGAAGAGGGCGAAGCGGTTGCAAACGGAAACGACCATAACTTCTTCCTTCGAACTCCAAATGACGCACCGTTTACGGACACACGATGCTAACTCAGCGAACTACGCATCCATGGAATTTACATGAGCTGGAGAAGAAATGTGAATTGACTAAAATGCCCTTGAAGTAGCGTCTAGCGACGAAACTTCTTCGAAATGCAACCGATCCTCACTTTTAGCTTTCCAATGCCTACAAAAGAAAAATTAACCCCTGCAAAGCATGTATATATCCAAATCCAAGGTTATCTAGTTAATGAGAATAAATATAGGCATTAAGGAATGTAAAAGTGCTAGAATGCATAAAGATAACGGGAAAAAATATGCAATATTTGATACGAATCAATAGCTAACGAAGAAAATACGGGTAAACATTATGAGTGACCCAAGGGAAGTCTAAGAACCTACACTAGGTCGCAACATAACCAATCATAACACCAAACTACAGACATTAACAAAATATCCTAACCACCAATATAATAAACCTGTATAAACCAATGATCAACAATATATTTCCAAAATAAGTTCTAACACTTTATTTAAAAAAAATCACACACACACCCACACACTTATATATATATATATATATATATCAAAAAAAGGGTTTCCACATATAATAATATTTATTATCCATAAAATTCTATATGTGTGTAAAAAGCGAGTAAACATTACATATATGTAAATATTTATACAACATATCATGCATATAAGTGAAAAATGAGGAAAAGAAAGAAGCTTACTGCAAAACCTAAAAACTTTGAAATAGATCCTGAAAGTGTAATATCCTTACTCCAAAGTATCAAATCTAAGGTGTGGATTCAAGGAAGTGTGAAGAAAGTAGGATAAGAGGTTCTGGGCAACCATAAAATAGGATTTGAATGTCTAAAGGTCGAAAAGACATTATCGAAAGACGAGGGTTTATTTAAACCCTAGACCTTGTTCGAACTAGGGAATCTCTCGTTTGAACCATGTGTCATTTGAACAAGTTTGGCCATTATTCAAACGAGAGTATCACGAGGAACAAAAAAAAGAAAATTTATCCAACACCAATCAGAAACACTAGTGGCACCACACGTTGAATGATTTTAAATGTCGAAACCCCAAACGCGTGACCTAAAGTAATGGTAATGGTCTAAAGAATTGAGAAAAATAGTGTCTCCCAATAACACTCCCCACGAACTCTATAACTAACCTACTTGAACAATATATGATACAAGAAAATCATATTGAAAACGGTTAAGTTATATCGGATTCACATTGATAGATACCTAAAGATAATCGAGCATGTTAAATAGTTCAATAAGGTAAAAAAGGTCACATACTAGATGAAATTGTGAAAACCCATTGATCTTTAACTCATATCACCCTCAATTTGTTATTTTTTAGAATTTTCTTTTCGATTCTTTTGAGAGGTTGCCCTTTCATGAATATTTCATTATTATGTTCCCTAAATTGAAAAAATATAAAAACTTTAAAGTCTTTTGCCAATTGTGTCTATCACCGACTTTGGGTAGCTCTTAACAATGATTCCATCATCAATTTTTAAATCAACTCATAATACTTGGTTCTTACAAGCACGACTTAAAAATCTAGTGAAGAAAACCTAACCCGATTGAGTGAAAATGTGTGGTTTGAAATTTTTTTAGATTAAGATCGATGATACATCCTATTATAACTTGTGTCAAGTGTGTAAAATATGGAAAAGACGGCGACATGATTGTAATAGGTTGTTTCTGGGAGAACATCAAAGATAATGATTAAGTGAAGTATACAATAAGCTCATAGTATTCTCCAATATAAAAACTAAGAAAATGGAAATAGGTTATATGAAGTTGTTCCTAATCCTTTACCATCGAATTCTTAAATGCCAAAAAAATCATAGAAATAAAAATATTTTTGGCTTTCTACGATTTTCTTCAAACAAAACAAAATTTGTTTTTTTAAAAAAATTTTCAAAAACAAAAATAACTTTTCATTTTTTGATAAATATAAAAAAAAAAGTAGGATACACTATAGGAAGGATAACATTAAATAATTGTGACAAACGGAATCCTAACCTAGAGATGATACGAACGACTCCCTCTATAAAGGTGAGATGGACAAGAATTTCCAGCCTCATCCACTACTTCAAAATCCTTCTATTTCCTTTTTTTTCTTCTTACATTAAGCAATAGGAAGGGAATCAAACATCCTTTTGAATTATCTTATTTTGGGATGTCGAATAATGTATTCAACACGTTCTTGGAGTTCGTATAAGTGTCTATATAAATGTGGATGAAAATACCCACTTTAAGAAAGTCGTTAGTGATAATGTCTTAGGTGAACCTTTCTTTTCCAATGGTCATGGAGGATCCACCTTCTTCATCTTAGGAGAAATTAGTTCCTTCAATTATCTCACACTCATATAAACCAAGCTTCTCAGCAAGCTTGTCATTCACTTTATCGATGCATCGGCTCAATTCAAGGAGTTTATTGAACTTCACTTAAAGTCGTTTTATAGTCTCATTAGCAAGACTCATTTCCTTCAACATTTTATCTCCATTGATATCAGACTCAACACCACCTATCTCAACCTTATCTTCAATATTTGAGTTTTGAGGACCAAATATATCCTCGATAGTGGTGAACACAATGCAGATGTGTTCAACGGGAGACTCATTATCTGAGTCAGTGTAACTATCACTAAGATTGAACTTCATCACCTTCTTTTAATTATTTCTTCTATTTAACATAGTAGTACCTTCAGGCATCAAATTCTTAAAACCTTAACATTCAAGGCACCTCTTAGAGTAGTCATCTAATTTCTTTTCACTTTAAGACTTATAGTCTCGTCTACCAGAGGACTTTTCTACCTTATTCGATTTATTGTTCTCTACTCCTTTGTTGTTAGATGAAATTTTTTGGGTATTGTATTTGATATGTTTCTTAAATTTCTTAGTCAATAAGGTAATCTTAATCTCATTATCATCGGAATCATCATCATCGTCCGCGATCGAGGGAGAACTCTTATGTGCCTTCAACATAATGACCTTCTCTTTCTAATCCGCATAATTTCTACCATCGAACTCATGTGGCCGTGTGACCGACTGACCCTTACTAGACATACTCCCTGGATGCATGATTAACACCCACTATGATACCAGTTTGTAAATGCAAGATATAAGCCTTAATTGTCCAAATTTAATTTGTGAATCAAATTAATTATTTAACAAGTTAAAACAACTATACTTTTTAATCCAAACCAAATTTTAATTTACCAAATAAATTAATTGTAGTCCAAATTGCATGCGATGGGTGATTAATCACCAGAATCAAATACAAAAAATCAATCAAGTAAACCTTCCGAGACTTTGAGTGGAAACCCTCACGGGAAAAATTAATATCACACCCAACCCATAAAAAGTCCACTACTATTACATGTTTTGAATACAAGACTTATAAAGAACCTTAACACTATCTACATAAGTGATAACGATGACCGCTAAGATTCCCCTCCCTTGTGTTCGGCTCCTCTGCCTCTTCCCATACTAGTGATAGATGCTCTAATATGGGGAAACACCGAAATTTTTTTAAGGCCTTGGTATCCACCGAACTTGGTTGATGAATAATGTCCACACGTAATCCGACATGCTAACCTTCTTGAATGTATGAGATCACTAGAGATTTGTAATCCTACTCTAATTTAATTTCATAGAGTTGACAAAATCTTTGAAATGAAAGAACTTTTTGCAAAACCAAATTAGGGTTTCGAGAAAACTGGGCTTGGTTAACTTAAATACACATCTGAATGTGTTCAAATGTCCAATGTACTTCACCAAATAACCACAGATTTATTGATAGCGTGCGAGAAGTGTGCGCGTGTAATTCGTTATTTTCTGTTTCACCGCGACTAGACAAACAAACCTAAATTACTACTACACTTGCGGGGCAAGCACAACGGTAAGTCGGGTATCGAAAATCCACAGGGAAGAGATGCTAGAATTTATGAGATTTAATATTCCGAAATAAAAGTGCAAAAGGTTAATTACATATTAATAAAGAAAAAGATGCATAAAAGGGAAATGTTTATTCTAGGCGAGGGATATGAAACTAGATTAACAAAGCGAGTAAAACTATAGCTTGCGCCAAATATCCCTCACCCGAGTTAATTTGTATAAAATGGATACATGGGTCGACGAGTTATTTAGAATGCATCTCGTTTCTACAGTTAATTAAATCAAGGGTTGTCACGCCCCTAAATCCGCATAAAAGCCTAATAAGATTTTGGCATCAACAAATATCCCGGAAATTGCGCACGCAAGGTCGTAAGCACGAGACATACATGATATGCCTTGTCAAATCTCCTAGGCGCAATAACTAGGACAACGCACCCGAAATAGACCCATAAACACCATCACCAAAGCAAAGCAACGCGTAAACTCGAGTGAGTTCAATTCAAACACGACCTAATTTAAATTACCTAAAAAGCATGTTAAAAACGCGATAAATAAACACGGTAAATAAACACGGTAAAATTATACTACAAAGCAAGTAAATCAAAGCATGTAAACTAATTAACAAAGCTTGTAAATTACACTAGAAAGCAAAAAATAATGAAATAAAACTATATTAATGGAGAAGGTGAATGAATAGTACAACTTACAATCCAAATGGAGTGTCAAACCAAGAAGAATCAAAGAACAACTCTCCAACCTAAAATCTATTCTAAATTTGAATTATGAATTAGAAACCAAAATTTGGTTTATATAGTAAGTGGGAAAGAAAATAAAGGAAAAAGAAAAGAAAAGAAAATATCCCAAAATATCTGGCATAATCGATCGACCGGTCGCAGGGGCGCAGTCGACCGGTCCCTTAGGTAAAAGCCCACTGTATCCTTCCCACGACAAAATATGAAACCGCGGTCGACCGGTCCCAGGGACGCGGTCGACCGGTACTCTGTTTCTCAGCCAAGCTTGGTCCATGAAGAGTGGGAAAAGGTCAATAACGGAAACATGCATATCTTCTTCGTCCGAACTCCAAACGATGCACCGTTTGTGGCCACACAATGCTAACTAAACAAACTACACATCTGTGGAATTTCCATGAGCTGGATAAGAAATGTGATTTGACTAAAATGCCCTTGAATTATCTTCTGATGACGGAACTTCTCCAAAATGCAACAAACCCTCACTTTTAGCGTTCTAATACCTACAAAAGCACAATTAACCCCTAAAAAATATGTATATGTCCAAATCCAAGGTTGTCTGGTTAATGAGCATAAATATAGGAATTAGGACCGTAAAAGCGCTAGAATGCATAAAGATAACGGGTGAAAATATGCAGTATTTGATACGAATCAATTATGCTAATGCTATGTTGGAGAAGAAATAATATCTTATTTTTTTATCTATCCATTAGCTGTGAAGTTTTGATACAATTGGAGTAGAATTTAGGTGCACAGAGGTCCAAATGCTTTTCTCCGTGTCTCCACCTCCTCAAAATGATCCATCATGCCATTTCCAATGTAACGAGATCCTTGCATCATCTCTTATAATAAAAAATTATTCTCAATTCATGATTTATGTGTGATCGATTATACGAAATACTGTTATCAAATTCATCCACACACACGCATCCACACACACACATACACACACACACACACACACACACACACACACACACACACACACATACACGCACATATTAGAAAATAAATGAATTCAAAATTTCTATGAAAAGTATACTAAAAGTAAAATTAATTTAAATTACCAGTTCAATTGAAACAAAACGAATAATTTTTCAAGAAATAAATCCACAATTGCTATGCTAAGAGCTTTATCATTTACATTAGATACAAACTAAATAAATACATAATACAACAAACACCTAAGTATCACTATAAATACATCTACGTAATCAAAAACAATATTTAACACAAAAAATTTCATTTCAGACCAGATTCACACTAAATAAACATAAAATACAACAAACTGTGACACCATACCTACTAAAATACCAGGTGGCCTACCCGTTATCAAAATAAAACGTTGGTATCATATGGCTCATTCTTAGCATCACTGTCGAAGATCTTTTAAAGTTACTAACCACTTAGTAATTAAATAAACTAGTGCCAAATTTTATCTTTCATTAAATAACAAAATGCGAAAGTAAATAATAATAAAACCATCCACATTACCTAGTAACTGGATCCAATACAGATGAATAATATAAATAAATATGACCGAATAGTGCCAAATTTTATCTTTCATTAAATAATAACATGCGAAAGTAAATAATAATAAAACCATCCACATTAACTAGTAACTGGATCCAATACAGATGAATAATATAAATAAACATGACCGAATCAACCATCGGTTCAACAATAAGATACAACAGTAACTAAAACAACAACCTGGACACATAAGGTCAAATAAATAATTGAATACTAAATCTGAGGGCGACATGCCCAAATGAGTACTGAAATAAGGATCCTACACTAGGAATAGATGAACAAAGCGTCTATAGCAAAGTCCTGTAACTTCCACATGAGCAGCAACTGCGCATTCCTGGATAGAATCCTCAAATTGGGTGTCCCTGTGGCTCGACATCTAAAAAGTTTTGAATTTTTTTTTGATACGTGTCAGAGACTAAGTAAAACATTTTGAAAATATTTAGCAAGCAGTTAAATTGCAATAATTAAATATGCATGCACACGTTTCATATTTAAACTAGTGTCGCACTCTCTTGAGGTATAACTCATCCCTCATCTAATGTGCACACCTAACGCTTGCCTTCTACCTTTCTAGTTAAGTTGCCCCACCTAACTTGTTGTATCACACCTTTTTCTTCCACACTACTCTAACCTGAGTATTCTAACTTTGATTATTAATTTAATTACTCATTAACTTATTAATTGGTTCAACTATTTTAAATCACATAACTTTCACCATAGTTATATATGAAATCCCCTTTTTAAATCATATAACTTTCACGCTATTTATATAAGAAATACCTTCATACTTATGTATTAATCCCGAATATAATTATTTACCCATTATATATACGTACTAGTATACTACAACATTCATACACATGTCACGTATAATAGCCATCCTCCCGAGTAAGGACTCACCAGATGTTTTCTCTAAAATGCTATCACCCCAGCTATACTCAATCCACCCGGATACCCCGAGACGGTTAACTCACCGAATCAAAAAAATAAAAATAAGCATAGTGGATCTGGTCATAGTTCCCTGGGTGTGAGACTGAATCATACCCAAGACGTCTCACCCTGCAAAGATTCACAACATATAAATACCGGATGCTATGACCTGGTGATTATACTCTCACTGCTGCTCAGGCTAGGGGATTCACCCATATCGCGCAACCTCATACGATAGAACTAGAGGGGTATGTATTCCTATAAATATCATTCACACCGATATCTATAGAACACACAAATATATATATATATATATATATATATATATATATATATAGTATCACACATAACCGTATACATATATTAAATAAAGTCCGACTAGCCCGTGCCTAACACCCGTAGCACTAGCCCAAATGCCCAAGTCTATATCCTGACTTGTAATTTAATTAAATCACATTTTAATTATTTTTATTGAAGTAGTGTCACACCCGTAGCACTAGCAAGATTTGATGAAGAACACACCCCTCTTCTTGATTTGGTTCCCAAAAGCTCTCCCAATTTCTCCCTCTTTTCTCCTCTACAAAACTAGGATTTTATTACCGAGTTGTGTCTGTCACAAACTCTCCATTATAGGCTTTATATTGCTATTCCTAAAATTAAGCCTACGAGCCAAGCTCAAATGACCCGAACACCCCCGTGTGAGCCTGGTTATGCCCAAAAATGCCTCGAGACCCAATTACTTACCCCGAGTACTCTTTTTCGACTATCTCGACTTATCCGAAATCAACCGTGCACGCAGAATCATTATCCGAGTCACTTAAACTAAAATCTCCAGCCTTGACCTCAAATTAGGACACATGTGAATTTTAAAAAATAACTCGAATTAATTAAATCTCAATTCACCAATTTAATTAAATCCTCAATATTAATTAAATCCTATATCACCAAATTTATTAAATTCTATATCCTCAGAAATACGAGGTGTTATACAAACATATTAAATATAACTATATGTATCTACATAATTAAATATTTAAATATACAAATAGAATCTAGTATACTGATTTTCAATCTAATTTTACCTAGATTTGAGATTTTTCACACACAAAAAAAACAAATCGAATAGGTTTTCATCAAACAATCCGCACTAACTAACACAAGCTTTCATTTATACATCAAATTCACACTAAACAAACACATAATAAAATAAATATCACTCTCTATATATATACACATTATTAAACACCCATATATATCGTTGAACATAGTACATTGATTTTCAATCTAATTTGACCGTTGCATATATTAGATTAATTTTCAATCTATTTGTGATACAATATGGTACATTGATTTTGAACATAAAAATCCTCATTTGACCTAAATTTTTATTTGCAGCACAAAATCACATAAATTTCATTTTTGGCACAAAAATTAGAAACCAATAAACTAGTTTTTCAACAAATAGATCTATAATAACTAACACACAAGTTCCTAATTTTACATTAGATTCACACTAAATAAAACATAATATAACAAAAATATATATATATATATATATATATATATATATATATATATATATAATCATTTACAATCAAACCTAGGCATCATTCCATTAGACTGGATTACATGTTCGAGACAATAAAGCTCCCCTACCTCTCTCTTTCTCTCTCTTAGATTTTCTAGATTTACCTTAACAAGACCAACAAAATGAGTTAATGAGAGAGTGAGGAGTTATTGTTAGTTTATAGGGTTTTGAAGTTATGGTAAGTATGCATGAGAAACTTGTTAGGGCTTATAATGTGATTAATATAGATTGTGTGAAAATGTTTGTATTAGAAAGAGAGAATTGGTCTTGGAAGATATAGTGGGTGGAAAAGTGAGCGGGATAAAGTAGATGGCTCACAATGAAAAGTCAATTGAATTTAAATATTTTGTTTCTTTTACTTAACCTTTCCAAATTTTCCATGATTTTGGCACGGTTAAAAATCATGCCAAATTTTGGAACGATTTTAAAACATGCCAGATTGTAAAATAAAGGTTCCAAATTTTGGCATAGTGTTAAACCGTGCCCGATTCTCCTTGTCCAAGTGTTCTAGATTTTCATTTTTGGTGTAGTGTGGTTTTATAGTGAAATAGTTGCATTCAAATGCATTTTTTAAGACTATGTCCATCTTTCGAACTAGGGAGCCCTCATTCGAATAAGAGCAATTGATCGAAGGGATCTCGATCAATTAAAACTTTGGCCGAGGGTCATTTCTGGTGGATAATAAGCCCTCGTTCAAAATAGTCTTCGATCGAGGGTTCCTAATTTGAAGAATGACTCCGACTAAGACCTTACTATTTTATAAAATAGGATCTTGACTGATACCATTTCGATTGAGGGAGACCTTGTTCGAACGTGGTCCCTAAAATAACATCCTTGATAAAATATTACAAAAAAATATTGTTAAACCTTTCATAAAATTTCTATCCCGTCACTTCCAAGCAATTAAAGTACATTGCGAGGAACTGCAAACTTAGAAAAATGTCACCTTTACTCAATCTCCATTTTTCAATGTAGTTGTCCGATTCAGTCCAGTAATCTCAGTCTCGATGCATTTATGTCTTATCTTCATGTGATGTAGTACTATAACTCAATAAACTCAATACAAAGATAGAATGAATCAAATGGTTGTTCCGAGATAAAGCCAACAAAAAACTAAAACCTAAAGGGAGTGTACAAAAAATGTCCTTGCAGATTGTTATGAACTACAAAAAATCGTTATATCGGGCCACCTCGTCTTCATTTCCCACACCAACTCTATCTCACACCTACTATATCTCGATCCTATGATTCTACACTTGTTGTATTCTTCTCAGTGGTTCGACTTCAAATACATTTCCCATTTCATTATCACATTGTTTATAAACTCAAACTCTAACTAGTGTATGAACTATTGATTAGATTCATTAAAATTATTACTTTAACGTTATATATTATATTTGTTTAAATTTTTTTAAACCTATTTTATCCCTTAATTTATATTTTACACATTTATTTTTAATCATTGTGTAAGTTTTGCTATTATAGTTTATGGATCGTGAATTTGTGCTATTATAAAGTTGTGGTTGTTTAGTATTTATTTTAAACTTACAATGGACTCAATAGAATTTTGACAATATGAATTTATAATTTTGAATTTATGAATGTATAATTGCCTAAATTTCATTGATTCACAATTAAATATTAATGAAAAATAAGAAATAACCCTTACTAATTCGACTCCAGGTATCTCCCTGAACCCTCATCAGTGGTGATATGCTTTGCATACACACCTTTTTTGGATGCCGGGTGACCAACCAATATTTTTTATGCCATACGAATTACCATTGGGGATGGTGTCAATTTTTCCAATTCGATATATTTTGATGAAATAAAGAAGTACTTCAAGTTTAACTAATGCTGACTCGCATTGAAAGACATCCTCAAGCAGGTCTTAGACTTGATGATTTATTCCAAGATAAATAAGAAACCAAGGATTAGATCTCTTCGAACGTTCCTATTAGTACAAGGGATAATGTGAACTTTAGGGAGAACATGACCAATCAGAAGAAATGTTGCGAAGATGGAGAGAAAATAAGTCACCAACTCTTATTCATTGACGTCGTGCCTGAGACGGTTATTCAAATTGCCTTTCAATTAGTGACATTATGTTGTGCCATGATTTTTTTTTCTCCTTTTTTATTCTAAATAGAGGTTTTGAGATTAATGAGAATAAATAGTATTTTCTTATTTATTATTTGCAAAAAAAATTGATTTAGTTTTTGAAAATTTGAAAATGGTTCTAAAAGGTTTAAAATTGGCTCGCATTTTTATTTATTATTAGTAGAACCTTGAGTATTCTGAGGGTGTTACAAAGTGGTATAAGAGCTCTAGGTTCTCCAGTCACTTGGGCCTTGGTTATTTTTTCATTGCGTTTCCCTTTTGTGATTATTTGAGTTCGTTTTATGGTGTTTGGAAAGGTAAGGATGTATTGAATTTTGATGATGAATTTGTTGGTTGGGTTGGGGGTTGTGTGTGTGTGTTTGAATTATTTTAATTTACATAGTGAGATTAATTATTATGTTTTAATTAATTAATTATTATGTGTACTTCGTTCTGGGACTTGTTGCTGAACAAAACACACTTGAGATGATGAAAGTAATACATGTGCACATGTAGAAGATACGCAAATATTCTCTCACATGTGCAAATAACTAACTTGTGATTATTCTCTCACCTAACTTGTAAAGCCTGATCTCACCTTTTGTATAAAGGTGAGACATGTGTCTCTCTCTCTCTCTTTTCTCTCTTCTCTAACGGTCTATAAATAGCAGACACTAGCCTCATGTGAGGTATGCGACTTTACTTTAGTGTTATGTTATCCAATTCTAGAGATAACTTGAGAGCTTGTAATTTGTACTCTTAAATGGCGTTTGCCCCGTAATCAATAGATTTACTCGCACTTGTGGATGTAGGCACCAAGTTGGGCCGAACCATATAAATCTGGTTCTTCTCATATCTCTCTTTACTCTCTCGTTTATTCATATGGTTGTATCTCAGTAATTCAGTGTCTTATTTGTTTATCTTCTAGTGAATAGTATATTTAGCTAAGATAAACCATATACCAGTTTTTGGCGATAACATTCGGGTTGTGTGTTATTCTTTGAGAGAGGAATCATCTTTGGCTTCATAGCTATGGTTTGTCGATGTACATAAATCACGGGGGTCCATTTTGATAGTTGACTCATTTTATTTAAAAAAGCAAAAGAAAAAAGGGTCATAATAATATTTGTAAAAGTTTTAATCAGATATGAAATATATAGCCTTGAATGTTGAAAGAGAAGTAACGTATTAACTCCATATACTTAGACCATCTCTAAAGTATTAGATAATTTTTCTCCATCAAAATGCTCCAACGTTTTGTTGGTACCTTAAAAAGTTGATTTGCTCCAAGATATTGAACATATTCAACTTTCCCATTGAATTTGTTTTTCCTCAAGAATCTCATGATTATCGGAATGCCGAGACAAGATAAGTTTGATGTTGAAAAAAAATCGAAACTAAGTTATTTTCATTAAAAAATGTGAATCACAATCTCTTGCTTTATACACTATTTATGAAATTAAATTCTTCAACGTTAGGAAAAACATATTTTCTATGAGAATTTAGGAGAAAATGAATAACATGTCACATTTTAGTCTACGGTTCTAATATAATAATATATTTGGTGTGAAGTTCCACAAAGTAAAAAATGAGTAAATAATATAATTTTTAGGAAATATAAGAATTATGTTATCTATTTAAATTATTGTTACCCTTGAATACATGAAAAGTGATTATGTATTCATCATACATTTTATAATTATAATGCTCATACATTTATGAATGCGTGTGTTTTATACATTTAATCATAATTTTAAACTTGCAAAGAAATCAGAACAATAAAGCATAAAAAACATTAAAAAAATTGATATAATAGTCGCATGGATGGAAGGCTTAGACCATAATGTTGTAATACATAAAACAATCACATTCCATCTGATGCACGTGATACTCCCACATCAGTTGGTCTCCCGCGTAAGTGCAAAAACTTGTTATTGAACAAGCAAATTCATTATGCATTTTGCTCATGCATTTTGCTCATGAATTTGCTTATTTGAGAGCACTTTATTTATTTGCTCCATACTCTAAAATCAAAATGAGAAAAATGGGGTGATAATATATCAAAGATCTACAATCAAAGTGGAAGGAGAGAAAAAGAGGGGCTAGGGTTTCATCTTATCATACATTAGAATGTCTTACAATAAAATGAAGAAGAGAGAATATATAACCTACTACAACCACCTAATAATATATAAAAAAGGGAAAATACTAAAGTACCCTTAATGATAAATAAAACTCTAATACCCCCCCTCAAACTCATGATGCTGCAGGGAGAAGCATTGAGAGTTTGCCAACCAAAGAACGAAAACGTTGAACTGGATGAGACTTCGTAAATAGATCAGCTATCTGTGCGGAAGAAGAAACAAAGGGCAAACTGATGGCGCCATGCGTAAGATGATGACGAGTAATATGACAGTCAATCTCGATGTGCTTAGTCCTCTCATGAAAAACCAAATTGTGAGCAATCTGAATAGCACTCTTATTATCACAGTACATAGGAGTGGGCTGAGAAAGAGAGACACCCATATCTGCAAGTAACCGACGTAGCCAAACAACTTCGCGAGTGGTGGAAGCCATAGCATGGTACTCGACTTCCATGGAAGACACAAAAACAACAACTTGCTTTTTTCTCTTCCAAGAAATAAGAGAATCACCCAGAAACACATAAAATCCAGTAACTGATTTGCGATCTGCAGGATCACCAGCCCAATCAGCATCAGAGTATGCACGCAGCTCCAAAGAAGAAGATGAAGGAAGTAAAAGACTCTGAAATCGAGTGCCTCGCAAGTATCGCAATATATGATGAACAGTTCCCCAATGAACTGTAGTAGGAGCAGTAACAAACTGACTAACAACATGGACTGCATGAGCTATATCTGGACGAGTAATAGTGAGATAAACCAAGTTGCCCACAATAGTGCGATATAAGGTGGGATCAGGCAAACGAACACCATCATACGGGGAAAAATGAACATTAAGCTCCAAAGAGGCATCAACAATCTTAGTATCAGTGAGGCGAGTACGCTCAAGAATGTCCCCGATGTACTTAGATTGTGAGAGCAGATAACCTTTTGGAGAATGATCTACCTCAATACCCAAAAAGTAACGTAGGGCCCCCAAATCCTTCATCTCAAAACAACGAGATCATTCAGACTTCAACGCTGTAATTTCACCAACATCATCCCTAGTAATAATCATATCATCAACATATAAAGAGACCAGAATACGACCACCGGAGGTGCACCTGATAAAGAGAGCTGAATCATTCTCACTTGGAATGAACCTAAGAGAGGTAATCACGGTAGTAAACTTCTCAAACCAAGCCCGTGGTGCCTGCTTGAGACCATATAAGGCTTTCTTAATCCTACAAACTTCACCAAGACCATGTGGAACACCCGGATGAGGATTCATATAAACCTCCTCATGAAGATCGCCGTTCAAGAACGCATTTTTAACATCCATTTGCGATACATGCCACTGACGAACTGATGCAACAGCAATAAGAGTATAAATAGTAGTCAATTTCGCAACAAGAGCAAAGGTTTCGTCATAATCCATACCATATTGTTGAGAAAAACCCAGAGCTACCAATCTTGCTTTGTAACGCTCAATTGACCCATCTGACCTGGTTTTGATTTTATATACCCAACGAGATCCAATTGCCTGCTTACCAGCAGGTAAGGGGACCAAACTCCAAGTATCTGTCTGAAGCAAAGCAGAGAGTCAAGAGCTGCCTCTTTATAAAACAAAGGCTCAAAGAGATAGTGAACAGAGGATACAAATAAAGCAAAAGAATCAGAAGAATAAGAGTAAACAAAATCTGGTGATTGAGTGGACTTACGTGGACATTTTGGATAACGCGAAGGAGGTTCCACCGTTTCAGCAGGTGCTTGGGTGGCCACATGAGAAGGGGGAGCATCAGGAACATCGAATGGCAAAGTACCTGCATTAGTAGAAATAATAGGAACAAGAGGAACATGGGTGTAACACCCCGTATTTTTGTGCATTTAATATTTAATTAATTCGGGGATTTTAAATTACTTGTGTGTTGTAGTTTTAATTGAATTAATTATGGCAATATATTTATTTATATATTAATCGGGGAGTGAATGGTTAATGTTTAGGAAAATTTATTTACTAAGTGAATAGTAATAATTTAATTACGTCATTTCGAGTATTAATGACGAGGTATACACTTATCCCAGTCGGGAGTCGGTATAGACTAAAGGGGGTGTGAGATAAGAATTTTTATAAATTAATTCGGATGTCAATTCAGACTGCGCGGTTGAGTCCGGATGGGTCGAGATAGTCAGAAAAGAGTACCCGAGTGTAGTAATTGGGTCTCGGGATATTTTTGGGCATAGCCGGGCCCACACGGGGTGAGTTGGGCCACTTTAATTAAGCCCATTAGGTGAAAAACGAGATTAAGGGTTTTTAACCTAATGGGGAGATTAGGAAATCAGCAGCCAACATAACTCTAAACCTAGGGTTTGAGAGGGGATTTGGGGGAAAGAAAATCAAGAACAAATTGGAGGTTTTTTGAGCCAAATTGAGGGACGACAATAACGGATCAGACACTACAAACACTTTGAGGCAAGTGGTTAACTGTTTTGATTCGTAAAGCATGATAATCAATTCATATCATAGTGATGTGGGTATGAAAATTCGTTTTTGGGTATAAATGGGTACAAATGGTGTTTTTGTTTTTGAAACACTTGAATGAGATTCAAAGTAAGAATTAAATGGGTGATTGATATCTGAATATGTATATATGATTTGAACGAGAATTTCAGAACATAAAAGAGTGGAAATCGAATCTGGAATTTGGGATTTAAAACAGATAATTGAATTTTGTGGAGAAAGACCCATTTCGAAAATTTGTGAGATAATTAGAGAAGTTGATTATCTTAATGAGTCCTATGATGAATAGGATGTGGATTAACCATGTGTAGATGATGGGATGATGTAATTAGAGGTTTAAATTAAGGTTTAAAAAGCTTTAAATTCGTTAATGGTGGAAAACAGGGGGGAGGCAGAGCTGTGACGAAGGGGTCGATCGATCGATCGGGGGCATCGATCGATCGATGGTAGGAAATTCTGGGCAGTTTGCCCAGTTTGTATATAAGGGGAAAAGTTAATTAAATTTTAACTCCCAAGCATTTATTTAGTGATAAATAAATATGAAACAATTATTCCTAGCAATTATGGGAGAAAGTAATTGGGACTAGGATGAATTTATGTGGGGCATTTAACGGATGAATTTGAGAGTTTTTATTCCAAAATAGTGAGGTACGGATCAAGTGAGTGAATCCGGGTATATTGGTCATGCGACCCTAAGGTAGTGAATTAAGTTTGGAGATAAACTAAATAATTTTGAGTCGGGATATAGACCCGAAAAATATTTAATTTCGGGCCAAGTGAATCGAGTCCGGGTATGTTATTAATTATAAGCAAATATAATTGGGAAAATTCTAGAAATAAAGGTGTGACACATTGTAGGCAAAAATGTGGGTATTATATTACGAGATGTAAATTGGACCAAGTGAGTGAGTCCGGGTATGTTGGTTAAGTGATATTAAGGTGTTAAATTAATTATAGAGAGAAAGTAATTAGTTTGGAGTCGGAACATTGACTCGGAAATGTGGAGGTAAGGGCCAAGTGAGAGAGTCCGAGGATAATGGTTGGGTGACACCAAGTTATTAAATTAATAAGTGTATTAATTAATTTAATTAGAGTCGGTTTCTAGACTCGGGTAGGATTAAATTAATATGGGTGTTAATTAATTTAATTAGAGTCGGTTTGTAGACTCGGGTAGAATTAAATTAATATGTGTGTTAATTAATTTAAGTAGAGTCGGACCATAGACTCGGGGAAAGTATTATATTAATTAAGGTGTGAATTAATTATATTAGAGTCGGACCATAGACTCGGGAAGAGGAAAAGTTATTAAGTGAGAAAATTAATTACATTGAGTCGGGCCAGAGACTCAGGAAATTACAGGCAGTGTACGAGATTTTGAGTACACGGTAAAGCCGGGTTTATATTATATATATATACGGTGTCGTGATAGTATATATATATATATATGTGTGTGTGTGTGTGTGTATTTATTGTGCGTGATACTAAATATCAGTGATTAGATATTTATTAAAATTATATACTCTAATGCTATCAAGGGAGGTTGCGCGATGTGGGTGAATCCCCTAGCTTGAGGAGTAGGGCGAGTATATCCCCAGGTCATAGCGTCCGGTATATATGGGTGAGGGACTTATCTCACTTTCAGGGAAGGAATATGACCGCCTCCACTACGTTTATAATTTTGGGCCAAGTTGGTAAGCGATTCTAACTTGGGGAACTAGGTTTTGTGAGCACACCTAGTGAGATAGCATTTTAGAGGGAATCATCCGGTGAGGGTATACTCGAAAGGATGGATACACGCATGATATATGTGTGGTTGTAAGTAAAGGGACGTATAATATGGTAGCAGATATTATATGTAGGAGATAATACAGTGTGTGATGTATTTACTTTATATAACTCGGGTTACAGTTATATGCTGTTAATTAATGAGAAATTAATTAAGTTAATCATTTGTGGGGATAATACAGCGTGTGATGTATTTACTTTATATAACTTGTGAGACGGTTATATGCTACTATTTAAGAGGAATTAATTAAGTTAATTGTGAAATAACTTATAATTCAAGGATCATTATACTCGGGTTAGAGTAGTATGGCAAGGGAAGGTTATACCAGGACTAGTTGGACGGGGTAGTACAACTAGGTGGGGTTAAGGTAATCGGTAGGTGTGCACAATAGTGGAGGGGTGAGAATGTCCATAAGGGAGTGCGACACTAACTTAAATATGAAGCGCATTCATGCATTTTAAATTACTGCAGTTAATTCACTTGCTAAATATTTTCAAAATGTTTTGGGTTCTAACCCTTGCTATAAAACTATTTTCAAAACCTTTTAGGTGTCCAGCCACAGGGACGCCAGGATTGATATTCTATTCCAGGAACACGGAGCTGCGGCATATGTGGATGCTAGCAGGAGTTTGGATTAGACGCATCATTCGTTCATTCCTAGAGTAGGAATCTTGTATCAGTCTCAGTTTTATTTAGGGCTTGTAGCCCAGACTTCTCGGTACAGTTTTCAGGTGTTGTATATTTGTATTTGGATTATTTATTTGGTGGCCGGTGATTTATTCGGCAAGTTGTGTAATTACTATTCTGTTTACTTTCATTCAGTTGTGTGAATGGTTTATATTTTAATTCCGCATGTACTGTTTTGTTTATTTAAAAAGTTAAAACTGGCACCAGTTTTTGGAATACTAGGTGGTTAGTAAGTTTTAAAAAGTTTTCGACAGTGATGCTAAGGATGATCCAACTGGGATTCCTGTTTTAATTTGGTATAGGACTGATCACCCGGTATTTTATTAGGCGGGGTGTCACAGATGGTATCAGAGCATCAGGTTTTTGTGTCCTTAGGATCTGTGCGGCTTTTCACGTTTCGGCTTAGCAATCTTTGATATAGAGCCCTATCATAGGATTGTTGTATTCTCATATGTATGCGCATATACGTTCTTCTGCGAAATTTATATTTGAAAGTGAACTCATACAATTCGATTCTCATTCCAAATGACGCCCAGGAGAGGGAGAGCAGCTAGGGCAGCATGGGGAGGTGAGACGAGGGAGGCTCGTCAGGAGTAAGAGTTACGGCAGCAACTGCCAAAGATAATTTTGGCAGCACAAGTAACCGAACTAATGGCACGGACGATTGAAACGACGGTAGTCGCAAACGACAAGGAACTTTCCACGGGATCCGCCACAATTGTTATTGGCATTGGATGTTCAGACTCACGCGGGGTCGTTGGGGTGCAAACAAGAAAGAGAGGTTATTTTTAGTGGGAACCCACCAGAGTTGCGAGGAGGTTCAGGTGTAGTACTAGCGTGTCAAGGAAGAGAGGTATTCAACGTCACCTACGCATGGGAGATTGCGATGGAGTGCGAAAATAAATACTAACCACTTTTAAGTTAGTGGGAGTGGTGCTACAGTGGTGGGAATCGACCACCACAATTGAGAAAAGGGACACACTAATTACTGCAGAGTTTTGGGTGCGGTTCGACCGCAAGTATTTTCCTCAGCGGTCGAGACCAAAATGAGGAGAAAATTTTGTGAGGAGACTCAAAGGGAGACCGTTAAGTGGCCGATTGCGAGGAAGAATTCACTCGTTGGCAAAATTTTGTACCGGATGAGGTAGGCAAGGATAAGGGAAAGAAAGCAAAGTTTATGGATGGGTTAGTCTGGAGAATCAGACAACATTTAACTGATAATTACGCATTAGTAGATTATATTGATGTCATTAACGCAACACTCCGGCACTGTTGGGAATATCGCTTCCACGCGAAAGGAAGTGGGAGGGGAGTGGGGATTAGCCAGTCGGATGAGGCAGAAGGGAACAATACCAGTGGGGTATCCCAACAGAAGATTGGGGGAGATCAGGGGCAGGATTTTCGGCCAGGAAATCATGCCAAACGATCTAGAACTGGAGGCTATCGACGGGATGGCCAGGAATTCTGACAAGGTTGGCATGGAAGGGATCAGTGACAGGGTGAACATGTTAGAAAGTGTTTCGTTTATGGGAAAAGCGAGACACATGAAGAGATATTGCCTTAAGCGAGGCAGGGGTCAACTACAGGACGAGGTCCTGGATGTACAGCCACTAAAGCAAGACACGGGTGCATTCGGGCAGGGAAAAACTCCTCCAGAACCCGAGAACCAGCTGTTGCAGCTGGAGTATAGAAGTAATTATTTTACCCTAGGGGCATGGGGTATATTGTTGAGTGACAAAGAGGATGCCACAGTATAAGACTTATTTTTCACTAGAGTTCGTAGGCGAGTTGAACTTAGTGGGTGCGTTGGCGGTAATAGCCATAGCATGTGGGTAAACTTTCCGTAGGGTAAGAGAGTTCCTTAGTGTTCTTCATGGGAGAGTGGAGGCGTACACTGAGTGATTTGTTGAATTATGCGAGGAATGACTACTTTCGTGAATTATGGAAGTAGGGTTGATAATACTTTTAAACATCGGCTGGATAGCGATGGAATATAACTATTATGAATAGTGGAGTTAAATTTTGGTGTTCACGACACCAGGGTAGGGTTGGTACAAGGTATCACCGGAGAGGGCGTATAGCCTATATATATGTGGATGTATATATGTTGTATTACGTGGTGTTATAGCACATAGTGAGGTTTTGTGTTCTCACATTTTATCCCGGTAAGTGGGGATGTTTAATGAAGTGAATCAGGGTGGCTGAATTGATTTTCGAGCAAAGAGAGATAGCTCGGGGCTTATTTTGCGCAAGGACTAGTGGTAGTAAGGGCGCGGTATTATGTTGTCTTGGGTAGCATAAGGGTAAGCGTATATTCTTTTGTGTTGAGAGATAAGTATTTATGGGGAGATAGTTGGACGTAGCACGGGTTGAGTACCCGGACAGTAATTATATATGTATATATATATATATATATATATATATGTAATATGACTACGGGTTCAAAGTTATATTACGGGTTACGACTAGCATAGTCGGGTAACTTTCGTGCAATAGAGTGCGGGGATAGGGTGTATGGGCACCCGGGGTAATTAAGGCAAAATTTTGTACGGTTAAGCACGGGTATAGGGTGTATGGGCGCCCTGGTAAAGTTAAATGCATACCTGTGTAATGTATGGTTAGAAGCGGATGGGATAGATATAGCGGCCTTGGAGGCACTTGACTAGTAAGTAGTATGTGAATACTGGAACACTAGGTTAATCTTAATTTCGAGGACGAAATTCTTTTGTAAGGGGGGAAGTATGTAACACCCCGTATTTTTGTGCATTTAATATTTAATTAATTCGGGGATTTTAAATTACTTGTGTGTTGTAGTTTTAATTGAATTAATTATGGCAATATATTTATTTATATATTAATCGGCGAGTGAATGGTTAATGTTTAGGAAAATTTATTTACTAAGTGAATAGTAATAATTTAATTACGTCATTTCGAGCATTAATGACGAGGTATACACTTATCCCAGTCGGGAGTCGGAATAGACTATAGGGTGTGAGATAAATTTTTTTATAAATTAATTCGGATGTCAATTCTGACTGCACGGTTGAGTCCGGATGGGTCGAGATAGTCAGAAAAGAGTACCCGGGTGTAGTAATTGGGTCTCAGAATATTTTTGGGCATAGCCGGGCCCACACGGGGTGAGTTGGGCCACTTTAATTAAGCCCATTAGGTGAAAAACGGGATTAAGGGTTTTTAACCTAATGGGGAGATTAGGAAATCAGCAGCCAACACAACTCTAAACCTAGGGTTTGAGAGGGGATTTGGGGGAAAGCAAATCAAGAACAAATTGGAGGTTTTTGGAGCCAAATTGAGGGACGGCAACAACAGATCAGACACTACAAACACTTTGAGGCAAGTGGTTAACTGTTTTGATTCATAAAGCATGATAATCAATTCATATCATAGTGTTGTGGGTATGAAAATTCGTTTTTGGGTGTAAATGGGTACAAATGGTGTTTTTATTTTTGAAACACTTGAATGAGATTCAAAGTTAGAATTAAATGGGTGATTGATATCTGAATATGTATATATGATTTGAACGAGAATTTCAGAACATAAAAGAGTGGAAATCGAATCTGGAATTTGGGATTTAAAACAGATAATTGAATTTTGTGGAGAAAGACCCATTTCGAAAATTTGTGAGATAATTAGAGAAGTTGATTATCTTAATGAGTCCTATGATGAATAGGATGTGGATTAACCATGTGTAGATGATGGGATGATGTAATTAGAGGTTTAAATTAAGGTTTAAAAAGCTTTAAATTCGTTAATGGTGGAAAACAGGGGGGAGGCAGAGCTGTGACGAAGGGGTCGATCGATCGATTGGGGGCATCGATCGATCGATGGTAGGAAATTCTGGGCAGTTCGCCCAGTTTGTATATAAGGGGAAAAGTTAATTAAATTTTAACTCCCAAGCATTTATTTAGTGATAAATAAATATGAAACAATTATTCCTAGCAATTATGGGAGAAAGTAATTGGGACTAGGATGAATTTATGTGGGGCATTTAACGGATGAATTTGAGAGTTTTTATTCCAAAATAGTGAGGTACGGATCAAGTGAGTGAATCCGGGTATATTGGTCATGCGACCCCAAGGTAGTGAATTAAGTTTGGAGATAAACTAAATAATTTTGAGTCGGGATATAGACCCGGAAAATATTTAATTTCGGGCCAAGTGAATCGAGTCCGGGTATGTTATTAATTATAAGCAAATATAATTGGGAAAATTCTAGAAATAAAGGTGTGACACATTGTAGGCAAAAATGTGGGTATTATATTACGAGATGTAAATTGGACCAAGTGAGTGAGTCCGGGTATGTTGGTTAAGTGATATCAAGGTGTTAAATTAGTTATAGATAGAAAGTAATTAGTTTGGAGTCGGAACATTGACTCGGAAATGTGGAGGTAAGGGCCAAGTGAGAGAGTCCGAGGATAATGGTTGGGTGACACCAAGTTATTAAATTAATAAGTGTATTAATTAATTTAATTAGAGTCGGTTTGTAGACTCGGGTAGGATTAAATTAATATGGGTGTTAATTAATTTAATTAGAGTCGGTTTGTAGACTCGGGTAGAATTAAATTAATATGTGTGTTAATTAATTTAAGGAGAGTCGGACCATAGACTCGGGAAAAGTATTATATTAATTAAGGAGTGAATTAATTATATTAGAGTCGGATCATAGACTCGGGAAGAGGAAAAGTTATTAAGTGAGAAAAGTAATTACATTGAGTCGGGCCACAGACTCAGGAAATTACAGGCAGTGTACGGGATTTTGAGTACACGGTAAAGCCGGGTTTATATTATATATATATATACGGTGTCGTGATAGTGTATATATATATATATGTGTGTGTATTTATTGTGCGTGATACTAAATATCAGTGATTAGATATTTATTAAAATTATATACTCTAATGCTATCAAGGGAGGTTGCGCGATGTGGGTGAATCCCCTAGCTTGAGGAGTAGGGCGAGTATATCCCCAGGTCATAGCGTCCGGTATATATGGGTGAGGGACTTGTCTCACTTTCAGGGAAGGAATATGACCGCCTCCACTACGTTTATAATTTTGGGCCAAGTTGGTAAGCGATTCCAACTTGGGGAACTAGGTTTTGTGAGCACACCTAGTGAGATAACATTTTAGAGGGAATCATCCGGTGAGGGTATACTCGGAAGGATGGATACACGCATGATATATGTGTGGTTGTTAGTAAAGGGACGTATAATATGGTAGCAGATATTATATGTAGGAGATAATACAGTGTGTGATGTATTTACTTTATATAACTCGGGTTACAGTTATATGCTGTTAATTAATGAGAAATTAATTAAGTTAATCATTTGTGGGGATAATACAGTGTGTGATGTATTTACTTTATATAACTTGTGAGACGGTTATATGCTACTATTTAAGAGGAATTAATTAAGTTAATTGTGAAATAACTTATAATTCAAGGATCATTATACTCGGGTTAGAGTAGTATGGCAAGGGAAGGTTATACCAGGACTAGTTGGACGGGGTAGTACAACTAGGTGGGGTTAAGGTAATCGGTAGGTGTGCACAATAGTGGAGGGGTGAGAATGTCCACAGGGGAGTGCGACACTAACTTAAATATGAAGCGCATTCATGCATTTTAAATTACTGCAGCTAATTCACTTGCTAAATATTTTCAAAATGTTTTGGGTTCTAACCCTTGCTATAAAACTATTTTCAAAACCTTTTAGGTGTCCAGCCACAGGGACGCCAGGATTGATATTCTATTCCAGGAACACGGAGCTGCGGCATATGTGGATGCTAGCAGGAGTTTGGATTAGACGCATCATTCGTTCATTCCTAGAGTAGGAATCTTGTATCTGTCTCAGTTTTATTTAGGGCTTGTAGCCCAGACTTCTCGGTACAGTTTTCAGGTGTTGTATATTTGTATTTGGATTATTTATTTGGTGGCCGGTGATTTATTCGGCAAGTTGTGTAATTACTATTTTGTTTACTTTCATTCAGTTGTGTGAATGGTTTATATTTTAATTCCGCATGTACTGTTTTGTTTATTTAAAAAGTTAAAACTGGCACCAGTTTTTGGAATACTAGGTGGTTAGTAAGTTTTAAAAAGTTTTCGACAGTGATGCTAAGGATGATCCAACTGGGATTCCTGTTTTAATTTGGTATAGGACTGATCACCCGGTATTTTATTAGGCGGGGTGTCACAATGGGGTGGCGCACTGTCGGTGGTGCAAGGTGCTTCAGATGGCACACTCTCATTATTATCAGAGAATGGATCAGTATTGAAGAGATCAGATTTAGTGAGTTCACGAGGGCTATCAGGAATAGAAAAGAAAGGGATATGCTCAAGAAACACAACATGGCGAGAGACATATAATTTTTTAGTAACTGGATCATAACAACGATATCCTTTTTGACCCTCACCATAACCAAGAAAGACACAAATAGCTAACTTTGGTGATAATTTGTTACGTTCCACACGAGGTCGAAGAACAAAACAAGTACAACCAAACACCTTTAAGGAAGAATAATCAGGGGCACACCCATACAACTTTTCAAAAGGTGACAAACCTGAGTAATGAGAGGTCAGAATCTTATTAATCAGATTGACAGCAGTGAGGACAACCTCTCCCCAAAACTCACTAGGGACATATGCGGATAATAAAAGAGAGCGAGCAGTTTCAATAATGTGCCTATGTTTCCTTTCACCAACACCATTTTGCTCAGGAGTGTCAGTACAAGATGATTGGTGAATAGTTCCATCTAAATCAAGCAACTCACTGAAATTTTGAGAAGTATATTCCCCACCCAAATCGCATCTAAAACATTTGATAATAGTAGAATGTTGAGTTTTGACAAAGGCACGAAATTTATTATAAATATAAAAAAAATTCGAATGTCGTTTCATAAGAAAAACCCAACAGTAACGCGTATAATCATCAATAAAGGAGACATAATATCGAGACCCTCCTCTTCTAATAACAGGAGACGATCCACACATCAGAATGAATAAGATCAAAGGGTGCAAAAGTAGAGGAAATACTTCTATTAAACGGTAAAGCTGAAAATATTGCAAGTTTACAACCGCTACAATCAGAGATATCATGACAATGCGAATTTCCTAATTTTCCTGTAGAAGCCAAATATTTTAATCGGGACCCTGAGACATGACCAAGACGAGAGTGCCATAAATAAAAGCTAGACGAATTTGAACTCAAACGAAAGGATGACAAGTCAACACTAGAAGTTGCAACCATTGGTAAATTAAGTTTCTCCATGATGTACAATCCCCCTGCCTATGGCCTGTCCTAATCACCTTATGAGACTGTGGATCCTGCACATGACAAAAGGTAGAAGAGAAGGAAATTGAGTAACCGACATCACATAGTTGACCAACAGAAACAAGATCCATTGTAAGCTTAGGAATGTGGTAAACATTAGAGATAGATAAGTTGGGTGAGTCAATAATCCCAACACCCGTTGAGGGCATGGGAGTACCATCAGCAGTCATAACGGGCAACGAAGAAGTGGGACAAAAAGAACCAAAAGAGGGCAAATTTGGTGACATGTGATTAGAAGCGTCGGAGTCTAGAATTCAAATACCCGAGGACTTACCGGGTGAAGAGATAGACATGGCGTGAGGCTGTGTGGCAAGAAACTTTTGAAACTGCCCAGCAAGAGAAGACATGGATGTAGTTAATGATGAAGAATATGATGCAAATGAGTCTGATGGCGGTACAACTGCTGCAGTATTAGGCTGTGAAGGCCTATATGAACGCTGCTGAGATTGGTTGTTGGCTTTCCAAGTAGAAAACTGCTGCTGAGGTGGTCGACTATTTGATTGTTGTTGTTGTTGTGCTCGCAACTTAGGGCACTGAGACTTCCAATGACCATTCTCCTTACAGTAGCTACATTCATCACTTGCAACTCTCGAATAAGGCTTGTTCTGATTACTGGAAATTGGCCGAGAGGAGGCTGCGAAAACAGATGGATTAGGGTCTGAAAAAATTACCTTCCCTGACTGAGTCTTGAGACGAATCTCCTCGGCTAACAACTTGTGAACAACTGAATCAACAGTTGGAAGTGGGCTACAATGAAGAATCGACCCCCGAGGACCCTCATAATCATCACGCAGTGCCATCAAAAACTGAACCAGACGTTGTTCCTGCCTATTGGCAACATATGGTGCAAAGGCCTGCAATTCAGCTGATTCTGTGAGAGCCAACTGATCCCATAGATCCGTCATAGCAGAATAGAACTCCTGGATACTCAAATTTTTCTGCTCAGGAGCCCGAATATCGCACTCCAACTGGTACTTTTTCGCGAAATTAGATTGTGTATACAATCTGCCCAAATGATCCCAAACATCCTTTGCATAATCATACTTAGCCAACTCCATACCTATAGAAGGTACAACGGAGTTGTTGATTCAAGTGATGATTTTCGAGTTGTCTGCCTCCTACGCATCCAACAACTCTGCATATTTTTCAACGTTCGTCTTATCGTTAGGCTTACTCAAATCGCTATTAATGTAACCCCAAAGCTTCTTCCCTTTCAAAAAATTCTTCATAATATAACTCCAATACGTATAATTTTTTCCGTCTAATATGACACTAATTGATTGCAGCGAATAATCTCTTTCACTATTACGAAAATAAACACTCAAACAGTACCCAAACGGAACCAAATCGAACGAACTGAATAATTAATCGAACAAACAGGAGGAGAACGACCATAATTACCTTTAAAACAGTCGAGCGAACAGAAAAAGTATCTCCGAAAAAAAAAATTCAGGGCTCCACCCCGAACCCCGGCAAGGGCGCGCTGCCCCCTGCAACCCCCATCCAACTTACTGCGGAGTTGGATCCGCGGACTGTGTTAATGAGATTAAGCTTTGATCCCGCTCTGATACCATGATAATATATCAAAGATCTACAGTCAAAATGGAAAGAGAGAAAAAGAGGGGCTAGGATTTAATCTTACCATACATTAGAATGTCTTACAATAAAATGAAGAAGAGAGAAGATATAACCTACTATAACCACCTAATAATATATAAAAAAAGAGAAAATACTAAAGTACCCTTAATGCTAAATAAAACTCTAATATGGGGGAGTAAAATAGCATTACATGCCTTGGAATGGTCTTAGGGCCCGTTTGATTCGTGGTAAAATATTTTTTATCGTAGTAATAAATAATATGGTGAAATATATTTTTACGTATTTAAAGTTAAATTTTATTCATTATATTTTTATAATTTCATAAATATAGGTGTACATTTATTCACAATTTTAAATCAACAAAAAATTATTTTTAAATAGTTAAAATAATATTTCTATCATTTTACTTTTCATCAGAATAAAAATAAAGAGTATTTCGTTCCGAACCAAACCTAGAGGTCAAAATCTTACTATTGTTATCGTTATTCCTGTGCACATAGAAGACAAAAAGCTAAAGCACAAAACAGAGACGAGATTAACTATACGATTTGTTGAATATTCAATTTTATCTTCTAATATCAATGTCTTAAGTTAAGACTCGTCATCATAAAACAACAAGCCTATGAATATTGGAATTCACTCCTTAGGTTCATGTTTTGCGGATACTCTCTGTTTCCATTATTAATGTGTGAGAATCTAAATCACAAAATATTGGTTCGATAAACAACCCAATCAACATCGTACACAGAAAAACAGCCACAATAAATATCCAAGACGTCAATAAGATAATTTTCAAGCTGCATAAACCTAATAACTGAGAAAATCATATCATGAACATTATTAATTTTATGATAGAGCTTCCCGCTACTTACAAGCACATAGCCAGCACAAAACCTAGTGATATGTTGCTAGATTATAAGAGAAACAAAACATGTAACAACACATTTTATTCTGCAGTATGATTGTTTGTTTACAGCATCAACAATCACGGTTAGAGTTCACGAACTCCTCTCATTGTTCTTGCCACTAAAAAGCTTTGCTAGATTCGGCATTACCTCTTTCTTCCTCTTAGCAGTAACCGAACTTGTCCTGGACAAATGCCTCCCTCCGGGCGAATTAGACTTTCGAAACTTTGCTCTTCTTAGTGGTGTCATAATCCCATTTCTAGTCACAGTTTTTCTAGGCGGCGGAACCTCGAGCTGCAAATTTTCCGACCTATCATCCTCAACCCTCACTTCTCTAATTTCCCTATGAGCTATCTCGGTTTTCATTAAAATCTCTTTTTCGCTTGCTTTTAAAGCCTCTACCCAGGCCTGAGCCGCTGCAACCTTCTTATCCGCGATTTCTTCAGCACCAACGGCTCGTCCTTGTAAGTACTCATATTCAAAAGTGGAGATAGTTATTGTTGAGCTATGCTGAGAGGCCGAAGCCCTATCTCTCATCGTATTCTCCGTTAGGTTCTTTAGATTTTCAAGCGCTATGGCTTCTGATGACTTAACGGCCTCCAGCTCTTGTAATGCAGCGTGTAATTTTTCTTCCGCCATGTCAATATGAGACTCGATTTTCGGGATCTCTTCCTTAATCTTTGCGGTTTCGTCAATAATAAGTTCTCTCTCTTTCTTTGCTGCCTCCAATTCTGTTTCCATGTGCTCGAGAGTGAGATTTAGATTCGATACTATTGAGTTAGCCTTTTCTTCAGCTGCTGATACAGATTCAAGTTTTGCTTTGGCCCTTAGCAGCTTTGAATTGAGATTTTGAATGGTTAATTCCGCTTTGTCTTCCGTTTTCTTCAACCGAGCTATTTCTGCTGAGACGTGTCTGAGCTCGTTTCTTATAACATCCATGGAGGCCATGAATTGGTAACCTTCTTCTTTCGTAGCAGCCAATTCTTTCTTCGCGGCCTCCAATTCTTCCGAAACTGATCCTAATAGAGATGGAGAATCTGAAAAAGGCCCCGAGTGCTTCAAGCTCTCATTTCTTTTCACCTTTTTTTCAATCTCCTTAACTAGTGCTAGTTCATTTTGTAACACATTGACATCCTCCATTGTAACAGCTAACTTCATTTCGATTTCTTTTGCCTCATTAATCTCTTCGAAGATGCCATCCACTTTTTTCCGCGTTTCCTCTATTGTAAACGAGTACTCTTTAGCTTCTTTGTTCCTCTGAGCTTCAATGGCAGCTGATTCTTTAAGAGCCTCGATTCGAGCCAACTCGACTAACACGTGCTCTTCATTGAGTTCGTCGATCTCTTTTTTAAGAACTTCCACGGAGTTGGAGTAAGACCGCAATTTTGAGCTTGAGGCCTCAGTTTCCTTCTCGGCTAATCTTTTCTCTTCTAATACAGAAGCCATGTCAATCTTGAGCTTACTCAGTTCCTGTTTTATATATTCCAATTCTCTCATCACTTTCGCACACTCACTATTCTCAGTGTTCCTACGAGCCAATCCCCATTCTTCGTCGCGTTGTTTGGGGTCTTTGAGCTTCTCCACGCCCCGAGTTTGCATTTTTGCTCTTACATTCGACTCTTCAATCCTTAAACTTAGATCTCTCACTGTTTTCTTCGCATTAATGAGCTCGGATTCTGCTCGGGTTTTTACCGAGTCTGCAACCTTTCTGCTATCTTTGAATCGGTGGATGTCTCTCTTTGCTAGATGAAGTTCCTTTTTTCTTGGAGATGGCTTCATAAATTTTAAATTGAAGGAATATAATTAGATAAAAAACAAAGATAATTGAAAAGAGTAAAATGAAAATAAATTGTTCCAAGAATGCATTGAACTGAGTGATGGTGTTTGAGTATATACCTCTGCGAAATCCATTTGGGGTATCTTCAGTGAGGAATTGCCATCAACACCATTTCTCTCTTCATAAAAATTCATTGCTTCTTTGAGTGACACAATTCTCTTTCTGTCATCAACTTCTCCCTCGTTCATGTCAAACTGTTCCATACATCACAAGAAAATCTTCACCATAAATGATTAAAACAAACACCATAATCAAAATTTTCCCTGCTTAAACATCAAAATTTTAAATTTAATTTGCAACCATATGAAATGAGGAAGTTTTGAACTTTCATACACTATACTATGGTACAGTTTGAAGATTAAAGAATCAAAATATGACTTCGAGGAATATAAAGAGAAGTGCGTACCTGAGAAATGAAAATGTTGTTAACAATTGGAAATTGGTGTTACCCAGTTACTAGCTGGAATTGGTGGTGAATATTTGAGAGCTGGAGGTTGAATAAAGATAAAATAATACGAGAGTGTGCCCTCCTGATGATTGGCTGTTATTGGAAGTATCGCCAGCCGTTTGATTATTCCAGCTTTTGGGTCCTCAGGAAAATGATTTTATACTCCAATATAGCTAATTAACGCTCACCTAGTCACCAACCTTATTCTATTCTTCTTTTTTTCCCACTCCCTTTTTGTGGTTATTAACGTAAAAGTTTGTTTGTAATGAAAAAATGCAACGCTACTGCTCCGACACCTCAAACAGTTCCACGCCTTATATTCATTTAGTGATATATCTGTATTTAAAAAGTGAAATTGGGAAAAAGAGTGACATGCTAAAAGTGTGTCTGAAATTAGGCAAACGACAAAAATGAGTACCAATAATTTATTATTATTTTTTCTTTGAGGGTTTTAGGAATAAAGTTATATATATTATTAGTTAAATTTCTTTCACTCAATTTTGACAAAAGCTTAGGTACACTTCATATGTTCGTGAAATTTGATAAACCTTTAAATTTTTTAACGGTTTTGTTTAGGAATATATAATGAACTGTGAATATCGTAATATTCATTATCTGTATTCGTTTAGAAGTTTATCGTATTCTTATCTCGAATAATATACACAACTATCATTATCCGTATCCTTTTGGATATTATCCATTTATGTTATTTAGTATACATACCTTGATGTTATCAAACATGATTTGAAAATTTACTGAATCTTAAAAAAATTATATTTTACACAACATTCTAAAAAAAATATTATACTAAATATGACTATAGAAAAATATAGGATCAAATTTTAGGAGGCTTGAAAACAAGTGCTTTCGTATCGAGTAAATGAGGGTTTAAAGAATCATTTTAGTAAATACATAAAAGAAGAAAGGTTGAGTCTCAACTATATTACATTGTCAAGATCACTATGTATATATGAATCATTGTAAATATGTGAACCAAATGAGAAAATATCCAAACAACCAATGTAAAATACGTACATAGTGTAAAAGATGGTATTAAAGATAAGAGTCAAAGTGATATAATTTTTTTTATTGTGTTAATACATTAAATAGTTAATGCTTTAAATTGTTTCTAAAAAATCATCCAGATAATTAAATTACAAATATATATAATTCAAATAATACACAATAGATAGTATTACGGATAAGGATATCCATAACGAATATCCGTAAATATAGATAATCCATTTAGGATACGAATTGGTATATGTATCCGCTTTTCCCATATATTTAAAAGTGGTATCCAAATCTGCTCTTCCAAAGATAAATATCCGCAAAAAATAGATTCAAATACCAGACGAATTCAGATTTTCGAATATCCATTTACACCCTTAATATTTCGTTAGTAATCGTGAGTGGAAAAAGTAAACTCATCATTATAGAATTTTTTTGTTACATTTGTATATTAATGGATAAATTTAATAGTAATTTGAAATCAACTCTATTATAATATAAAGCGTACTAATATCTTCTCACATTCTAAAAATAGTATGCACTCTCAACATATGGTCAACACGGTTGTTTTTGTTGTTGTAATAGTTTGATATTATATTTATGTTGACTAATGGTTTTCTTCGTATAATGGTTTTGTAGTGAATTTATAAAAACCCAGGTATGTGTGTCGCATTTTAGAAAACACACGGGGTTTATGAATTTGTAAGAAACCAAAGGGTGTCCAATTGGAATTTACTCTTATTTTGCTGTTTTATTTTCATATAACTTGATAATTACGAAGTAATTAATATTACATTAAACAATAACTAAAATATAAGAAATGAACTCTTTTCCCTCCTAATAACCTCTTTATAACATTCTTCATTAATGGCCAATAACCGCATGTGACCATTTGAACAAGCAATAACTCTCATGTAACCATTAGAACTACCAATAATTGTCCTTAACTCCTTTTGAATTTCCCTGTAAAGATTCAACAATAACTCCTTTAAACCCTCCAAAAACTATCTGAAGCCACTAGTTACTTAGTGGTAGCTACCCAATCTAATAATTCTAAAAATAGAGTGTAAATAACATAATTGTTCAAAGTTCAAGAATTTGATATCTCAAATCTTAAGGTAGTTGAAATTGTAACTTCTAAATCAAATAAAACCGTATTATCCCTAAATCCAGGTTATATAAGATTGTACATATACGTTAAACATAAAATTATGTGTATATATGTACATTCCTATTTCTGTATACCTAATTTTTATCATATATATGATTAGAAAAATAGGTTTGTGTATATAAGATGCTACAGATGTTGCTTAAATTATATAAGAGAGGAGGGCATTGATGAAGGTAAACTAGATAACATAAATAGGTTTTTTAAGGTGTTTAAATAGGTTTTCGCATGGGCGACACTTATGGTGATTGATACTATAAAAATATTTGTTGCATAAAACTTTGATTGACTGCGCTATAGAAAGAAAAAGAAAATAATTAAATCAATTATATATATATATATATATATATATATATATATATATATATATATATATATATATATATATATATATATATATGGTTTGGATCATGATACCATTGTGGATCTTATAGGTGATCCGAACTAGGAGAATGATTTGATGAGCAAGATGATGTGATTGATTTTGTTTCACCTCCAAATATTTCCTTGAATGTGTTCTAAGCCTTAGAATGTGTAGTATATGATGCCTCCCCAAAGCAAGCCTTGTGTGTGGGCAATTTGAAAAATAAAAACTTGATGAGATATGAGAGAATTCACTTACTCTCTATTTAGCTCTTCACAAAAACGTGAATATTATTTTTCACCTCTCTCTCTCTCTCTCTCTCTCTAACATTTTGATGTGATAATGAAACTTATATCCCTTCCCTTATATATATATATATATATATATATATATATATATATATATAATTAATGTGGGATTGAACCAATTAGAATTTCTAGAGAGTTTGGAGTTGCTACTTAGGAAAATGGACCGTATTAGGGATTTAAGAGTAATGATTAAATTGTGTTCTAAGTGAAAATATGAAAATCCCATATTAGTTCCCATAATATATTCTCTTATCCATTTAATATGAATAAATTTTACTAAATAATTACAATTTCACTCTAATTTAATTATCCCAGAGTAATGAGGCCTTGTTTACAATATTAAATAACACATGATATAATTTTCTGCGTAAAGCATACAATACCCGTTTGGTGAAATTCAATTTTTCGCCAATCGATTTTCATCAACATCTTATTTATTTCTTTATCATAAACTTATCTTATCATGTTTATTGGTACAAAAAAAATTGTAATCTGTAGGCATCTCCCGAATGTGGATTCCTCTAAAATTAGATCTCAGACATATCCAGACAATGTTTTCCCAACTTGTGGAGATTTAAATCCAATAAATTGACTCACAACTATAACAATTACAGAAATAATTATGCGTAAATTCCAATTTTCACAATCCTCGAAAATTAGAATATATGAACCCTTTACAAGCCTTTAGAGATTGTGAAGGCATAATTCAATCAGCACCTAAACTTAAATCTCACCCATCACCATGTTCAATATATTTCTTATATACTGGTACAATCCTCTTTGAACTATCATAAAAGTTCTTGAATCATTAAATAAGTTATCGTAGTCAAAATAATCTACTAAGATTGTATGTGCAGTTTTACCGATAGGATGTCAACTCCCTATCTAGGTTGTGAACTTGCTCAATTACACTAGAATTGGAATTTTGATTTCAATTATCATGCCAAACCTAACTCACCACCATTCTTACTAAGTTCAATGGGATGACATATATATATATATATATATTTTTTTTTTTTCTTTAAAAAAAATATAAGTCATTCCCACAAACATGATTCCTATCTCAAAATGAACTAGGCACTCCTTTACTAAAAATAAATTCATGCATGATTTTAAGAATACAACCCCCAATAATCTTCTAGTTAGTCTTAAACACATGTGCCTACGAATCTAACACACATCCCCTTTACATAACTATTAAAAGACTTAACTGTTAAGCTCTTTGTAAAAGAATCCACTAGTTTGTCCTTAAATGAAATCCTTATCATAGTGATGTCCCTTTATTACACAATCTCCTATATTAAGTGATACTTGCACTCAATGTGCTTAGACCTCTTATGAGTCATTGACTATTTCAAATTATAAACCACTCCGCTTCTAGCCGACTTCACTGAAGGAACCACGCTTAAATCACATTAGATGTTACGTAGAAAAATAGCCTCCTTTGCTGCCTCCGAAGTGGAAACATATTCTTCTTTCATGGTCAAATAAACACTACATGGTTTCTTGATACTCATCAAACTTATGTCTCCATATCATAGGGTAAACATATATCATGAGGTTTGGAATCCTTATTCGACTTCACTGGAGTCTATTTACCCTAAAGTGTAAAACTGTTCATAGAGTAAACAAACACATAATCTCTAGTCCTTTTAAGATACCTGAGAATGTTCTTAACAATCCAATACTCCTCACCTGGATTAGAGTGAAATATATTAAGCATGCCAAAAACAAAGATGATATTTGGTCTTGTATATATCATAACATACACTAGGTTACCCATTGCTGAAGAATAAGGTATATTCCTCACATTCTCGACTTGATCAGTTGTCTTAGGATATTGATCATTAGTTAGAGTGATTTCATGCCTGAAAGGAAAAAACCTTTTCTTAGAATCCTATATGATAAATTTTATGAGCATGTCCTTTTTATAAGTGGCTAAGGATAAGTCTTATAATAGTCTGTTATTTAAAGAATTATTTATTTATGTATTAATTAATTAATTTATGAAAACACCCAAATTTAATCATGAGAGATATAAGTTGTGTGTCAAATTAATAAAAAGAAATTAATAATTTAAATTTTACTTTTAATTATTAATTGACTTAGTATAATTGGACTATTGATCAACTAGTTAAATGCTAATTTCAGTTGTGTGTTAAAAGGATTCATTTAATTGGTTTAATGTTAGTTTTGAATTGCGTAATGGTTTAATCGTTAAATATTTTAACTAAACCTTGTTTCTTTAATTAATTTGGTGATTTGGTGTATTTGTTTGATTAACAGAGTCACACGGTCTAGATAATTAATATGGTTTAACTAATTTGCGGGCAAAAAATTATAAGACAATTAATTTTTCTCATTGTGAACTATTTTAGGCCTTTGCCTTAGATTAATAGGGTAGGGTCAAGCATATAAAAAGGAACCTTACTATTTTGGGCTGGCTCAAGCTTTGAGTAGGGTTAGGGAGTCGCTAATGCGAAAGAGTTGTCTAGTGGGCTTCGTGGGTAGAATTCAACGAACCACAAATCGACTCCGTGTGGAGCTCGAAGGTATTTTTCATGGGCTGAACCTTGTGCTACGTAAGAAATGGAAGAAAGTTTATCTTAAGAATAATTGATTGGAAGAAATAAATATACTCAATCAAGAAGACACTAACAACCATCCATTATCTAACAATAACTAGGCCACATGGACCAGTAAAGTAGTGACACCTATCAACATTACAAATGAATCCTTAAATAGTGAATAGACATGATCGGATCAGATATTTCATGGTTAGCCATCTAGCCGACCACCTCCATTAAGGTGAACAATCAATAATGTGAACAAACACACGTGGGATATTTAACTGTCACCATGCACGTGAATAAATATCCAGTTGCATATTTTTGTGTAAAGATGAAAATACCTAGTGTGTATAGGTATTTCATCTCCTCAACTTCCACCTAATATAAATAAATTATTACCTCTCTCAGTTGAGAGAAAGAACCACCTTATTCTAACCTTATACATTGTTCTTAAGAGACTTGTATCAAACCCTAAAGATATAATGACATTAGTCCCGTGGATGTAGGCACCTTATTTGGGTTGAAGCACGTAAAACCTTTGTGTCTCTCCACACTTCTCTAATTTCTTTAGTTTAACATATTTATATGTGACTATAAATATTGAGTAACTTGAGCTAAGATTGTTTTAGATTATCAAACCCAAATTTAGACATCAACAAATTGATGCCATCTGTGGGAACGATAATATATTAATATTTCTAAACTATTTCATTAAAGTTATACTTTTCAATCATACTATCAAATTATGATAGACATCCCAGAAGAAAGTTTTGCTGAAGGCAACGCCTTAAATCCTCACGTCCCTCTAGTATAGGAAATATTTAAAGAATACTATTAAACATCGCTAAGGGACAGGAAGTATTGCAGGAAACAGTAAGACAGCTTACTCAGATGCTCCACGGCAGGCCAACTGTCGATCCATCTTTCAGAAGAGAGATGCCACCTCCAGTTCCCAAGAACGAAAGAAGTATATCTAGATATTTTAGATCCTCAAATTATAGGTCCTATCACCCTAGTACGACCTCCTCTCTCAGATCCACTGACTATTATGATGGGCTCTCCCTCTCTCAAGAGAGACCGAGCACCCTAGATAGACTAAGAAGGGGATTTGCCTTCGATCAGCTAAGTGTAATACCCCGTATTTTTATAGCTTTTAAATTATGGAATTTATTAAATTTAATTGAGATAAATTAATTTAATTTTAATCCGAAATGTTGTTTTAAATATTTACTAGCGTGACAAGAGTTAGTAATTATTGGGAATATATTATTTGTTGCATATTACTGTATGAGTATAGTAATATATGAGATTTATTTTTATAATATTGTCACGTGTGAATAAAATGACAATTGTGGAAATTTAAGTCGGGACGCGCCTGTGTCGTGTCGGGACTAAATGTGGATTAATAAAAGTGAATATTTTATAAGTTATTCGTATGGTCATTTTGAGTGCGCCAACGCGTTCAGAAGGGTCGATATAGTCAGAAAAGTATACTCGGGAGTTTGATTTGGGTCTCGGGGCGTTTTTAGGCCTAATTAGTACCCCGGGAGGGCATTTTAGTCATTTTGTATTTTTGGGTAATTAAACCCACAAAAATTAAAGGGGTTATATCAGATGTTTAGGTTATCTCCTAGGGTTAGATAACTCAAAACACTAGAACGGCCATCGGAGAGGAGATGAGAGAGCTCTCAAGGCATTCCAATGCTCAAAACTCAACCGTTTGCACCGTCGCCACCGCCAACGCGTAGATCGCGAGACGGGGAACGCAACCACACCAAATTCAACACCAAACCAGATTTCTGAAAATCTCAGGCAAGTGTTTATCTTTCTTATTTCGTTGATGCATCTTTCATATTGGTTTAGGAATGATTAGGATTAAGAGTTTGATTAAGAAAAGAGTTCTAATCAGATACAAACACTAAAAATTTTATTCCGGACGATCGGACCGTTGGAATTGGATGAAATTTTAGAAAGAATTAGCTGACAACAAGAGGAAGCTACAGAAAAAAATTCAGCTCGATCGGACCGTTCAATATATTTTAATATGTTTTTTGGATATTCTGGAAACCCTTTGTCATGTAAAGGATTAAGAGTTTGATTAAGAAAAGAGTTCTAATCAGATACAAATACTAAAAAAGAAAATTCATTCCGGACGATCGGACCGTTGGAGTTGGATGAAATTTTACAGAGAATTAGCTGAAGACGAGAGGAAGCTACTAAAAAAAATTCAACTCGATCGGACCGTTCAATATTTTTTAATATTTTTTTGCTAGACAGTTTTATGTTTTGAGGACTCTTAGAGAAAAAAAAAATCAATTAAGTATATATTAAAGGGGAGACACGTAAGAGAGAGTTACGTTGGAACATAAATGGATATCTACTGAATTGTACATTTGAAAGAATAGAGTCTATGAGGGTCACGTAGTAATTTGGAAAAACCCTTCGAATTAATGTTAGAAACGAACCATTATACTTGATAAATAATAATGGGAAAATAAGGATAAATGTTGTGAATGTGGGTTATTGGATAAACCTAAATTGATATAATAAAAGTGGTATATTTATATGATTGTGTATGCATATATTATATACATGTGAAAAACATACCCACGCTACTTGCTATCCCTGAGGTTGCCGTGCTGGGACGATCTTATCCTGTGTTGCCTTATGGGGGATATTGACTCGTACCCTAGGAGATAGATATCCTTGGTACATGCTACTGATTTGATAGTTCAGACGGTCCTAAGAGACGCGGGTATGTGCCATCCTCTTAGAGGCTTGGAATCTATGCTTCGCCTCAATATTGTTGTGCATGTGCTAATACAATTCGAGAGTGAGTCCGAATTTGTATTCCCCTTAATATGAGTGATATGGGGTTGGATAGTAGAGTATGCCCGCACCATAGTTTTTATGTGGGGTGCTATTATGATATATATATTTTACGAGTAGTTAATATATATATGAAATTTTGAAATCTGGAATTACCTACTGTGAATTTGTAAGTAGGATATGGTTGATGACTCAAATTATAAATACGTGTTTTGAGAAAGTATAATGTGACACTGGAAAAAACTTTGTTGATTAATAAAGTTAAAATGAGAACTTTGGTTATAAGTTGAAATCTTCGTTTTAAATACTTGTGTTGTTCAGTTTTAAAATCCTGCGAATAACCTAAGATAAGTTAAATCATTGGGGAAAGATAGTGTGGTATATGAATAGATAGACCATTGGGAGGGTTAGTGCGATAGGTGTGCACATTAGAAGAGAGATGAGAATTTCTCAAGAGAGTGTCGCACTAATATGTTGTTGCATTGGCCTGTATCAATTTAAATACTTGCTAAACGAATTTTAAATCAAACACACTATCGGGCTCTGACTCGTTTCTTTTTCTCTTTTTCTCTCTTGTATATATATGTATGTATTACAGGTACCCAGTCACAGGGGCGTCTTACTTAGGATCATTTGGAAGGAACGTGCTGCAGCTTAGGTGGGAGTTGCAGGCCTGTTGTTTAGACGACTTCATCCATTTGATTCTACTCATAGTTCAGTTTTATCCAGCAGGGGCATGTGTTTCCCTCTTTCTATTATTTAGTTGGTATAGTCAGAGATTGAAATTTTTACTTTCAGTACCTTTATTTCGGGATTTATTACTATCAGGATGTTTTTCTTTAGTGTTGTAAATGTTGGGATTTATTATTGATGATTAAATTCGTGTATGTTCAATTCTATTTTTATTCTTAATGGGTGACTCTTTAGATGTTAATGGTTTAAGGTTTTATAACCGGATTTAATAAAATGAGAATAAGGTTTTAAATGGTTTTGACACTTAGCTTAATTATTTAGGGTGTTTAAATTGGAAAAGTATTTTTACGACAGTGATGCTAAGAATGAACCAACTGTTCACCTTGATTTTAATTTAATAAAGGAGTGATCGCCCGGTATTTAATTAGGCGGGGTGTCACACTAAGTCCTTGAGCAAATAGGGAGCACAATTATAAGGATCCATCTAGATCTCGAAACCACCTAAAAGATTCTGTCAAGTCAAGAACCAGCGTGCGAGGATCCGCACATGCCGAGCAGATTTCCCAGGAAGAGAGCTCAGCACAAAGGCACGACCGAGCTGCTAAAATTACTTCCCATAAAACTAATCCATATGATCATCACTAGAAGGGTTCAATCAAATGGATGAAAGATCATTCGAGAGAAATGGCCAAATCTAAAAATCCTTTTCAAAGGAATTTTGTGAAGGGATCACCCTTTGTTCCAGCTATCGTGGACTTTCCCACACTTGTGAAATTCAAATTGCCTATGGTTACTCTTAAGTATGATGGAAAAAATGATCATGTCCTTCATATAGATTAATACTAGGCTGCAATCGACATTTACTCAGTCCTAGTTAAAATGTGTTACTGAGCATTTTCAAGAACTATTATCGTATTGACACATATTTGGTATAAAAATTTGACTTGTGGGCAAATCTCTAGCTTCCAACAACTTGCCGAGATATTCATCAGTAATTTTTGCTTTGGAGCCAAACCCATCAAGAGAGTAGCTCATTTGCTAAGTGTTCGTCAGCGATTAGGGGAAACCACTTGCGGATATGTTACTCATTTTAACAATGAAAAGTTAAAAGTGGTAAATTGTGAGGAAAAGACAACAATCACTGCTTTGATGACCGATTTAGTTCCTGAAAAGATGTATTATACCGTGGCTAAAGCCCCCCTAAGACTACGAATGAATTAATTGCTAAAGTTAACAAGATCGTGAACGTCGAGTAGGCTATGGCTGCCAAACAAGCCCCTGGTTCCAAGGCCGACGACCAAAAGAACCCCGAGAAGAGAGACAAAAAAGGTAAGAAGGATGAAAAACCTAAGAAGTATGATGAATATACCCCCTCACTGTTGGGGTACATCACATCCTGTAGGAGATCAGGGGAAGCAGGGAACTAAAATAGCCTTAAAATTTGAAGTCTCCCCTTAACAGGAGAGATAAGTCCAAATACTGTGAACATCACAAAGATAATGGACATACTACGGACAATTGCATATCCTTGAAAAATGAAATAGAAAGTCTGATCCGATGTGGTAAGCTTTCCAAGTTCATTGACATGACAGAAGAAAGATACACCAAAAGACGATCAGAATAATCTTACAAAGGAAGAGAAGACAGAAAAAGAGGTAGAGACAACAACTCAAAGGATGACCCAGACCTATCGAAGAAACCCCAAGATCCTGAGCTTGAAGTAATGATTTCTTTTGGTTGCCATTTCATTGCAAGAGGTGACGCTTGTGGCGACGATGAAATCACCTCAAGGAAAGCTTACTTGAATGAAGAAAAAGAATGTTCATACTTTCAACAAATCAATCTATCTGATGACGTTGATGGTCGCCCAATGAAAATGAACAAAGACAAGCTATTAATAGGGTTTTTTAAGAATGATTTATTTGGAGGGCTCTATCCCCATGATGATCCTTCAGTCGTCGCTGTGAGAGTAAACAAAGGAAGGGTGGCTAGCATTTTGGTATATAATGGTAGCTCGTTTGATGTTATATTTTAAAATTAGTTCCAAGGATTAGGACTGCGTGATAAAAAATTGGAATCCTATCATAGATACCTAATAAGCTTCCCGATAAAAAGGTATATCTTTTGGAAATATGAAGATGGAAGTTCTTATCGGCACATGGTCTGCTAGCCAAACTGAAAGGATTCATTTCTTCGTCTTAGATAAGAACGTACAATCAACCTACAACATGATCCTTGGTAGGGTTGGCTTAAAGAAGTTTGAAGAAGTACCCTCTACTGTCCACCAGTGCTTGAAGTTCCACATACATTATGGGGTCAACATTGTTACTTAAAATCAAATTGAAGCTAGGGAATACTATTATACATCGGTCGACAAAGAGGAAATAAAGAAGGTCACCACCACCTACCAGATTGAGACCCTAGATCCCCCCTATGAGGCTAATTTGATTAAAGGACATGTTATGGAAATAATGGAAACGATCATCTTTGGATAACGATCACCCAGAGAAGACTTCATAAATTGGCTTATCTTTAGAGCCAACCCTCAACAAGGAATTAATAAAATTCCTTAAAGAGTGGAATTGTGTATTTGCTCGGAGACATGAGGATATGCCAGGGATTGTTCCAGAATTCATATGCCACAAAATAAATATCGTCAAGGATGCCAAGTCAATCAAGTAAAAGTGGCGCGTGTTCAGTCCTGAGAAAAACACGACTATCTAGGAAGAGGTGGACAAATTATAGAAGGAAAAATAAAATAAATATGTCAAATACCCTGATTGGTTGGCTAATGTGGTAATGGTAAGGAAGAAGAATAACAAATGGCATATGTGCGTTGATTTTATTGACCTCAACAAAGCTTGCCCAAAAGATCACTTTCCTTTTCCAAGAATCGATCAATTAGTTGATGCTACAGTTGGGCATGAGTTGCTCAGTTGTATGGATACCTATTCAGGGTACAACGAAATCAAAATGAATCCATAAGATAAGGAAAAAATCTTATTTATAACCAATTGAGGTACTTACTGCTACAATGTTATGCCCTTTGGGTTAAAAAATGCTGGAGTAATATACCAAAGGTTGGTGAATAAGGTCTTTAAAGAACAAATTGGTAAAGGTGTATATGGATGTCATGCTCACCAAAAAAAGAAAATCCATGGACCACATTATGGACTTGTGACAGACATTTGATCAGTTGGAGAAGCACCAAATGAAACTCAATCCTACCAAATGCATGTTTAGCGTACAAAAAGGAATGGTACGAGGATTCATAGTAAATCAGAGAGGCTTTGAGGCTAATCTAGGAAAGATCAAAGCACTGATTGACATGCAATCTCCCTCAACTACGAAGGATGTATGAAAGTTAATTAGAAGAGTGGTAACCCTTAACAAGTTTATCTTTTGGGCTAATGATAGGTGCCTACCCTTTTTTAAGGTGCTAAGAAAGACTTTTGAATGGAATGAAGAATGTGAGAATGCCTTATTAGAATTGAAGAAATAATTGGAATCTCCCCCATTGCTCTCATGATCACTCATGGGAGAGAAACTATACTTATATCTAGTAGTCTCTGAGTCAACAGTTAGCTTGATACTCATCTGACTAGAGAATAGAATACAAAAACCAGTCTATTATACAAATAAGGCCTTTCAAGGAGAAAAAATATGGTACTCGTGCTTAGAAAAGCTTTCTTTGGACCTAATTGAAGCTTCACGTAGAATGAAACCATATTTCTAAGAACACACTATTGTGGTCAATATGGACTTGCCATTGTGACAAGAAATTCACAAGACAAAAAAATTAGGGAGATTGATGGCATGAGAAGTAGAGTTTGGAGAATATGATATAATCTATGAACGGAGGATGAAAGTAAAAGGCCATGCGGTAACAGATTTCATAGCGAAATTAACTTAAAAATTAAAATCCTATCGACCAGATTCTGTTAAAAAAAAATCAACCGAGTACACTTCTTTAGAAGAGATCTTAAATGAAAACCCTCCTGAGCAGACTTCTTTAAAAAATATCTCCAAAATAGACAAATCAAAAACATTCACTGCACAAGAAGTACCCAAACGGTACTAGGAGCAAAGCCAAAAGGTGTTCAAGTATGGGTCCCTGAGTGAAGGGAAATTCAATGGAAAATTTCTTGTATGGGAGATGTATGTAGACGGATCTTCATATGCTACTGGTAGCGGTACATGGTTGATCATCAATAATCCTGATGATATAAATGTAGAAAACACATTTTGATTTCAATTCTAAGATTCTAACAATAAGGAAAAATATGGAACGTTGATTACAGGCTTTGAATTGTCTATTTCATTGGGTGCCGAGCAAGTCATAGCCCACAACGATTCCTAGTTGATTATTAATCAGGTGCTGGGGCTATATGGAGTCATTAAAGAATTGATGAAAAGAGACCTAGAAAAATTTCAGGATAAAATAACCAAGTTTCTAGACGTAAGAATGGTCAAAGTACCCATAATTGAAAATGTTCGAGCAGATGTGCTTGCTCAACTATCTTCGACGACCAGAACAGAGCTAAGAAGGACCATTCCTATAGAAATCCTAACAAGCAGGATCATTGACGAAGAAAATGTTAATCTGATCACAATTGATTTGGGCCCCTCATGAATCAATCCCTTCAAGGGATATATTAAAAAAGGCACCCTTCCAAAAGACATAGAGGAAGTTTGAAAACTAAGATATAAAGAAACTAGCTACGTCTTGAAAGGAGGGGTCTTGTACGAAAGAGGATTCATTATCTCGTTGCTAAGATATTTTCATCCTTCAGAAGTACAAGACCTGATCAAGAAGGTACACGAAGGATCTTATAGAGCTTATTCAGCAAGAAGATCATTGGCTCATCAAGTATCCACCCAAGGATATTACTGGCCAATCATAAAGGCAGACTGTGCTGCATATGCCAGGCGGTGTGACAAATGTCAAAAGTTCACCACTATCCATAGAAGTTTGGGTATGCACTAACAACGATCACATCTCCATGGTCTTTTTCTATATGGGGAATTGACGTGGTCAGCTCCCTACCGAAGACAAGAGGAAGGTTTAAATATTTGGTTATTTTTATAGATTACTTCACCAAATGGGTGAAGGCTGAACCCCTAGTTAAGATTCCCTATAAAAGAGTCTTCCAATTCATATAGAAGAATATCATATGTCGCTATAGTATGCTATATGCCTTTATCAGAGACCATGGGACTCAATTCGACAATTAAGAATTTAAGAATTACTGCATTTAGTCCAAATTTCAAAAACTGCACTCTACACCTGACCAATAAAATAATGCTTGATGGATTAAAAAATAGGCTAGATGATATGAAAGGAAAATTGATTAACGAATTAGATAGTGTGCTTTGTTTGACCCCCTTGAGTAACTTATTTCCTTTCTTGATTAACGAATGCTTGATGGATCAGCAATGTACTATAAGATTCTACAACGGGAGAGTTTCTGGAGTACTTACTCCAAAAAGGAAATAAGTTAGATGCTAACTGACATGGTCCTTACCGTATTTCTGTGATCATTCGACTAGGTACTTATCGCCTATAAACCCAGGAAGGAAAGCAGTTAAAGAACCCTTGAAATACTGAACATTTTAGGAAATATTACCAGTAATTATGAGTTAAAGTTTTTAATATCTTTGTAGAATGTATTTTTCAGTCTTAATAAAAAAAACAATAGTTTATCATCAATTGATTTCCTTTTTTGTGTTTTTTTAGGGCAATAGTAGATGTAACAAATCTCAGAAACAAAAAAACAAAAAGTAAATCCAAGGACAAAATTAATTCAAATTTTATAACCAATAAGGGCAATCATAAAATTTTATGTATGACTTCGTCTTTGATAAGCCATGAATAAGAAGTTTCTAATCCTAAAACTTCCAGTATGACTTCCAAATTAAGGAAAAATCCTATAACATTTGGTCTCCAGTGGTAACTAACATAAACACATGGTTAAATGATAATATCCATTGAGACGACCATAAAAGTGTTAGTACAACTTAAGGCTAGACAACTTAGGTTCATTCAACATGTAACCAGTTAAGCAGATTAGTCAGCCAAAAGTTGGCCGACCACACATCTAACCTTTAAGCTACTGGTAGGCCATAATCATACCCAAAAATATCAGTAACAACCATATTTTATTCAAGAAAAAGAAAAATATGACATTATTACAAATTATTGTTCATTATTATAAAATGAATACAAAACCAACACATGAGCTTCTCATTCCACGGGATGATTTCTCAAGGATTTGTACATGCCTACAGAAGGGCCATCCAAAGCTGGAGGAAGAACAATAGATACCAACTCCTTAAGCCTATTTTGCCTACTAGAGCTGCGTTTATCCACCAAATACAGAGGTTTAATGAGAGTGTCTTCCCTATGAAGGCCATAGTCTCCAAGATATTTCTTAACCAGGCTTCTGGGTATAACATTAGTGGGAATCCACTTGGTGTCTAATTTAAAAGGAGGAGTGGGGTGATCCAAACATTCAAGGTCATACCAATACAATAAATAGTCTTTTTCTGGCACTTTTAATACTATTAGAGCATTAAGCCGGCTCCATTTGTACCTTTATTGCCTAGGATGCTCCAGTTCATCACCCATATGTGCCAAGTTTTCATCATGCCCATTAATCCAAATGGTGTGCGATTACTTATGATAATGGGAAGTCAGACGGTTAATATTTTCATTCAATCTCTTGATGCTAACTAACTGGTTCTTTATCAAGTTAGCCTAGTCAGACAACGCCTTCTTGGTAATTTCCTCTTTAATTGTGGGATGAGCAATCATAACCTTCCCAGATGATTGACCAACTACGGACTTTTTTAACCTCCTAATATATTCCATTAGCCTGCCATTATCCTGCTCTATAAAAAAAAACCCTTCACTTTGATCGGCACTTGTAGACTTTTTTAATCCTTCCAATTTATCCCTCAATATGTTATTCTCCTGCTCTAGCAAATTAGTTACTTCCTAAGCACTATTTACCTCTCACTTCATCATAAACTCCTTTTTATTATAAGTCAGAGGGATGTCCTATATCTTTTTATCGAAACCACCCTCATCCCTCAGCCGAGCAAACTTCTCCTCATAATCAACCTTCAAACTGGCCAGAGGCTCCTTATGATCCTTCTTCATTTGAAGTATCATTTCGTAGTATGAGGCATTGGTTGCCACAATTTGGCTAAACAACCTGTGCAAATGAAGGTAGGATTCTTTAACTTTATTGGAGATATCTAGGCTGAGCAGTTATTCCAGCTCATCCTTTTTTAGATCCTCATAACCATCCCCAAATATTTGAACACTCCTTTTATATAAGTCACTATCGGTAGCTTCCATAACGGTCTCCTGGAGTTAAACTAAAAAACAGGGCATGAGTATTAAAAGTTAAAGAAAAGGCATAACATGCATCAACATAATTTATATGAAAGAAAGAGCAATTTCATTAAAATTATAGAAAGGAATACATAAAAAGGGGAACCAGTCTAGGTTACAAAAGTTTGGTATTACAATACAAAGATTATAGAAATAATCCTAAATAGATACACCTTTTCCTTGTCCTAAGTAACCTCCTCCCTAGGACGAATGACTGTCACTTCCATCTCAAGGGCCATAGACAATTTGTCCATTCATTCTTCATTATCCATATCCTCATCAATCATAGGAGGAGTATCAGGGTTGTACTGGTGAAACAACTCAGAGTCTAAAGCTGTGCAGAGCTTCTTCAGAGAAGTGTCCCATCCTTCCTTGAAGGAGGACTTCTTTAAGAACTACATTTACATAGAAATAGTAGAGAAGGCCTTATCCCAACCTCGGGTATAAGAGTCCTCTTTCTTATTCTTAAAATTTTCTTTCAAACCCTGATACTTGCCATCCACGTTGGTAGCAGTATTCTCAGCCTAGTTGACCTTCTTAGTAGCTTCCTCGATAGTCTTAAGTGCATATTTTTTTTTATCTTTCTTGGCCTTCTTCATAATACCTTTCCACTTATCCTGGTCCTTCACATGTTCCATTTTAGACGCATCTAGGGAATCTTTTAAATTCTTTAAGGTAGCTTCAACATCTGCTAAGGACTCCCTTAACTAGTCATCTCTTCTAAGAATTTGATCATAGTAAACCAAAAACTGATGAATTCAAGAAAGATAAAGAAGTCAATAAACCCTAGCATTAAGGCATAGAAAAATGAAATAAAGTCAAAAGATGAGTTATTTACGAAGGCCAAATTATGGTTATCCCTCTTCAAAAGTCTAGTCCTTCAAAGGGAAACAATAGCAGACTCGTCAGCAGAAAGAAACCCCAAACCAATCAAACCTCTAGCATGACTAGGATTCACTATAATGTCAGCAACACAAATAAAAACCTAGTCTGCTTAGCTTTTCTTAATAAGTCTTGGTGATTGGTAGGTTCTTTCTTCAAACACTTAAGCTAAGGTTCCTGGGTTTTAATATCATCAGGAACCACCACAACGGAGCGCTTGGAACTACCCTCATCAACATTCTTCTTCTCGACTAGTGAAGGAGACTTAGCTCTAGCAACAAGGTTAGTAATATTTATCTTCACCATCCCTTCTGAGGATGGAGTAACGGTCGACACCAAATTTATATCCAAAGATTCAAAGGAGGATGAGGTACCTTTAATAGAAAGATTCCCTTATAACTGAGAAGCAGACTCTAATGTAGTAATCGAGGAAGATGAGGTCGGCTCCTCTAAGTCTATGGGCGATATAAGAATATCTTCTGTCGGCCAAGTAACAAATGAAGTAATTGAGCTCTGATACTCTAACAGTACTAAAGCCAAGCGAGGATGGTATTCCCCAAGTCTTTGTTGAATAGACCATGCAAGCTCTAAATCAGCAAAATCCACCTCAGTGGAATGTCTTTATTCCTTCTCCATGCCAAACAAAAATACAGAATCTCTGATCAGTAAATGAATGAGTTGAAAAGAATAAAGGGGGAAATATTCAAATAATAAGGATACCGACCTATGCCATGCCCTTCCTGAGGGTAACGTGGCCCAATGTATTCTTACCCTCAAGAAGAGGGACGAACTTCCAATTCTTAACAATTAAGCCATAATCCCAATAATCTTTATCAAAGTCAAGCAAATTAACCACCAATGCCCCATTGGAATACATGGACTTCAAATAATAGATATTATTTGCAACGGCCCCTAACTATAATAGTACATCAATTATTTTATGACAATATGAGTCCCAAATAATTCATTAATGCGATTACCCGCATTTACCACTCTCCATATATTTGGAGTCACTTGGGATAGGACAACATCAAAATACTGACAAAATTCAAAAAATAAGAAATTAAGCAAGAAAGTTACTTTACACTCTATATAAAAATAATGGGAAGCTAATGGCCTTTATCTAAAGCACACAAGTCACATGGCCAGGTGACCAGTGTTGTTTTTACCCCCTTAGGAATCCTATGTATTGTTCTAAACTCCTCCAAAGAGATCTCATCCATAATATAAACAATTGCAAAAACTCAAAATGAGAAATATGAGAAGAAAAGATTATTGCAGTGAAGATAAACACTAAGCCGCGATTCTCTTCTTAATAGAGAAATCTCAACAGTAAGAAAGGGAGTTTGAAATTCAAGGTGAGATGATATTGAGGGGGAAGAGACCTTTTATTGGCATGATGATGTCCTTTAAGATCCAAATTTGAAATTATTAAATGTACAACCTTTTCAGATATCGACGGCGTCCCATTTCCATAAGATGGTTCGTCATTTTTCTTACTATTTACAAAATTGCCATCGCCTTAGTATGACAGATTATACAAGTACTTGAGGTTGGAAGCCGGCCATCACCTATCCAAGGTGCCGAGCATATTTTGAAGAAGAATACTCCATCCTTTCACTCCCCCATCAAGAATGAAGGATTGGGGGCTTTTTTTGTAACGTAAAATAATTAGGCCATATAGACCAGTAAAGTAATGACACCTGTTAACATTACCACTAAATCCTCAAATAATTAATAGACTTGGTCGGCTCAGATATTTCATGGTCATCCATATAGCTGACCACCTCCACGAAGGTGAACAGTCAATAATTTGAATAGACACACGTGGGATGTTCAACAGTCACCATGCACATGTACGTGAATAAATATCCAATTGCCTATTATTGTGTAAAGATATAAATATCTAATGTATAAAGGTATTCCATCTCCTCAACTTTCAACTAATATATATATATATATATATACTATTACCTCTTTCAGCTGAGAGAGAGAACCACCTCGTTCTACCCAATACAGTGTTCTTGAGAGACTTATATCAAACCCTAAAGATATAGTGACATTACACCCGTGGATGTAGGCACCTGGGTTGAACCACATAAAACCTTTGTGTGTCTCTTAGCTTATTTAAGTTCTTTAGTTTAACATATTCATATATGATTATAAACTTAACCTAAGATCTATCTAAACTATCAAACCCAAATTTAGACATCAACACGTAGATTATTTAATCCTTATTCATTGATATTACACAATAAACCCTAATTGATTTGTCTTAACAATTACTTTATCTAGACGTAAGTGTATTGGGGGGCTCCTTGTTTGGATTTCACTTTGGTGAGATATTCCACGCTTGGAGTTTAGAGAAGAGTATTTGTAATTACTCAAAACGTTAATCAAATTAATATGTCCTTACTTGAATGCTTTACTCTACGAAAGGTCATATGTATTGGCACTGATAGCTTAGCTTCTTATAAAATGGATGTAAATGTATATATGATTTTAAATGATATGACCCGAGTGTGGGTAGGGTAAATGGAGTTTGAGTAAATTGCTCGGAGTGAATAAATATGAGTTTATATAACATTATTAAATGAACATGTGAAATAGAAATTAATGGGTGGGCGTCGAGAAGGGGCACCCCGATATTATGATATGGGAATTCACGTCCATGAGAAACCATGTGGCGTCGATGTGATACCTTAAAAAATTTAATAATAGATTGATCAGGTCTAATACCAAAAATCGTGAGAATAAAAAACAATTGATAACATTCTTCGCATAACAAAATAAATAAAATGGAACAAGTAAAATAAATAGATAATGAACTATTAAGTGGAACAACACGAACTCTGATACCATATAACTGACGTTACAAAAATGACACTAACTGTATCTCTTATATAAATTCAACTCTGAATACAAGTACCACATGTACACAAAATAACCCCATAAATAAATAAATAAAAATAAGAGAGTGAGCACATGGGCTTGACACCTACACCCTATAGTGTCATTAATGGAGAGTACCTCAAAGCTGGATCGGGAATGAGGTTGCATTGATAATCTGTAAGCTAAATTGATTTAAGGGGAGACGTTAACAATAAGTTCAAGTAGTATAGCAATATAATCGACTTTGTACGACAATATGATTACGCATATTCATCCAGTATTTTAGTTCCTTTTAAGTTAAGCCAACCTAAACAACCCTACATATCACAAGATTTTACTCCAGAGATCATTGTGTTCCCCATGATTAAGTCTTTTACATCATTATCAAATTTCAAGTACAATTTCACATTTATTCTTATGATCTTTATCATGGTAAAATATCACAAGAAAATATCTATATCAATATCATCAATATCTACATCATAAGCCTGTATGGTCAGAAACACATACCATATCGTGTATAAGGAAATTATCTACCTCAATACATTCTCTACAACTACATGAAATAATGTCGGCATAGCCTAAATCACGTACCGTAAGTAAAGCTCTTTATTAACATATTATTAGTCTCATAAGGGTAATACTTTCTAAAGTTTAATATCCTTTTAATTAAACGAATTATTATCCAACTACCATAAATAATTAAGCACAACTAGCCATCCTATAACATGAATATAAATACCTACACATATACGACCACCGTCCTAAAGCTAACCCCCACAAGAAATAACATATAACCCATTATGCATTTTACATAGTAGTAAGTTCATCAATAATTGTCTACATCATTAGACCACATGGATTTATTCTCATTTAATTTATATAATTATATATGTCCTTATATATATACGATGCACAAAGGCATTTACCTTAAGTGCCCCATTTGTCCTCTATCAGTAAGTTCGGAGAATTCCCTCATCCAAATGGACATAAATGAACACACACAAGCGGAGTGGTGTCTATGAAGTACACAATTTCACGATCCATACCCCCAATGGCGATAATAGATTCCAGCCATCCTACCTACCTCCTCGTAAGTGGTGCTGCCACATGGGACCTAAAATAATGACTTACAACATGCCTAGAGCATTTATCCGACGCGTGCTACGGTCCCGAGATGTATGCAACACCAATTGATAAGCTGTCCAAAAATATGGATATTTTCACAAAAAAAAAGTTAATACACATTTTAACACATAATATGTATAACTAATTATCCCTTAATTACCCCCAACGAGTTTCACAAATCTCCAAATAATATCCTTGCTAAATTCAACTCTTGTTTTATTCTGCCTCCAAACTATGAGTACATCTTTCTCCTTCTACATATACACCAACTCGTAATGTACACATATATTTAATTCTTATACAACTGCTAAGTAAATCATAGTTAATTATCGCATATATGACTCCGAGTTTAACTCCAAACACATTTACCTAATTAGTGTCCAAAGTTCTCCCTAGTAAGTCACTCTACCAAATGAGATAAGAACAAAAAATTAGGTTTGTTGACACAATCTTCAAATTATGGTTCAAACGTAAGGAAAACAGGGAAGTCGATCGATTTTCAACGAATTGGTAGAAATTTCATCCCTATGCGTTGTTAAGAAAATAATCATAAAATATTTGCCAAAACTCTAAAAAATTACGAAACTAGTGCCTACGCGTTCTTAACTCAATTTAAATAGGAACTTTTTTCACAAAAGACAAATTCATAGATTTACTATTTTCACGCATTCAGAATTTTCCAGCACTGCATGCTGTTTAGAAAATAGTCATCACAACTCCAAAAATTACAAAACCAATGTCCAAGCATTATTAAATAAATTTAATTAGGACTCTCCTTGGGCTAGAAAGCTATATTCCAAGGTATACCATATCAAAAACAACCTCTAAATGACTGATTTCCTTCAGTAAAATTTCTACACAATCTAAACCTTCATTAACGACCTCGTAATTAACTATCCACCATTGTTGAACCCATATTCATATTTTCAGGTCCCTAAATATCCCCACACTTTACGTGTTTCGATATATATCTTAGTCCTAATACTAATGTTAACCATTCTACAATAATTTTAAGTTCTTTGAATACAAGATTTAAACATAATCTGTAATTATCCTCTCAAGAACATATGAAGAACTTTACTCAGGATCCATTCATAATTCATCCCTAAATTCAGTTTTTATCATAAACTTTATAAGGGATTCCTAACTTTCAATCATGAATTACTATGACTATAATATCAATTTGACAATTTCTACTCTAAATCATAGAAATCATCTCAATTTCATAACAAAGTATAATTAAGATTATTTTAACATTAAATTAAGAATCCAATGAATAATAAAATCATAATATAGCTTCAATTATAGTCTTATACTAAACAAACGTGCCTCAATTTGACTAGGTTGAATCCTTATGCCAAGATCCCCATTTCTTCTTATTCTCCTTTTCATCTTCTCTCCTCGACGTTGGAATTCCCCTATCCTCTTAGCATTATCATCTTGCCTCAGAGTTCCCTTCTAATAAGAAATATATGGTTTACCCTAAGCCTTACACCCTTTTTATAATGTTCATCACGAAATTAAGCCTTGGGATCATATGGACCCTAATCCAATAAGCCTAAAACTAATACCCAATTGCTTAAAGTCTAGCCCAAGTCATATATCAACCTATAGGTCTTAAAACCCAATATTTTAATGTGTAAACGGACATTCTATCCGTACCGAAAGTCCGTAAAAAATAATTAAATTAATTATTTACTTTTGTTAAATGATTATTACTCTGTATTAACATACTTTCGATATAAAAATAATTCCAATTACATACATAAATTAGCGACATCATGAGTAGTTGCATATAAAAAGTGAATCATAAATTTAAAATAATACACGTAAATTAGTGAGATCACTAGTAATTGGAGATAAATAAATCAATATCAATTTAAATAACAATTTAATTCACTTAAAATTACGGGGTATTACAGTCAAGGTGTGAAACGTGATTATTATTATTTACATGTGGTGTGTTATTCTAGACCGGCATACGGGCGATTGAGGTTTATATAATTCTTTAAATTTGGCGTATCTCATATTTTTTAGATGGCCCAGAGGAAGGGGCGGATATCGATTACATGTTGCGTAATTAAAGAGTAGAATTAATTAATAATAATGTGACAACCTAAATTCGAGGTGGAGTACCTCTCTCCTCTCCTCTTGAATGTTCGTCCCTTTAGGATGGACTATGGAGGATATGGATCATTGGCAGTGATTCATGGTCATCGCTTTGCTCTCTTTGAAAAGATCCAAAGTATACTAAATAAGGGTAAACCTCCATAGAGACCTAGTGATGCTAAGTGGTTTGCGTGTTTAACAAGAGAGTAAAAAGTTCAGGTACTGGGCTATGAATTGGGAAGGTGTTAGGAACCTGCTCCGCCCATTTTGGTATCAAATGTAGATGTGACGCATTTATATCATCATGTTAGAGTGTAAATAAAATAATAAAGTGAAATATTTAATATGTACTTATAATTTGCAGTGAAGTGTGGAATGTGTGTGTATATAATATAGATAAAGGATAAATATGTACAAAGTCGGACTTGTTCACCCGAACAACAATAAGAGTGAGCGTACGTACTCGCACGGAGTGATTCAAAGTTCACGTAGTTCACAAAGGGAAAATGAGAGATTCTACCTCTTATAAAGTCTCGACGCGAGAGATCTAAACTCTCTTTGATGTCTCAAATGTTTTTGGAGTGAAGTAAGTCTAAATTTGAAAATACAAAGAACTTTGTTTTGATGAAAGATGCTTGGATGAAGTGGGTTTACTCTTAAAACCACTTTGATGGAGAAAGAGTGTTGAGACTTACAATATTAAGAACAAAATAATTGGTAGAATCCCCGAATATAATAATACTCTAACCTATATGAAATTATTTCATGGTTTTGACACTTTTTAGTTTAGTATTGAATGTGGAATGTAAAACAGGTGAATTTATACATGTTTTGACTTGAGTTTTAGATATCGAATTTCTCTAACATGCCTATGTATTTGTCGTAGAAGAATCAAAGTCAACGTAGTTAGGACATGACCCCTGGATAGACATTAAGCCTTATAGATCATGCAAACACACATATACAGTTTGGTGTGGTGTTGTAGCACAACACCACCTCATTATATCAAGACTTCATAATATAAGAGTGAGATGTGGAGTTCCTGAAAATTTACATGTTCTCCTTTATATTTTGGTAGTGTTCCATCTTGAAATCAACTCCTTTTGAGATGGATTTAAGGTTACTTTCAAGAAAAAATACCTTAAAGGAAGAAAAAAGTAAGAAAGGGGAAGGGGATTGGTTGATAATGGGTATGGGTAATGAATAAAATGTTAAGGATAAAAGATAGACTTCTAGATATATACATGGGAGAGGATTTAGAGTGAATCATAGAGATTTTTGAGGATTTTTTTAGAAGAAAAGAGGTTATAGGAAGATAACATCACATTTATGGTGCGAAGTTAATGCCCCTAACTGGCTTGTGAAAGCACCCTTTCCTAGGTAGAAAAATAGGGCTTATGACTGATCGGTCCAGGGTACAGTATTCCCCTCACTGTTCAGTTAAGAACATTTCACCTTTGGACTTTAGGTCCCTTTTGGTTTGGGCCTGACTGTAGTGGGTGGTTTTATGAGTTTGTTTTTGGGATTTTGATCTCTTAGGAATTTCCCCATGAGTTTGGGTCAATATTTAGGCCTTTGAGAGGCTTTGGCACATGATTACCCTTATAAAGTAGAATGGGGTGTATACATATATGAATTGAGATAATTTTAACACATTGTAATGATTTGGTTTGGCAAATTGCATGTTTATGAGATGGTCAAGAGGAAGGGACACATTCTGATTACATGTTGATTAATTAATTATATGAATTGAGATAATTCTAATACATTGCAATAGTATATTTTGTGTTATGGTAAGCTCATTACATTATAAACTGTGATTTTATCATCTATTCATATAACTGCTTAGAGTTTCACAACTTAGTTGCTTGCTAGGGTTTTAACCCATCTTTTTACATAGACCTCAAATGCTAAGACCTGAGCTCCCACTTAGCTTTCCCATTCTATTGAACACGTGGTATTAATCTCTTACCGAGAATATTAATTCTAGAGACATTATGAGTCTCTACCTTATCAAGTTATCATTTTACTTTTTAATCTTGTTTATTTTAAGATGTTCTAGTTTGTATATTGAGATATAGTTGTCTTGTATTATTCCGAGACTTCATTGTTTTAGATTTTATTAAAGTATTATTGTTGAGACATTATTATATATTTTTTATGTACTATGGATATTCTATTATGCATTTTTGTTGATAATTTTCATATCATTTCCATATTACTTATCACTTGTTTTGTTTGAAGTCTCCATGCCCACAATGATATTATATTATTGTAATATCATGTATGATTTTATATTTATACTTTATTAACCAAAGTGTTTAATTACATGGGGTATCACAAGCCCATCATCTTATTATTATGATTACACAAAAGCTTGATCCGAACGATGTGATTCGATGCTCATTAGTCCTTCAAATCAAATTCATAAAAAATCACACTCTTATGATTGATAATACACCAAGAACATTCCCGATTCGAAGAATATCATCCAAATAAAGTACCAAAAATATCACCACATTTCAATCATTCTTCTTATACACATAATTTTCATCCAAGCATTGATCAAAACCAAAAGCTTGATTGTCTAATCAAATTGAATATTCCAAGACCTTGATGCTTGCTTAAGTCCATAAATGGATCTCTTAGGCTTGATCACATTGCTTTCCTGGATACTTACCCCTTGTGGTTGCATCATATAGATGTACACATCAAGACTACCATTGAAGGATGCTATCTTGATGTCCATTTGCTAAATCACATAATCAAAATGATCCATAATGGATATATGAATCAAGATAGACTTTAACATGGCTACCGAAGAGAATGTTTTCTCATAGTTAATCCCGTCTTTTTAAGTAAACCCTTTCCCACCAAGCCTTATCTTAAACATTCCCATATACTCCAATATTCTTCTTATAGATCCACCTGCACCTGATGGGCTTTATCTCATCTAAGTCCATAAATTCCCTAAATTTATTCGAACACATCAAATATATATTAATATTCACAGCCTTAAGACAAATCTCGGAGTTCTTATCTTGAAGTGCCTCGTTGCAGTTCATAGGATCGAGTTTGTCTTCCCCTGGGATCTCACCAAAGTGTTCACCCAAATACACTAACCCATTAGTTTAACACTTGAACGTCACACTCTGATGTGGATCCACTTATAGATGATCAAAACTAGAAACCCTAAAGTCATTTTATCATTCAAAATACAATAAACCCACAACCCTCAATTGATGCCTCTCCTCATCACCTTACTCCCGACTCAAACCTTCGACACCAATTTTAACCCTAACCTCTTTATTGATAACAATCATGATCCTAGATATTCTACCGACTACTATCCCTACCTTAAACCTCTCTCCCGACAGCACTCAATACCTATAATATCGACTGGACATATTCTTCACCAGCGGCACTCTCGACGTGATGCTCTCATTCTCCCAATCTCTCTCCCCCTCTCTCATGCTTTGAAGGTAAAGGTACAAAATTCCCTCTTTCATTGATCTGTTATGCTATAACAAGTTGTATACCTTTTTATGCCTGATTTATAATATTTCCCAAATCTACAACATTCTTTCTACAATTTTAATCAACTACTAAACCTAGTTTATTTTAATAAGTCACTTTATTTTCTTATCTTAAGTTACCATGTTATGTAATGGCAAAAATTGGTGTTTAACGAAATATCGATTTGATTTTTTTGTTGATTATAAGTTTAAAAAAAACTGACACAATTATTTTTGGGAATGAGAAACTAAAGAAAAAAATAAACTATTGTCATATAATTTTTAAGACAAATCAGTCACAACAAGATGGCTTTGCAACCTTTTTGTCTTGAGATATATCTCAAGTGAATGGAATGGCTTCAGTGTTTGTTGGGATTTACTACATTTTTGTTTATTTTACTTGGGGATCAACTTTGTTTAAAGTTATGTTTTCTTAGGAATTGCTATATAATTATTTTATTTGATTAACTATGTTTCAATTTATGTTGTTCTTAATTTGTATTTTGTTTTTGTCTTGTAAATCATGATTTTCTCAAATATATCTCGAGTTCTCACTCACAACCTCAAGTGAATAGATTAATTCTCTTTGCAATTATCATGTCATTGAGAGTGTGACTCAATATCAAATGATTATCACCGAACCCAAATAATAATCAACATTTTATTTAAATTCATAATAAAGTATTGAAATACAAATACAACTCAACATCCTTTAATTTAAATTCGTAATGTTAACTCTTGGGCTTCAATTATTAGTTTAATGTATAAAGTACTAGAGTGTTTTGAATTATTGTTGATGATAATATGATGGTGAGAATTTTTGTAGGTTCATTGATTATAATACTCATAAGGATCATAGTTATTAATTATACTTCAAATTGTCTATAAATGTGTCTTATTTGGCTAAACCACTAAGAAAAGCTGTATATTTTGCTCTTAATTTTAATACCAAGATTTCCCAATTGGTTATTTGTATAATTTCTTCTTCATTTTCTAATTTTCTTTATTTTAATGTGTTGATTAGTAGAATTACTTAGATATTCCAATGTTCAAGGGTCATACATAACATAACCTAAGTCTGACACTGTGAAAACAACTTTAAATCTAAAATTCACGGGAATGATTGACCCTTGAGGTTAAATAGGAGAGTTATGTCCTTTTCATGAGTAAAATAGTAAAAAGGATATGAAATGAATTTTAATGGGGTATTTTTTCAATACATCCGTATCTTTTCTAAGAATAGTCATGTGTTTGGGCTTCTATGATTAATTATGATTAGATCGAGATAATAAATATTTACATGTTCTTATTAAATTTTAGTTACTAGTTCTCGTAATCTAATACTAAAACAACTAGTTAGAGTTGGCCTATGTAACACCCATCACAAAACACGAGGCGCTAGTAAGATTAAAACTAACTAAATCCTCAACAATTAGTATAGAGAATCTATATTCCACAAAATAAATATAATGAATCCAAAATTACATATCGTCCAATCCAAAATTTACACCTCCAAAATAATTACAATTAAATTCCTCGCAAAAAATAAACTAAGCCCTCCAAATAAATTACACTACCAAGCTACATAAAGATAAAAAAAATCCTCTAAACTTTATGAACTAAAATCCTCGAAAAATCCATAGCTTCCTAATCCATGCTAACTGCCACTAAAAGAAAAATACGGGAAAGTAAACAATATGACAAGAATAAATGCTAAAAAAAACAACGGTTAGTAAAATGCAAAAATACGAATTTGAATTCAAGTTCAATGCGACATCCGCGCATTATACCAATTTAATTTTTCAATAACACATCAATAGGTCACCGGGCCTCACCTCACCTTACATAAGCTTCATAAAGCCTCATCTTGTCTATTGGACTTTTGGACTATTGACGGCTGACCATTCTCCCCGTCGTATAAAAATTTCATGACGCCATGCCCATCAACAAATACAATATCTCAAATCGAATCAATATTTTAGATTCAAATAAACGTTATGATATCAAGAATATGAGTACAATTAAATTATAATACCCCGTAATTTTAATGAATTTTAATATGTGTTATATTTTAAATTAAAGGATTAATTGGATTTTATTATAAATTAATTCATTGGGTTTAAATCCGAATTTTTGGATATTAAAATGAATGTGATGTTATTAATATTGCTATGAGTTATTAATTCAGTAATTTGAATTCTTAGTATGGGATGTGTCGGAACAAATTTGTGAGATTAAATAGGAAAATTATTTTTACATTAACCTTATAGTCATTTCGAGTGCGTCGTTACATCCGGAAGGGTTGAAATAGTCAGAAAAGTCTAATTGGATGTTGGTTTTGGGTCTCGGGTCATTTGGAAATGAAAAGACACCCAAAAAGGGCATTTTGGTCATTTTTACAATGGGGATGAATAGTGATTTCAGATTTTGTCTTATTATAAATATTTAAAGATTAGTTGTACGTAGGTTCATTCATCTCTTCTACACAAAATTGAGAGGTCACCTTTTTGAGAGAGAGTGAAAGGGTGCTTGGGAGAAGAGAAGATTGCTTGGTAAGGAGGAGAACCAAGGACCAAAGGTCACCACCACCAACCACCACCGAAAGTTGATCGGAGAAGGGGAGAACCAACTGTGTTATACAACTCCAAAGGATCAGACCTTCATTAGAGGCAAGTTATTTGATAATTGCAACATAGTTTGTATAATGTCCATGTTAGGATAGTTATTAAAAAATGAGATTTTATATGTTTGGAAGATAAAGATAGAGTTGTTAATTGATTTCTGGAAAATGGAAATATATAGTAATCAAACTCATGTTGTAGGTAGATAGTAATCCATGAAATAATCATCACTTTGTTGAAGAAATTATGAGAATCATTGGTTTGTTCTTGAAGATATCATGTAGATAATTTTCTAGAAAAATAGGATAAATATATGCTTTTAATTCAAACTCTTGATGATTCTAGGATGTTTAGATCATTAGAAATCATTTACATATGTTGCTATATCATGTGATAAGGATTATAAGGAATTTGGGTTGTTAATATGAATGTTTGAATGATCAAAAGTTATGAAACCCGTAGTATAAGAATTGCAGAATCTAGGCTGTTATCTGGGCGATCGATCGATCGACCCCCTACCTTCGATCGATCGACCTCCCCAGAATTTATAATGTTGTTTCCTTTTAATTATTGATCTTATCCCAAACCTTTTGTAAATCTTTGGTGATTATTAATTGGATATAATGGGACTTAGGGAAGATCAGTAAGCCCTAGATAAGAACCAAATTAATGTGATTGGGATTTAATTGATTAGAATTATGATAATTAAATTGAAAGAAATTTTGGTTGCTAGATTCATGTGTTGGATTCTAATTTGTATACATGAGGATTAAGGATAGGTCCAGTAGGGGAAATTTAATAAATCACCTGGGCAGCCTTAGGTTTACAAGAGGGTTTAATCCTAGGTGATAGAAGATGTGTTTATAAGAGATTAGAAACAATCGGTTATAACCCTAATTAAAGGAGAGTTTAATTCATAGTAATTCGGGAGATAAGATGATATGGACCAGTAGGATATTAGTGATTTCTTACTGAATAAATATATTGAGGAAAAACCTATTTAAACCTTGAGTAATAAGTGAGACTCTGGAATAATTTAATTAAAGAAGTAAAGTCGCAATATTTTAATACGTAGGATTTAAGAGATATAATGCTACGTATGGGAACTATCTTAGGGTAGTGTGAGTACCTGGTTGATATTATATTTATATAGGTAGATGATAATGCCTATTTGATTGATTGTTAATTTATGTGTATGACATACCTAGCTTACTTGCTATTAATGGGAGGTTTGCGCGTGAGGGCAGTCATATCCTGATGAATCCATGGGATTTTTGATTTGTCGCTTGAGAACATAGGTCTATGAAAGACTTATCGGGGAGTTAATAAGTCCGGTGACTATGGAAATGTAGGTATGTGCGTGACCTGTGGGTATGAGAACTATGTTCGCCTCCAATTTTTGTGTTGATATTTGCGGTTCGAGGAATCCTTACCGAACCTTTAGTCCCCTATTCGATGACCAGCGATACTGGGACGTGATAACAGAGTAATGCATGCACCGCAGCTGTGTCTCAGGGTGTCGTATTATATATGTATATGTATAATGAATTAAATGTATGTATATATAGTGGTTAGATCAATCTACTGTGTGATAATTGTAGCTAACGGGGAATAGAGAAAAACAATTGAATTAAGTTAATGAATATTTGTTGTAAAAGCTTAATTCATATTAATGAGAAACGTATATGAATGATTATACTACGTATGGTATGGGACATACGGGGTTATGTTATGGGACATGATCATATTATGGAAACTAGTTAGGAGGAACCATTAACTAGGAGGTTAATTGAAAACTTTAAGCATGCACTCTAGATGAGAGGTGAGAATATCAAGTGAGAGTCTCGATACTAACATGTATATAATAAATGCTTTATTTCACTTGTTAAATACTTGCTATTTTCAAAATTATTTTCACATCGGGCTCTGACCCGTTTCCTTGCATATTCTCTTTTCTATTGTACCTTCTATATCAGTTGTCCAGCAGCAGGGACACCAACCTTAGAGGATTATGACGAGCTATGGAGTATTGGTTAGACGCCTATCTTCATTTGATTCATGGTGTTCTTTTATTTAGGGCATGTCGCCCAAAGGAATTCAGTTATCTCCTTTCTATCCGAGTCAAATAGTCTTGCACTCGTGTCATTTTAATACATTTATTGTCGTTGGGATTACTGTATTGGATAATTATTTGGGAATGTTTATTCCAGTTACATTTAGATTCTTTTGTGTTATCTGTTCGGTTATTAGTGTTGTAGAATAATATGTGTAGTGTTATTCGTAAACTAAAAATGAATTTTGTTGAAATTAAAATTTGGAAAGTTTTTAACACCAGCTTATTTGGGTATTGGGTGATTTGAAAATGTTTTCGACCGTGATGCTAAGAATGAGCCAACTGTATATTCTGTTTTAATTTGGTATGGGACTGACCACCCGGTATTTAATTGGGTGGGGTGTTACATAAATGAGGAACAAAATGACTACTCTCGAGGGATTCTAGGAGAATATTGCGTAAACCCCGTACCTTAAAATCATCACAAGAAACTTATAAGATTCTATCTGAAAATTCTAATCACACCATGAAGTTCTTATCGCGAAAACAGTCAAAACTCGTACTAGCCCAAACTCGAGAAAAAACCAAGTAAGCCTTCAAATCATGGGTTAAAACTTGATAACTTTAGGGCTAGGGTTTATAGGAGGAAGAAGATGAAAATTATTAAGGGTTTACTACTCTTTGAGGTTGTGAAAATATGTTTTAAAAGTCCTAACCCCGTATTAATTTAAGTGGAGAAAGATTAGAGAATTTAAGTGGCATTAGAATTCTATTAAAACTATTAAAACAGTTTAATTAAAACTATTAGGGAAACACGCCTTAAATAATATTTTTAAAGGCGGTAGCTCACTCGAACAACATAGGCTTGTCGCTCGAACAATTGTCATAGTCATTTGAACGAAAATTCGCGTGTGTTTGATTTTAACACAACTCTAAATGTTGTTTATCTCAGAATAAACGAAGTGTAAACGATTTCAAACTCTTTTAAAAGCATTTTAAAAACATTTTCTTAATGAAATAACTTCCTTAAACAATTTAAAATTAATTTCGAGTCTCATTAAAATTACGCATTCATACCTGAGGGATCTCGGAATGCAATTGAACATGAAGACAAAAAATGCACCATAAACCGACATGATAAATCTTTGAAGCTTTGCCCCAATGTCTTCAATAAACTTTATTACGTCATAATCTGTGTGTGATGATGACAATAAAAATCTACCTATGACTCAAACATGTTTTGTTCCAGGAATAAGTCAAATAAACATACTTTGGACTCTATTGGAAATTTTGTCCTTAAAAATCTCCCCCTTTGACTATTTCGGGATAAAACCAATAGTAAAATGCCTAAGTCGGGCCGTTAAGCCGTATGATGCCTAAATCCCATTCCATAAATCCAAAATAAAAAAATACATGACAAGACTAGTAAAAGATGGTCCAACAAGCATCAACTGTCTCTAAATGTCTCAATGTGATGTAGTCTTAAAATCTCGAATCTCTTTAAGAATACCCATACACAAATACCCAGTGAAGTATGGAGGACAAATGATATAGTCCAATATGTAAAAATAAATCCAGATAATTTATTATGTGAGAAAAAAATATGATATCAATATGTAAACACCATCTAAATTAGGATACCAAGCTCATCACAAAAAATTTCCCCCTACATCACATACATACTCCCCCTTTTCGTCTTGAATAGACCACCCGATGAAAAGATAAAAGTATCTAGCATGAGATAATCAATGAAGTATATCTAGATAAACATGCAAACAACCAACTAATAATGATCAACAATATCAAATCTATAGCTAGAAAACAGTAATTACACAATATGAATAAGCAATCTACGCAGGTGTGACTAAACGATCCAATGCAGCAAAATATGCAACTTTATCAAAGTGAACTGCATAACAGAAACTCAGAAGCAACCAGCAATATAAAAAAATAACCAAAAGAACCAGGGTACTAAAACTGAAAGGATTTCAAAAATCCAAGCTGGTCGCTTGAACGAGATACCCTTGTCATTCAAACGACATGAGTTTCTCGCTTAAAAGCTTCACGCGACACAACTCGAACGAGAAAACGAGTTTCTCACAGTTAGTGCAGAATATCATACAGTTTTTCCAAGTGAAAAAATTTCGTGAAAAAACTAATTGGAAGGGGTAGAAAACTGTAGAACAGTAGCAAAACAATAGTAAAAACTATAAAAATAATATGAGTTACATGCTAACATAGTACCGATGTGCTCAAACACGAACATGGAAGGTATGGGCGTGAACTACAACAAATGAATCACAATCCCAACACATCAAAACGATCAAGAAGATCTAATTGATAGCTATAAATCATCAAACTTTATTTTAGCCATATGTGACAATTAAAGTTGAGCTAAATGAACTAAACAATCAAACATGCACACAAATCCTGAATTTTGACGATTCTACAAACAATAGCGTCCTGACACGATTTTTCGACGTTAGGTTTCGTGGTGCAAACCCGTTTAAATTATCCATCCAAACTCTCTCAAATATATATCATATTTTTCTATTTGGAATAAACATAAACTAATTTGGCCCATTTTGGCATATGATTTTTTTATTGCCTCGATTTTCTTTTGGGCTCTTTTAAACGGTCGACGAGTCAATTTTTCACTCTGCAGCCCTTTCCTGTGAACACTCATCATTTTTCAATTACTATTTTCACGGTAAACGGTTTTTATATGCACACCTCCTCCTTATGTCTACTTACGCATAGATGAAAAAAATGAGATAAGAATGTCTCATCAAACTTAAATATGCAAGAGATGTCAAACATCCATATAAACTCGTGCATGTGTGAAAAAATGGCATATATACAAAGTCGAATCAAAATGCATATTAACTTCGAAAAACCCCCATAATAAAATGGTTATGATCATTCTAAGCGTCAATAATTATGACCAAATGTCCTAGCCACATGGATAATTAAAGGAAGGGGGTCCAAGCACACCAATATGTCATATCAAACATGTAAACTCAAAAACAAAAATAAATAGAAAATCTTTTTGATTTTTCAACATATTTTGACTCAAATAAACTTGTTGTATTTTCTCTAAAATATAATAAACCAAAACTCTTTTTTTTATTTTCTCAAAAAATTTTAAAACCCAAAAATATTTTTTTATTTTTCAAATAAGACTCAATAAATGACAAATATAATACAAAATGATACATATGTCGTAGCACTAGCAAGATATAAATCATGATGCAAAGACTAGTGTATGACAAACATGGTAACACAATCATCCTTTACATCTAGCATGGGAAGAATCAAGTGCAACCAAATGAGAACCATGAAGTTTTAGTCCTAAATCCACTAAATTCGATTTCCTAACCCAAGTAGGTGTTACACGACGGGTGGTGGTTTTGGGAACATACCCGACTTTATTCCTCAACTTCTTAGGATCATTCCTAAGGTTATAGAAAAAACGTCTAAGGTGACCTTTCCTACTGCAATGTGTGCAAGTGTAAAGACGGTGGGAATGATTACCAAAATGTCGACCTCTCCTCACGTTCCTAGTGGGATCTCTTGACGCGAGCACAAATGTGTATCTAGTGTTCGTGATATCTAGGCTCAAGTGTAAGCCTGTCTAGTTAGTAATAAACCCGGTAAGTCGGGATCATCTCCACAGGGAAATAGGACGATGAAATTGTGACGCCGTTGGAAAGATTGAGAACCTTAACTCGACTCTAATAACGAAACAGAAAAGATGATTTGGCATGGGAAGTAACTACAACTAGAAGTAATGAGAAAATCTACATACAAAATCAAGAGATTACTACTGAAATGCTTTTTAAACTACTTATGAAGTTGGACTTTTAACTGAAAAGAATGCAAGTGAGAAAGATAGGTCAGGATACAATCCTCCAACCCTAATACATTTACTAATGTTAAAACCAAATCTTGAATTGAAATAATTAATAAGACTCGGTCTTTATTAATTTCAAGCATTATATATATAAGGTTGAAGCTCGCATCATATATAATCAAGAGTAAGATTAAAGCGGTGTCATTGTAGCTACACTCACATTATACTCTGAAGCATCCCAGTTACCCAGGGCAAACGAGATCAAAAGCTCTACAACGGTTGTGATCACCATACAACACGGTTAAATCAATTACTTTATTCGAAATTTAATTTTATGCATTTGTAAAGAACATCGGGTTGGATTCATGCATCACAATCCTTAGAAAATTAGCTGGACATGATTAACTTAGAGAAGAACATGCTTTTTAAGAAATAGAATATTAAGTCTAAAAAAAACAGATGAAAAGAGAATTACAGAATCAAACCAACAATCAAACTAATGTGCAATTGAAAACTTAAAGGAAAGATGTTACCTGAATTGCAAAAATTCGATTTAAATCCTTGCAACAAAATCTTCTTATGGAAAAACTTAGGTTTTTGACTACAAAACCCTATACTCCTAATTAGCAACCTAAAAAAATCGAACTCATATTATTATGTAACAACCTAGCATAAATAGCTCTGAAATTTTCAAGAGATTCACCCGCTTAAAACTTTGAGAAAAAGAAAAATAAATTCGATGAAATCCCAAGCGTTCCGGATCCATCGAGCAAGGCGATCCGAATCCCCCCTTTATTTCAAGCACCGAACCTTAGGCAAGGGCGGTCCGGATCTTTTTTGGATAAAAGGTCTGGATCGCACCCCTTTTTCATTCAGAACTTTTTAGCCATACGGTCCGAATCCTTTTTGAGTAAAAGGTCCGGATCGCCTCCACTTTTCATACAGAACTAGCTGGGGAACCGGTCCGGATCCTTTTCTGGGCGATCCAGACCACCTTCCAGATTCATGCAGGGATCTTTTCTTAATTTTTCTCATCTTCAAATGCTCGTATCTTTTTCATCGTAGATTGGATTAACGTGCCATTTCTTCCAATATTCTTGTAATTGAAATATCTTCAACTCTCTAGGTGGCCTCGACTCTGGACTAAGGCTACAAAATTATGAAATTTCCCCTTTGAATTTCCTTCTTTGATTTCTTTCTCTGCTTTTCCAATTTCTTTCTTCCTCGATGCTTTAAATACCTACAAAACTTATGAGAAATACACGAAACTAGATGTACTTGTTAGAAGGAGTCAGTAGCAAGAAAATGCGATAAATTAACTCATTTTGTATCATTCGAGATGATAAAAGTCCCTAAATTATGGGATATATTCGGAAGAATTTGAGCTTAATCAAACCCCCCTAACTTAGAACTTTACGCATCCCGAGAAATGTAAAAGAATTTAACTAAGGATCAACTCTAAATTTTTTTTCTTTATTCAGATAGAATACCACTTTCGCGGGCAAGCGATTGCATTTAGCGTATGAAATAAGCCTTTAAACCCCTAGGTCACCTTAGTAGGACGAGTTGTGTCTCGTGAGGGTTTACAGTGAATATACCCACAAAATTTGACTCAAAGCAAATTCAAAATAACCAAAAATTGTACAATTTAAATTTTTCCAGAAAATAGTCATCATCAATTCATGTTCAAGAGTCTCAAATCATAGTGTGTGTGTGCGAAGCCAGAAATTTAACCGTGGATTACTAACGATTGATCATTACGTTACTTTTCAAAAATTTGTTTTTATTCAAATGCTTACGAAATACTCTCACAAACGAATGTTTGATTAGGAGGGAAAAAGTATGGAGGGAAAAGTGGATGAATTTTAGGAGGCAAATGGTGGAGAAAAATGAAGTGGAGGGAAGTGAATGGATTGGGGAAGGAGGGATGCACCTGGGGAAGTGTCGAAGAAAACCAGAAGGCAATCCAGACCGGGTGCTCGGGGTGATCCGGATCGTCATTTTTTTTTCATTTCTCCGAAGCCGGTCCGGAGCGGGTGCCCAGGGGCGGTCCGAACCACTACTAAAAATGCGGCAGAGTTCCCCCTAACTAGATTTATACTCCTCTCTTATACTCTAAAGGCTCTCCCATCTTGCTAACAACTCTACCATGAATCAATTATCGCTCAATCCTCACTTCGAAATCTTTGGCTGCTCACAATGCGTGCTTCTTACCTGCTTAATGTGGTCCACACCTATTTATTGAACCCACTTTACCTATCCTGATCAACACATAAATACTATACACAAGAATCACCCCATATGCATCGGGGGTGCGATGATCTAACTTTCTCTCCCAAAATTCACCCGACCCCACTCACGGGGTCGGATGTTCTCCTTGTTTCTCTCGTCTTAAGATTATAAACCAATAGTCAGAACAAGTTGGGAACCTTTCCAAGAGTGAAAGAGTCGCCTTGAGATTCATGAGATGTGTTCCAAATGGGATTCTCAAGGTGTCCAATATACGTCCAGCTTACTTATCCTGATTTAGAGTGGTCCTCTTGGTCAAAACTAGAGGAACTAATCAAACCTTGATTTCTCTTGCCCTTGGTAATTTTAGGTCCGGGCTCAAAATCAGAAGAATCTTGTGGTTCCCCCCTACCGCATTTGAAAACTCCGATAGCCTGGGTGGCATGCATCGATCGTGCTCTTGCTCAGGTGGAACCCTAGCTTTCTCCTCAATTCCTTTCGAGGACTCTAGTGGCATGAGTGGATGGTTACAATGAAGGAATGCATCAATCATTTCTTTCCATTCTCTCTCTTATAAGTCACTAAATGAGTTCAAGTGAGATTGAACTTCAACATTGAGGATCTCATCCATTGCCCCTAATTCTCTTTCAAAATACTCTAGACTCATTTGGCCTAACTCTCTCTCTTGCCTAACATTCACTTCTTCTCTCTCCCTCCCCTCAAATATTTTTATCTTGCGCTCGCCTATGTGCTCTCTCTCTCTCTCCCAATTGCGATCACTACACACACCTCTCCTTATTTTCTCTTATTATCAGACTTGCCGCTCTCACTTTGTGCTACGAAACCTATCCCTTGTGGCTCTCGCTTATGAGACCTCTCCTGCTCGTGTGCTTCTTATATAATATCCTGTTCTCGTGGTTCACTTCTATCACCCTCATTCTTAATGTTATTGAAGATGTTAATCTTAAGGGTCATGTTCCCAAATGTTAATTGCATTCGCCCACTCCTAGTATTGATGAGTACGTTAGCCGTAGCTAAGAATGGACAACCAAGGATGACGGGGACACGATTGCTCAAGAAAATGGCTGGATCCTTGTCCCAAATAACAAAATCTACCAAAAAGTAGAACACGTCGATTTGGACGATTACATCCTCAAAAATTCCCTAAGGCATCTTCACGGAGCGGTCCACAAGTTGTAGGGTCATGGTTGTGGGCTTGAGGGTCCCCAAATCAAGTTATTTATAGATGAAATAGGGAAGAATGTTAACACTTTTCCCTAAATATATTAGCGCTCTTTCTATTTGATTCTTCCCCATGATGCACGAGATGGTGGGTGCACCCGAATCTTTATATTTTAGTGGAATATCAGTCAACAACACGGAGCTAACATTTTGTGTTGCTCACGTTCTTCTTTACCTTTAGCCTTCTTTTCACCGCGAGTAAGTCCTTAAGGAACTTAGAATACGCAGGAATTTGCTTTATGGTCTCGAGAAAAGGCAGATTGATCTTAACTTGCTTAAGAACGTCTAAGACATCATCCCGGGAGGTCTCTTTGGATTGAGGGATCAACCTTTGAGGATAAGGGGTGGCACTCAGAGGTTTTACAACCACTTTAAGCTCTCTTGTGTCATCATTACTACTTTTTTTCTCGTAGACATCTTCGACCTCTTTTGTGCTGAGTGAAATCTCCTTTTCATTTTGATCATCACGTGAAAGAGATGAAAGGTTAACTACTCTCCCACTACGCAGAGTGGTAATTGCACTACATAGTTCAAAATGTGCCCGGGATGTAGAGATAACACTTGATTGATCTGGGAACGGTCTTTGCCCTTGGAATGGGAACTTACCTTTCTCTTGGATACTGACCACCAATTTTAACTTTGAGATGTTTGCATTTATGTCGGTGAACATGCACTCATATCTAGCATTGGTTGCACTTTGGGAGTTTATGAATTGGTGTATCATGTCCTTAAGAGTTCTTCGCTGTGGAGTGATATATGGAGCTGAAGGAGGTGGTGCTGGCCCGTGTCCTTGCATAGGTGGTGCTTGTTAAAAGTGCGGAGGTGGAGGTGGGGCAACATGTTAATTAGGATTCAATGTAGCCTGCGGTTGTTCATAGCTAAAACCTGGGTGGTTTTTCCATGAAGGGTTTTAAGAATTTCTTTGCGAGGCACCGAAATTACCTTTGAATCCTCCTACACCACTCACCTGCTCATTAAGCATAATTTTATAAGAGGGAATCATCAGACATTCTTTTTTTAAATGTACCGCTTCACAAATAGCACATACCTTCTCAATGGGGATATGGATTGTGTCAGTTGGTTCTCTTACGTACATAGTGATTAACTCTCTCATACCTTTCTTAATTTGATCGAGTTGATGGTTCATCATGGTAGCTTTATCGACGTTGAACAGATCAGACACCGATGGGGTGGTGGCCACTTGGAAAGTTCGACTCTGAGAGCTAGAGTAAGATGTATCCCATGCTTGAGTGGTGTCGGCAATATACCTCAAGTGGTGTTCAACATCATTAGCATCTAATTCGATGAAAGGGCCATCACACATTGTCTCAACAAGTTGTTTGGAGTTGATGTTCAACCCATTATGGAAGAATGAAATGATTTGCTATTTATCAAGTCCATGATGAGGGCATGAAGTAACTAACTCCTTGAAATGTTCAAAACATCGACCAAACGGATCATTTTCTAATTATTGGAAAGTTTGAATTTGAGCCTTAATGGAGTTCGTCCGATGTGAAGGGAAGAACTTCTTGAGAAACTTAGATTGTAACTCATTGCATGACGTAATCCAATTAGGAGGTAAAGACCATAATGAGGTCTTAGCTTTATCCTTGAGCAAAAATGGGAAAAGCTTGAGGCGGATCACATCTTTCGTGCATTTTTTATCGCTGAACGTCGCGCACACTTCTTCAAACTCCCGAATATGGAGATAAGGCTTTTTTGATTCCATTCTATGATATATGGGAAGGATTTAGATCATTTGATTTCGAAAACTAAGTTTCCCTACATTATATGGGAGTAGAACGCATCCTGGAGTGACTAACCGCTCAGGGTACATGAATTCTATTAAGGGTCGATACGGTGCCTCTCCCTCACCCTCGCCTACACTACCGTGCTGTGACATGGCTCTTTCACTTAACGACTCGGTATCCTCACTCGGTGCACTAGGAGTGTAACCTGAAGTATAACTAGATGGGTAGCTTGCTAATGAGTTTGGCGGTGTAGGAGCTGGAACCCAAAATTGAGGATGGTTAGGCGTGTTTGGGCTATTTGGGTCGTACTCGACAATCGGGTTTTCGTGAATGCACGTAGGAGGGCTTTGAGGAATTTGGTGTTGATTTTGCCTTAACAAGATTTTTGAGAGATGTTGAAACTTTTTTTTGTTTTATTTATTTTTCGGATTTTTCTTTGGATTTTTATGAATATTTGGTCAAAGTTTTAGATTAACTTGATATAACCTACATTCCACCTAGATCCCCAGCAATGACGCCAAAAACTTGATGCGAGAACAAATGTGTATCTAGTGTTCGTGCTATCTAGGCTCAAGTGCAAGACTGTCTAGTTAGTAATAAGCCCGGTAAGTCGAGATCGTCTCCACAGGGAAATAGGACGATGAAATTGTGACGACGTTGGAAAGATTGAGAACCTTAACTCGACTCTAAAAACGAAGCAGAAAAGATGATTTGGCATGGGAAGTAACTACGATTAGAAGTAATGAGAAAATCTACCTACAAAATCAAGAGATTACTATTGAAATGCTTTTTAAACTAATTTATGAAGTTGGGCTTTTAACTGAAAAGATTTCAAGTGAGAAAGATAGGTCAGGATACAATCCTCCAACCATAGTACATTTACTAATGTTAAAACCAAATCTTGAATTGAAATAATTAATAAGACTCCGTCTTTAGTAATTTCAAGCATTATATATATGAGGTTGAAGCCCGCATCATATATAATCAAGAGCAAGAATAAAGTGGTGTCATTGCAGCTACACTTACGTTGAACTCTTAAGCATCTGGGTTACCTAGGGCAAACGAGATCAAAAGCTCTACAACGGTTGTGATCACCACACAACATGGTTGAATTAATTACTCAATTCGAAATTTAATTTTATGCATTTGTAAAGAACATCGGGTTGGATTCATGCATCCCAACCCTTAGAAAATTAGCTGGACATGATTAACTTAGAGAAGAACATGGCTTTTAAGAAATATAACATTAAGTCTATAGAAAATAGATCAAAAGAGAATTGCAGAATAAAACTAACAATCAAACTAATGAGCAATTGAAAACTTAAAGGAAAGATGTTACTTGAATTGCAAAAATTTGATTCAAATCCTTACATCAAAATCTTCTTATGGAAAAACTGGGGGTTTTGACTACAAAAACCCTCTACTCCTAATTAGCAACCTAAAAAAATCGAACTCATATTATTATGTAATAACCTAGCATAAATAGCTCCAAAATTTTCAAGAGGTTCACCTGCTTAAAACTCTGAGAAAAAGAAAAGAAAATTTGAGGAAATCCCAAGCGTTCTAGATCCATCGGGCAAGGTAGTCCGAATCCCCCCTTTATTTCAAATAGTGAACCTTAGGCAAGGGCGGTCCGGATCCTTTTTGGATAAAAGGTTCGGATCGCACCCCTTTTTCATTCAGAACTTTTTAGCCATGCAGTCTCGATCCTTTTTGAACAAAAGGTCCAGATCGCCTCCACTTTTCATACAGAACTAGTTGGGGAATCGGTCCGGATCCTTTTCTGGGCGGTCCGGACCACCTGCTAGATTCATGTAGGGACCTTTTCTGGACTTTTCTTATCTTCAAATTCTCGTAACTTTTTCACTGTAGCTCGGATTAACGTGTTGTTTCTTCCAATGTTCTTGTAATTGAAATATTTTCAACTCTCTAGTTGGCCTCGACTTTGGATTAAGGTTGTAGAATTACAAAATTGCCCCTTTGACTTTCCTTCTTTGATTTCTTTCTCTGCTTTTCCAATTTCTTTCTTCCCTAATGCTTTAAATACCTGCAAAACTCATGAAAAATACACGAAACTAGATGTACTTGTTAGAAGGAGTCAATAGCAAGAAAATGCGATAATTCAACTCATTTTGTTTCACTCGAGATGATAAAAGTCCCTAAATTAAGGGGATAAATTCAAAAGAATTTGAGCCTAATGATATCTCACACGGTTGGTATTATCTTTGGGAATGGGAATAACTCTATCATCGTAGCCTATACCACACCTATCACTTTTAACTTGGACGATGCCTAACATCCTATCCAACTTCTCCGACATAGATTTCAAGTTAAACTCAACCTTACTCAAGTCTCTAAATATCTCTTCTAACTCACAATTCCTAGACTCAAGCACACGCCTAGACTCCTCAAACTCTAGAATCTGCTTTTTCAATGCCTCCATCAAACCATGAAGGCTAGCTCTCTCTCTTTCTACACATATTCTAGATTCTCCCTAAACATATTCTTTCGTGCCATAAGATCCTCACTCAAAGCATCGTTATTTTCTACAGCACGCTCATTCAACCTAGCTTGCAATTTAGAGTTTGCATTTTTCACCTTCATTGCCTCGACATGCAACTCATTAAATACAACTTGCAACTTTCACATTGATCTCCTCCTCATCACTCCCATCAACCTCACACACTCGGGATGCACTCTCAGCGGCCTTGGAATTGTCATGAACATGAGAATCTCCGTGGAAAGATTTATCATCACCGCTCACATGACATGCCAAGAAGGAAACAAACTTGTTCTCATTGGGGGAACTCTCTCCCTCGTCCCGATCACTATCACTTTAGGAGGCACTATAAGCTATCAATTTCTTGCCCTCTTTCTTAAGTCTAGTGGGACACTCGGCAGATTTGTGACCGTACTCCTCACACCCAAAACACATATCCGACTGAACCCTATTAAATTTCTCACTCTTATCCTTAGGGGCAGACTCTACCATATTGTTCTTGAATTTCTCAAAATTTTTGGCATCTTTCTATTGCTTTTGAAATTTAAGAAGCTTTTTGAACTTCTTTTCCAATAAGGTGACATCATCAAAATTGGAATCGAAATTGTCATTCGAAACTTTAGTTTCCTCCTTTCAGGATTTCAAAGCAATGCCCTTTTCTTTATTTGGAACTTTCTTAGAGGTAAACATATCGAGTTCATAGGTTTGTAAGTCACCTACAATCTCTTCAAGTTTCGTCGAATCAAGCATACCTAAGGAGTTTAAACGATCATTTTTTCATCAAACCTACTTGGCAAAGATCTCAAATTTTTTTATTACATGGTTGTCGGGAATCTTTTCTCCAAAGTTAAACGACGAGTTGACAATATTAGACAACCTAGTTTAAAACTCATCAAACGACTCATTATTTAACATCTTAATCGTCTCAAACTGTATAGTAAGGTTTTGTAACTTAGACACCCTAACTGTTCTAGTGCCCTCGTGAGTAAATGAAAGTGTATCCCAAGCCTCTTTTGATGTTTCACAAGTCATGATCCTATTAGGTGTAACAAGTGGCAAAATTATGTGCAGGCCCTTAGAGTTGTAAAGTGCAAGCCTATGTTTCGCCTCAGTCCATGGCTCAACGGGTTTCAAACTAGTGACCTTACCCTCTCGTGTGACTGGTGGTGTCCAACATATTTCAACCTCTAACCACACACACTTATCAATGGATTTTAAAGCACTTCTCATTCACATTTACTAATAAGCATAATTTGTGCAATGAAAAATAGGAGCACGAAACTTTCAAAACCTCCAAAATTCATCCCGAAAAATAAAAGGGATCAAACACAATAAAATATGTTTCTAGATCGGATACCAATTTGTGGGTCCCTTTTTATTTCTTATGCGGAGAGTGTTTTAAGGATGACAAAACTAATTTCACTTCATATGAAAACCCTTTTTCTAATTTTTTATTTGCACCAAGTTGTGAACCAATTTTAACTTAACCAAAATTTATCTTGATCAATCCTAAACATTCATCTAGTGATTAAAGCAAATAAAAAAAAGTAAAGAATACTCACAACGCCGCATGTACGAGGAAAACACAATTGGAAAAAACCTCAAACAGACCAAGCCAGACAATCACTATGAATATGGATTTACAATGAACAGACACAAGTCTTACTCAACGACTTGATCCCCATGAGATTTAACTCTCTTCTGATCTTCAACCACTCCTCTCACAGTGCCCACATAGAAAGTCCTTCTTCCACGATACCTATTCACAACACACACGTCCACGTATGTCTCGGTGTCCACCGATATGGATTACAACGTCTACGGAATCGAAACATGACCTCCTTCGCTTCTTCACCATAAAACCTACAATATTCAATGTAGAATGAAACCTTATTGGTTGAAACAAGATCACTATTGCATATAATAATGAAAACTCGGATCTTATAAATTCTAGGGATGTGTTTAGACTTAAAAACGTTAGAAAACTTTTGAGCGAAAACGTACTATTATGAAAATTATTTCTCAGACTGCACACCCTTCAAAAACCTGGGGAAACATGCCTTAAATAATATTTTTAAAGGTGTCATCTCTCTCAAATGACATAGGCCTATCGCTCGAACGAAATACATATGTCGGTTGAACGAATGTCAGAATCGTTTGAACGAAAACTCGCGTGTGTTTGATTTTAACACAACTCTAAATGATGTTTATCTTAGAATAAATGAAGTGTAAACGATTTCAAACCCTTTTAAAAACATTTTCTTAATAAAATAACATCCTTAAAAAATTTAAAATTAATTTCGAGTCCCATTAAAATTACGCATTCATACCTGAGTGATCTTGGAATGCAATTGAACCTAAAGATGATAAATGCATCATCAACCAGCATGATAAATCTTTGAAGCTTTGCCACAACGTCTTCAATAATCTTTATTACGTCATAGTTTGTGTGGGATCGTGACAATCAAAATGTACCTATGACTCAAACGAGTTTTGTTCTGGGAATAAGACAAATAAACATACACCGTACTTTATTGGAAATTTTGTCCTTACACCCACTAGCACAGGAATTTCGTCCTCAAAATTTGACGAAGCATAAATGCGCAATATGACTACCCGTGCATACCATAACTGGGCACCTATATATCCAATCCAACATGCACATACCCCACAATCAAAGATATAATATATATCCTATATATATATACACGCATAACTATGAAAATATCGGCGTATCACGCTCTCGTACGAATCACCACCCGATTCTATGTCTAAAAGTCACCGCGACGCCTAAATCCTCAAATCAAAGCACACCACTACATCAATACTAGATTAACCCAAAATTTATATTAATGATCTGCCAAATAAATATCGTTTCCCAAATAAACTCTAAGGATCCTCACATCAAGAATACTACTTCTAACCTCAATGCATACAATGTCCTTAACACAACCCCATATCTCCAAGAAACACATCTAACACGTCTGCTTGACCCAAACCCAAAGAGCCTAGGGTTGTCGTATACCTAAGTTTTGATACCATCTGCAACACTCAGCGCAAAACACGAGGTGCTACTACGATTAAAACTAACTAAATCCTCAACAATTAGTATAGAGCATCTATATTCCACAAAATAAATTTAATGAATCCAAAATTACATAACGTCCAATCCAAAATTTACACCTCTAAAATAATTACAATTAAATTCCTCTAAAAAAGAAACTAATCTCTCCAAATAAATTACACTGCCAAGCTACATAAAGATAAAAAAAATCCTCCAAACTTTATAAACTAAAATCCTCCCAAAATCCATAGCTTCCAAATCCATGCTAACTGCCACTAAAAGAAAAATATAGGGAAGTACACAATATGACAAGAATAAATACAACGATACAAATCTGAATTCAAGTTCAGTGCGACATTCGAGCATTATACCAATAATTTTTTTTAATATCACATGAATAGGTCACCGGGCCTCACCTCATCCCATCTAAGCTTTGTAAAGCCTCACCCTGGCAATTAGACTTTTGGACTATTGACGAGTGACCATTATCTGTGTCATATAAAAATTTCATGACACCATGCCCATTAACAAATACAATATCTCAAATCGAATCAATATTTTAGATTCCAATAAACGTCATGATATCAACAATATGAGTACAAATAAATGAGGAACAAAAATATTACCCTCGAGAGATTTAAGGAGCATATTGCGTAAACCCCGTACCTTAAAATCATCACAAGAAATTCATAGGATTCTGTCTTAAAATTCTGATCACACCACATCGTTCCTCTCGCGAAAACAATCAAAACTCGTTCTAGAACAAACTTAAGAAATAACAAATAAGCCTTCAAATCATGGATTAAAACTTGATAACTTTGGGGCTAGGGTTTGTAGGAGGAACAAGATGAAAATTATAAGGGTCTACTGATCTTAGAGGTTGTGAAAATATGCTTGAAAAGTCCTATCCCCGTATTAATTTAAGTGGAGAAAGAGTAGTGAATTTAAGTGGCATTCAAATTCTATTAAAACTAAAACAATTCGCCTGTTAGTCATGCTCTAGAACCATGACAAACAATTATTTACACTTTAAAGTCGTGATAAATTATCTGAAGTAAGATGTTTATTTTGGCCCTATTTTTTTGCCGAGAGAGTTTTATGTTTTGAGGAATCTTGTAAACGACCCAAGACTTATATATACTCATATTATGAGTCTTTTAAACTACCTTTTCGAATTCTGAATTAATTTAATTAAATACCGAATAAAATTATGGGTTATTACAACCTCATGACTACCATTCCTACATAAACACTGATTTACTTACTCACTGACTCACTCATATTTAATAATTAAGCATAAATGTGTTATTTTGATTGAGGGGTAACATTTTGGTAATATGAATAGAATTTGGGTTAGATATAGAATTGGGACAACAATTGACACAACTATTAGTGAACATCAATAAGATGATGAAATCGATGATTACGATGACAATTAATATGATGATATGTATTAATTTATCCAATAAAAATTTAAGGGCTTTTTGCTTTCTTATTGACAAAATGAATTATGAAGTTTTTTTTAATCGTATATATGACTACTATCAAGGCCTTTATGTTATCATATTGACATTAATTAACTATGATGAATTTCTTATCAATATTTTTTTATAAGTGCTCATAACTTCATGCATTATAAACATTAAATAATAATATCCCTTATATATGTGTTTTAATTAATATCCATATCATGGCACGACCAAACAAGCAATGTGGTAGAACAATGCTAGATTTATTGCACCCGTAATTCTAGCATGAGGTAGAGCTAGCATCAACCTCACCTCCATACTCAATATCAAGACCAGGTCGATACAATTACAGGCATTAAATCAGCCATAAGTTCATCCACAAGTACATATCCAACCATAATCACAGACCCAGTCACAACCAATCAACTACAGTCCACTCAACTAGATGGTATGGTTTTTGTATATTTACAATCGTTAATATATTATAAAAAATAAAATACATATTATCTTCAAAATAAATATATTTGTCTTCAATATTGAGTAGGTATTGCAGCTACCATATCCACTTCTATGCAGCTACCACAACTATCGTATTATTTACAAAATCGTTACAAAAATCCCTTATTCCATCACAAATAGTATTTGTGATGGATTTGACACATTTATGTGATGGGTATTTTTCATCACAAAAGACTATTTTTCTTGTAGTGGTATACTACCAATCTAACTCCATATCTAAAGGTTTTAACTGAAACTAAAAAAATTTGGAGAATTAGTTTAGATTTTTATTAAAGAACCCTAGTTTTATGAACTAAGCCATTAAACCTCAATTCCATATCAAATTTTGAACTTTTCAAGGGTCTTTTATGTTATTTCAACTGTATAACACCTCCATAACGATCACACATTGATTACATCTCAAGTTCATAAGGATTTCTACCAATTTCAAATTATATCAAGAATATGAATAGTAATTTAAATTATCTAATTAAGTTAATTAATCTTAAAAATCATATTTTAATAAAATTGTGTTTTAATTACAATGAATAAGCATATTATAACAAAAAGATAATTATATTCAAACACCAAGTAAACTTGCCTCAATTCCAATTTTGTGTGAAATCCAACTCAATTGCTTAAAATTATTTCTTATCCAAGTTGTCTCCTCTTTCTAGCTCCGGGGTTTTCTCTCTAAAAGTGTTTGGATGAATTAGATTTAACCTAATTACCTTATTAGTATGCTAATTTCGAAACTGGGTTTAGACCCTATAGAGCCTCACCTAAACAAGCCCAAAACTACATCCAAATAGTCTAAAACATATCCCAAGCCATATACCCACTGATAGAACTTAAAATCCATTATTTTAAGTCATGACTAAACATTCTACACGTCCCAAATGTCAATCCAAATTACCAAAGTGACATCCTAATCTTCTAACCAGTACAAGTCTCAATAATGTTATTAAATTATTTATTAGATAATTATTAGTTCCATACTGTATATTTTTCAATTTTATTTTGAATAATATACACACAACACATATGAAATATAATTAGTGATGATGTCATGAGTCATTATAGTATTTTCATAATTTATTTAATTTAATGCACTTAAATTCCTGGGTATTACATTCTCATCCAATATCAAGAATTTTGTCCTCAAAATTCAATTTTTATACCTGACTTGAATGACTTTGGATATCTCTCCTACATGTCATCCTTTTTCTCCCATGTAGATTTTTCTTCATTATGGTCTCCTAATTGGACTTTAAATAACAATATGACCTTTGATCGCAGTGTCTTCTCTCTTTGATCAAGGGTGAATTTTTTCTCTCCTCATAGTTCACATCAAGATGTAGCTTGTAACACCCCGTGTTTTTATTAATTAATTCATTGGAATATTCGAGAAAAATAAATTTTTGGATTTAATAATTTTTATTGGTTAAATATGTTGGTTATGATATTAGAAGAATAAAACTTCAAGAGGAATTGAATTCGAAATTAAAATGGAGTTTTTATAAGGTTTTTATTATTTTTGCCTTATAGGCATTTTGTGGGGTAACTGTTGCCAGATCTGTAGGGTCGATCGATCCACTGTGCCCAGATTTTGAGTCAATGAGTGATTTTTTTTAGAGTTTGAGTTGGTTTAGGATTCTTCATTGGTATTTAACCATTCTAATTCGTGGGGGGACTTCTCATAATTATTTTTTCCCAAGTTTTTCACTAGAGAACTCTTTCAGAAGTTTTTCTTCTCCTCCATAATCATCAACCTCCTACATAATCAAGTTTTTGTCACAAATTTTGGAAGGCTTAATTGGGGTTTAATCAAATTTGTCAAAGAACACTTCTTTGTTAATTTTTTTGAGAGGAATCCAACCGTGCTACCAGTTTTTATTCAACTTAATCTTAGGCATGAATACTCTATTCTTTTCCTTTAGTATTATGCATTTTAATTGTCGCCTAAACCCTTAATCATGTGTTTTTTATTAAAATAAATTAGTAACTTAATTAGAGAAAGTGGAGACTAATTATGGGACTGTTTTTATTAAATCTTTTAATCTGAATAGTATTCATATCCCTTGGGTACGTAGGATTGATGAGTGAATTTTGGGTTTTATTAGTATAGGTTGCATGTAGGAAAACCTTGGTTTTAAATTAAAGGAATTTTGGGGATGTATAACTCATGTAAATTGTGTAGAGAGAATGAAATTGGAAATATTATGTATTAATGATGAAATATGAGTGTATTTAATTTAAAATAATTAAATGGGATTATTTTGGTGTTTACGATGATGCGATAATTTAATTAAGATTTAATTGAATTGGACTAGTATGCATAGTTTTATATGTTTATTAATTATTCTTGTTTGTGTGACTTGTTGGTATTGTTAAATTGCCATTATGACACGGGTTGTTGGATATTTTTGCTCTCCCTATATTTTAGGATGCCTTCTAGGTATGGGACTAGTGGGTAGGACTTTTGATGATATACGCCTTCTAGGTATGGAACTAGTGAGGGTAGATTATTACGACTTTATTATGTCGGGGGTGGGTTGATTTTTGGTACTTTATCGTCGTTACTCTAGCCTAGGCATGAGACTAGGTCGAAATTTATGTTAGAAATTCATCACATACATAGGGTAGGATGTATTGGTGACTTGGGGACCCTTAGGTATGGGACTAAGGGATATTTTGAGGATCTCACGTCGATTAAAAGGGTGGAGTAATTTGATAATTTTGTTAATTGAGAATTGAGAATTAATACCTAAGATAATAAGACGGGTATTAAAATATATTGGCGACATAATCAACGAGGGCCGACAGTTTAAATGGGCCAGTCGACGTTTTATGTCGTGTCATGCGTGAAACCTCATCAATCAGCAGGGTCGATAGTTTAAACGGATCAACGCGCGTTTTGATGAGGGGATGTGTATTTTGGTGGAGAAATTACCCGTGGAGGGAGGACCGCTATAATATATTTTGGTGGGAGAACCCCCCAAGGCAGCAGGACTGCCATACCTAATAATAAAGTGAGAAGAATCATGCATATGGTTAATTTAATTAAATTAACAATTTTGGATTGTGGGATAATATAAATGATATTTGTGTGTTTCTATCAGAAACTTTGGTGTTGGTTAGTAATTTATATTTCCCGCGTTTAATTATGTTCGTAATTAAAATACTCTATTGTGATATTTATTGCGTATAATGCTACTATCTGGGTTCACGGACCCTATTTGAGGGGAGTAGTGTGCACTCATGTTCGGAGATTTGACCTCGTGCGTTGACTAAATTTTTTCAGGATAAGTTTTGGAGAAGCTGCATAGAATTATTTGAAGATTTTCTTGGAGGTGCAGTTGGAGTTGTTCTACCTTATGTGTATTGATTTAGTTTAGTTTTTATTCTATCATATTTACTTTGAGACACAGTTTATGGTTTTGAATGGGCCATTCGATTCCAAAGTTGTTATGGGTTTTATTCAATTATTTCATTGGATTCAGTTGGAGATTATTCAGTTTCATATTATTAGAAATTGGATTTACTTTGAGTTTAGCATGGAGATGGATCTTTTATCGCTTAGTTGGATGGTTAATCATCTGGGATTGATTATCATTTATGTCGTGGATTAATTTTATATGTCTCATATCTATCTCATGCTAAGAATGATAGTTTATTTACTCATGTCCGACTTAGTTTTGGTGGCGGCCGACGCCAAAATTAGGTGGAGTATGATATAGCTCAATCATGTTGAGGTTGATATGCTTATAAGTGTCCTTATCCCTCTAATTTTTTTTTCAAAATAAACACGCATAAAGAAACGTGTACTCGTTGTAGATGGTCAGTTATGGACAATCGATATGCCATCGAACCCACCCTATCCAATATAACGAAAGGACCTACGTGGAAGGGATTCAATTTTCCCTTAGATCCAATTATGACTACTCCCTTCGTTGGGGAGACCCTCAAAATCACTTGGTCCCTAACCTAAAACTCTAGCTTCTACCTTATATTATATGTGTAACTCTCCTGCCTATCTTATGCCATCTTTATCCGTGCTCAAATGAGTTCCATCTTCTCTGAGGTGTCCTGAATAATTTCTGGACCAAATATACTGTGTTCTTCTGCCTCCAACCAATAGCTTAAAAAATGGCATGGTCACCTGCATAATGTCTCTTAGGGTGATACACCAGTAGTTTGGTAATGACTATTATTGTAAGAAGCCTCCATGAGTTGTATGTGCTAATCCCAACACCTTTAAAGATATAAAACACATACCGAAGTCATATCCACCAAAATTTGGTTCACTCACTCAGTTTGATCATCTGACTGAGGGTGGAATGTCATAGTCAAATTCATCTTTACCCCATGGCCTTACAAAAACTCTTCTAGAATCCTGATACAAATGTACTCTCATTATTAGATATAGTTTCACATAGTTCTCCATATATCCATACAATATCTGACATGAATAACCTTGCATACTGCTCAACGGGTAATCTGTCCACACTGGAAGAAATTGATCCACCTTTATCAATCTATCGATGATGACCTAAATTTAATCATGAACTCTATGGGACATCAATCATTGCACTATGAAACCCATGGAGGCGGTCTTCCACTTCCACTCGTTAATCTCCAAAGGCTATAATTATCCCACCGGTATTTAGTTATCCACATTTACTAATTGACAAGTGGAACACTAAGACCCAAAATCTATAAATTCTTTAACCTAATCCACCTTTATGACCTACACATGTCTTAATATATCTTATTCCTTCTGGAATGCATCCTGAACCATGAGTCGTGTACCTCGACAAATACTTCTTTCCTCAATTCAGCACTATTTGGCTCAACCAAGCATCATCAAAATCTCAATTTATAGTCTAAATTGATGGAGAAAGAAGGAGCCTCACCTAATACAAGTTCTGATATCCTCCCCTGAAACAAGGATTTCGAAGCCTGTTACTGTATTACCCATGTCATCTTGGATGGTGTAACAATCACAACTCCCCAAAAGTCTTTTGATAAATCCATACCATGGGTGGCACTCCATTGTTTTTCCCAAATCTCAAGTAAATTGTAATACCTCATATTTCTGTGTATATACATTTTAATTAAATTACGCGAGAAAGTAATTTAATGCGATTAGATAATAATTTTAACTATTAAATATTAATCGAGAGATATATACTTATTAATATCACATTATGGTATTTACTAAGTGCTTATAGTAAATAATTGATAATTATGGTTATATGGCATAACGAGTGATATGTGCGTATTTTATTTTTATCTCACCGGGATTCGTGTGTAGGATATTTTAAGGGGAGAAATGAGAAATATATTTTAAGTGACTCAGATGACAATTTATAGGTCACAAATGATTCCAGATGGGTCGAAATAGGGTACCCGGGGTTATAGTTTGTGTCCCGAGTTATTTTTTGACCAAACTGGCACCTTTTAAGGGCGTTTCGATCATTTTACAAAAAGAGGTTAAGGGACCTACGAAATTTAGTTCCATATATCTGATAATTAGAGATTGGGGTTAGGGCTCACAACACAAAAGATTTGAGAGGTCATTAGAGAGAAGAGAGAACCAATTTTCAAAGCTTAAAGAGGATTTTGAAGATGGTGAAAAAATCTTACGCCTCAAGGCAACTGGAAAGGAAGATTGGAGAAGGAACCAATCAATCATTAACCAAGAACCACAAAATCAGATCAATCAAAGAAAGGAAAGTGTTTATTGCAAATCAAATTGATGTTATAATACCCATGTGTAGGGGTTTCATGAATAGATTAATTTTATTGAAAAATCTTGGATGAAAAGTTGAATGAAATATACGTCGGGGATAGGTTTGTATGTAGTTATGTTAATAACTATAGAGGACTTGAAATCAGAAGAAAATATGGTTATTTCTACGGATGGAAATCTGAGTTTGTGACAATCACACGTGAAGAACATAAATAATTGAAGATGATATTTAGATTCTGATGATTCTTTCGTTGATTCTATAATCATTCGATGATGTTTTTATGTTAGGAATGATTTCTATACATTTCGTTAATGTTTGGTTATAATGGGAGAGATTTCAATGAAGTTTGATCAGTGTTTGATGGGGTGAACATGGTGAAAAAAATTGGAGAAGACGAAGCTGTACCTGTTTGATCGATCGATCAACCCATGAATGTATATTGATCGATGGAGTCGATCGATCGACCAAATCCTTCGATCGATCGACCCAGGCAGAATTTTGGTTCTTTTTTTGGGTGAGTTTTCTACGATTTCCAACACTAGAGGGGAACGTTAGAAGTGATAGTATACCGATGTAGGGACTTGATAAAGAGTAGTAAGGTATAGTTAAGGTCCACAAAGATCAATGAGTGTAGGACTTAGAGCATGGATCGAAGGGATAACTGATTGAGAGATAGATCGGGAAATTTGGGAATTGATCTACGGAGAGAGAGTAAACATCAGTTTAACATATATACCAGTAGGTTAAAGATGGTAACTACTGAATTTATATAAGGAGGGGTAACTAGGTCCCTTAATGTTGTGTGAACACTCTTATAGATACGATAGTGAGATAAATCATAAAGTAAATAGTACGACGATTATGTGATATATATATATATATACTAACATGTATATTCGGGTTGTGTGATTACCTATTGATGCATAGTAATACATAGGTTGTGTGAATACCTAAAGTATGCTATATATATTGTGGTGCTCGAGGTATGATTTCAAGATAATATAGATGACTCTTGGTGATCGAGGTATGATTCCAAGCCAAGAGATATAATTCACTATTAGTGATTGAGGTAGGATTCCGAGACAATAACACCTAAAATGTGATACAGGGATGTGATTATATGGCATGTGTTTATAGATTATTTTGTGCAAAATATATATACCTAAAATGTGCTTAATCTTGTATTGGGGTCGATGGTTATCCGAACCAATACATGAAAGCTCGATTTTGGGTTGATGATCAGCTAGACCAAATCGAAGGTGAATAATATTGGGGTCGATGATTATCCAGACCAATTTACATATACATAACATTTACTTTGGGGTCGAGGGATATCCGGACCAATGTAAATGATAGGATGATTGGGGTCGATGAGTATCCAGACCAATAATCCTATAGTATATATTGTGTGTGAAATATATACTTCTTGATATTCTACTAATGTGTGTAAGTAGACTTATAGATGATATATATATATATATATACACACACATCTAAATGGTAAATTAAGAAGAGAGAAACTTAATTACAAGATTAAATATAGATTGGGAATATCTATAGTAAATTAATTAGTGAGATGTGATTATGATGTTTAAACATAACATATGGGAATGTTATATGAAAGATGAATAAAATGCGAGAATGTTAATAATAAAGTGTGTCGTATGGGTAGTACAAAAGAGTATACCATTCATAAGATCAGTTATATATTTTAGTCAAGATATCTTGGGTATGATATCTAGGCGGGCTAAGTATAGAACGTTAAGCGTCCACATTAGATGAGAGGTGAGGAAACTCAAGGGAGTGTGCATGAACCTAACATGTCTAATCAATAATCGATTTTAATTGCGATAAATTGCTTGTTAAATGTTTTCAAAAATGTTTTGAGTACTAAGTCTTTCTATAAAAATATTTTCAAAACCTTACAGATGTGTAGCCACATGGACGCCATACTTGATGGTTTCATTATTGGGACTCGAAGATCTAGCACCGTGGATGCTGACATGATTTTGAGTAGCCAATTATTTCATTTAGATCTAGCATATGAGTAGCGAATTCTTTCATTCCATTGTCGGTATTACAATTTTAGTTTTGTATCAGTTTTACTTTGTGCTCTAGACTTGGATTATTACTTGGTTTTGGTTATTTTAGATGATGGTTTATTAGGCATGATTTTGATTCATTTACATATCATGATGGTTTGGATTCTAGTATATTGTGAATGTTGTTTTAGTTTTTGAACTATTTATTTATTCTGTTTAATTAGAAGATAAAATTGGCACCGGTTTAATTAACTATTAGGTGGTTAGTAATTAATTTGGTTTTTCGACAGTGATGCTAAGAATAAACCATATGAGAAACCTATTTTAATTTGATAAAGGACTGATCACCCAATATTTAATTAGGCGGGGTGTTACATATGGTATCAGAGCATCAAGTTCTAGTGTCCTTAGGATCTGTACGGCTTACTATGTTTTTAACGTATCGTTTGATTGATATAGATCCCTATTATAGGATTGTTGTATTCCTCTACGTACATGGCTTATATTTTTATGCTATTAAGTATAGATGATGTGATTCATATAGGAGTTAGATTGGGCATGGTACATCGAACACTATAAGGCGTCCAACGAAGGGAGTTAGAAGGACTGCAGGAGGAAGGGACTCAGCATAAGTCTTGGAGTATCCAAGAAATGGTAATCGTGATAGAGATGATCATAATGTTATTGGGGTAGATGACGAGCAGGATAATCTTTTGGGGATGGTAATTTCCTAAACATCATTATAAAAAGCAATGGTACAACTTCAGACTCACCCATTATTGTAGGTAGGGAGATGAGGATTGGCTTAGTGAACTTCATACCCGATAAAGGGTTACGGGGATTTGATAAAGGGATCTTTAGGTTAAGATTGGAACTAAGAGAAGAATATACAGGAGTGAATGAGAACTCCGGTTAGGATGACGAGTGTTGATGTCATCAAAATCCTTGGTTTGCAAGTTTACATAAACGCTAGGGTTCCATTAAAACATTTCATATTAATGGAATTTACTACCAAGTGACAGTAGGTTTAGTCAGTACAGGTAAGGCCAACAACGAATTCCATAGGACTAGTGGGGCCAAAGGAACACCAGAGGTAGTAGCCTAGGTCAAGACTACCAGGTCCATGAGAAGGACCATCCTGTAATAGCTAGTAGGGTAAGAGAAATGGCAATGACACAATGAGGTGTCTTACATGTAAATATTAGGAGCACATGTGTGACTCTTGTCCACAGCGAGTTCAGGGACAAAAAAAAGATGCCAACTGGGGCAACTAATTATAGAAGTTTTGTTTTAGTTGGGACGAGGGTGTTCTATCCAGAAGCCATTTAAGCCACCAGTGTTATTGATAATTAGAAGTATGAGTTCTATACTAGGGTAAATGGGATAGGTTTTATGTGACACGAGCAAGTCACAGTATTTTGTTAGCACTAGATTCGCGTGTGAGACGAGTTTAGAGGGTATATCGTTGATAGAATTATAATGTGTATATAGTTGCCTTTGTATAGATGGGATCTCTTTAGTACTATATGCATGGGAGAGGGTGCAGGTACAAGGAGTATATGTATGTTAGAATTACTCATTCTAGTGATGTACTGGTATGGACTGATTAGCGATGTGGGTGGAATGATAGAGGGTTGTGATAACAAGGCCATCGTGTTTAATGTTCCAGGGCAGGATGTGTTGTTTGACGAGGCCTCACCTGAAAGAGGGTTGAGCTCCCATTTATAATATATTATGGTGGATACTTTGGAGATAATAGATATCTTGTTGTAGTTAATCCCGGTTCATAGGGACTTTATGATAGGATTTAAGGAATATTGGGTTTACTATCGAGCGAATAGATTAAGCTCATTATTGTGATTAGCGCTAATGTCTAGTGATGGTGAGAGCGCAGTGTTATTTAACTCCTTTAGAGAGGCGGAGTTGAGATTTATAAGTATATGGTTGGGGGTAGCATCTAAGTGTCCCAATTGTGTGTTTGAGGCTTATGGAACTAGATCGGCGCTAATACTAAGTGATAGTGTATTCGGAGAATATCCTTGTTTGGGTTCTAGTGCGAGATGAAATATGCATGAACTTTTATAAACGTCAGGGGTAGAGAGACGTTGATGGATGCCAAAGCATCAATTTTGAATATAAATCCTTTAATATATCGAGGAAACACTTTGAGTTGAGAGCTATAATACAGTATAAGGCCGGTGAAGCTGGTAGTGCTGTGTAAAAGCACAAATTTTTTTTATTCTCACCATGAGTTGAAGGGTGGGACAATGTCGAGAGGAATTAAATTATAAATTTAGGAGGTTATTGAGAATACCCATATGATATAGCCATGTCGAGGAGGCAAGGCCGATCAAGAGAAAAGCGTCTTAGGTAGGTGGCATTTGTGATGTTTTTACAAATATGCACGAGTTATAGGGTGTATGGGCACCCTGGTCAGTTGGTTTATAAATCGTCTGAGATAGAGGGGCATGGAAATTGATGCGTGTAAAGTATACCTATGGGCAATTATCAATTAAGCTAGAATGGGATGATGGATTGAACATCATGTGAGAAAGACGGTGATCCAAGTATATATGTGCAAATAGAGCTAGCACACTCGAGATAGGTTGAAAGACTGTGGGAAGCCATTCAAAAGATATCTCTTGACAAAGATGGGGCCCAACTATTATGGGAAAATAAAGCGGATCTTTACTCAGTCGAATGTCAAGAGTGTCTTGCGCGTACATACGATATTGATGACTATTAGGAAAAAAGACCCAAGAAGTGTGCCAATTGTGAAAAGTGTATGGGCCATGACTTTTGGCATACCGGGGGAAGAAGGGGATTATACAGTACTACTTAATCTGAGATATTGTAAGCGAGAATTAGTTTTGGGTGAGATGTAGTGAGATTGACTCCGGATTCAACTAGAATTTGGTAACAAACCTACATTTCCAGTGATAAAATTGGTTGGTAGACTGATAAAATTCTTTGATGGGCTTTCAACATCGTGACTAGATCAAGAATTCCTCTGGGTGTATGGACTAACTCGACGGAGATGAAGTAATTGTTATTCTTTATTTGAAAAGAAGGATTGCACCAGTGCAAGGTGCCTCCCAATATTGTTGTGAATCAGGATGGAATCTTGCAATCCCACCTCTGATAGGGATTATCAGGAAGCGATGGGGACGAAGTTTTATTTTGGGAATATTGTATCACCTATAGCCCGATGGTTAGACGAGAGGTGGGTTTTCATACTGGCTAATTCGAGTAGTGCGTGTGGTGCCTTGCAGGGTAATTGAGGGGAGAAATTACCATTGGTAGAATTGTGTGTAATAACTTGTACTAGTTTATCAGGCACGAGGTACCTTTTTAGGTTTTGTGCCGAAAGCCTTGTCGGTCACCCTATGGTTGATTAGAAGGGAGAGGACAACTAGATTTTTAGACTGTACGTGATTTGGAGTCCATTGTTAATAGTGGAGTGAACCATAAACTATTTTAGGTGGCGTTTGAATGTCGTAAGGGTTACGTCACCATGAACCAAAGTTTTAAATACTGACACGAGTGGTCAAATGTTATCGTGATTCCTCCCATGAAGGGAGTTTTGAGTTGTGTGAATAAGGGGAATTAGCATTTAAGGTTGTGCGACCTTTTCTTAATATGGAGTCGAAAGAGCCAGTATTGAGATCACATGACTGATATAGCATATCACCATGTAGGGAATTGAGAAATCTTGTTGATAAACTTGGGCTAAAGTGATTAAGCCTTTTAATAGGTGGGTACCACTAGCAGGTGTATAGTGGAGTGACCCTTATGTTTTTAGGATTTGAATTTGGGTACTAAAGGATGTCATGATGTTAAGGATCCTAAGTGTTAGTACCGGTCTTGCCCTAATATTGAGGACGAAATTCCTGTGTAAGGGGGGAAATATGTAATAGCATGTATTTCTGTGTATATACATTTTAATTAAATTACGTGAGTAAAGTAATATAATGCGATTAGATAATAATTGTGGCTATTAAATATTAATCGAGAGATAGATACTGATTAATATTTCATTATGATATTTACTAAGTGCGTCTAGTAAATAATTGATAATTTTGGTTATACAACATAGTGAGTGATATGTGCGTATTATATAATTATGGTTATATGGCATAGCGAGTGATATGTGCGTATTTTATTTTATCTCATCAGGAGTCACGTGTAGACTATTTTGAGGTGAGAAATGAGAAATATATTTTAAGTGACTTGGATGACAATTTAGAGGTCACGAATCATTCCAGATGGGTCGAAATAGGGGACCCGGGGGTATAGTTTGGGTCCCAGGTCAAAATTTGACCAAACAGACACCTTTTAAAGGCGTTTCGATTATTTTATAATAAGAGGTTAAGGGACCTACGAAATTTAGATCCATATATCTGATAATTGGAGATCGGTATTAAGGCTCACAACATAAAAGATTTGAGAGGTCATTAGAGAGAAGAGAGAACCAATTTTCAAAGCTTAAAGAGGATTTCGAAGATGGTGAAGAAATCTTGCGCCTCAAGGTAACTGGAAAGGAAGATTGGAGAAGGAAACAGTCAATCATCAACCAAGAACCACGAAATTAAATCAATCAAATAAAGGCAAGTGTTTATTGCAAATCAAATTGATGTTATAATACCCATGTGTAGAGGTTTCATGAATATAATGATTTTATTGAAAATTCTTGGATGAAAAGTGTGAATTGAATACATGTTGGGGATAGGTTTGCATGTAGTTCTGTTAATAACTGTAGAGGACTTGAAATCAGAAGAAAATATGATTGTTTCTACAGATGGAAATCTGAGTTTGTGACAATCACATATGAAGAACATAAAAAGTATCTAAGGTTGAATATGATATTTAGATTCTGATTATTCTTAGGTTGATTCTGTAATCATTCGATAATGTTTTTATGTTAGGAATGAAATCTATACGTTTGGTTAATGTTTGGTTATGTTGGGAAAGATTTCCATGAGGTTTAATGAGTGTTTGATGGGGTGAACATGGTGAAAAAAATTAAAGAAAAGGAAGCTGTACCTGTTCGATCGATCGATCAACGCATGAATGTCGATCGATCGATCGACTAAATCCTTCGATCGAACGACCCAGGCAGAATTTTGGTTCTTTTGTTGGGTGAGTTTTCTAAGATTTCCAACATTAGAGGGAAACCTTAGGAGTGATATTATACCTATGTAGGGACTTGATAAAGACCAGTAGGGTATAGTTAAGATCCATAAAGATCATTGGGTGTAGGACTTAGAGCATGGACCCAAGGGATAATCGATTGAGAGATAGATCAGGAAATTTGGGACTTGATCTACGGAGAGAGAGTAAACATCAATTTTACGTGTATACCTGTAGGTTAAAGATGGTAACTATCGAATTTATATAAGGAGGGATAACTAGGACCCTTAGAGTTGTGTGAACACTCTTATAGATATGATAATGAGATAAATCGCAACGTAATAGTACGTCGAGTATGTGAGAGATATACATACTATCTACTAACTTGTATTATCGGGTTATGTGAATACCTATTAATGCATAGTAATACCTATTTTGTGTGAATACCTAAAGTATGCTATCTATATTAGTGCTCGAGGTATGATTTTGAGATAATATAGATGACTCTTGGTGATCAAGGTATGATTATGAGCCAAGAGATATAATTCACTAGTGGTGATCGAGGTAGGATTCCGAGCCAATAACCCCTAAAATGTGATACATGGAGGTGATTATATGGTATGTGTTTATAGTATATATTGTGTGCGAAATATATATACCTAAAATGTGCTTAATCCTATATTGGGGTAGATAATTATCCGGACCAATACATGAAAGCTAGATTTGGGGTCGATGATTTTAGGACCAAATAGAAGATGAATAACATTGGGGTCGATGATTATTCGGACCAATGTACATATACATAATATTTACTTTGGGGGCGAGGGATATCCGGACCAATGTAAATGATAGGATGATTGGGGTTAATGAGTATCTGGACCAATAATCCTATATCATATATTGTGCATGAATATATACTTCATGATACTCTACTTATGTGCAGAAGTAGAGTTGTAGATGATATATATATATATATATATATATATATATATATAGGTATACATCTAAATGGTAAATTAAGTAGAAAGAAACTTAATTATATGATTTAAAATAGATTAGGAATATCTATAGTAAATTAAGTAGTGAAACTTAATTATGGAAGTTGAATGATGATATGTATGGAATGCTGTATGTATTAAGTAGCGAGACTTGATTATCATGTTTAAACGTAACATATGGGAAAGTTATATGAAAGTTGAATAAAATGTGAGAAATGTTAATAATAATGCGTGTTGTATGGTCGGTATGGAATAGTAGACCATTGATAGTATCGGTTATATAATTTAGTCAAGATAGCTTGGGTATGATAGCTACGTGGGCTAAGTATAGAACGTTAGGCGTTCACATTAGATGAGAGGTGAGGAAACTCAAGGGAGTGTGCACGAACCTAACATGTTTAATCTATAACTGATTTTAATTGCGATAAATTGCTTGTTAAATGTTTTTAAAATGTTTTGAGTACTAACTCTTGCTATAAAAATATTTTCAAAACCTTTTAGGTGTCTAGAAATAGGGACGCCATAAACTATGGTTTCATTCCAGGGAGTTGGAGCTGTAGCACTGTGGATGCTGATAGGATTTTGAGTAGCCGATTCTTTCATTCAGATATAGCATAGGATCTCACTCTTGTATATCATGTTTGGACATGTGGCTCGTTATCGATATTACAGTTTCAGTTTTGTATCAGTTTGGACTTGGATTGTTACTTGGTTTTGGTAGTTTTAACCGATGGTTTATTCAGCATGACTTTAATTCATTTACATATCTGATTGTTTATATTCTCGTATATTGTGAATGTTGTTATAGTTTTCAAACTATTTATTTATTCTGTTTAATTGGAAGATAAAATTTGGCACCGGTTTAATTAACTATTAGTCGGTTAGTAATTAATTTGGTTTTTCGACAGTGATGTTAAGAATGAACCATATGAGAAACCTGTTTTAATTTGATAAAGGCTTGACCCATAATACTACCAACGTAATAGTTGTCCTTTGACTTAACGCTTTTGCTACCACATTCACTTTCCTAGAGTTGTATTGAATCGAAAATTGGTACTCTCTTACAAACTTGTGCCATCTCCTCTGTCTCATTTTCATCTCTCACTGAGAAATAAGTACTGGAGATTCTTATGATCGGAATACAGTGTGAACCTCTCATATAGTAGATAATGTCTCTAAATATAGAGGGCAAAGAATATTGTGGCCAACTCTGAATCACGAGTGGGGTATTTACCCTCATAAGGCTTAAGTTTTCTAAATGCATAAGCTATAGGCATATCCTACTATATCAATACATCTCATAGACCCTAGAGTCATGTATATGTATATACAAAATACTCCATGTCGTCACATGATAATTCTAGGATGGGAATGATGGCGATATTCTCCTTTATTTCCTCAAAAGATCTCTAGTAGTCCGTGATCTAAACAAATGGTACTCCCTTATGAGTGAGGTGAGTCAATGGCTTGAAAATAATTGAAAAATCCTTATCAAAACTTCTATAGTATCCTGCCAAACCCAAGAAACTCCTAACCTTTATAGGTGTCGTGGATTGTCACCAATATACCCCTGTAGAAAAATTTATAGGATCCACCGAAATCCTAGTTGCGGATACCACATGGCCTAAGAACTGTACCTATCAAACTGAAAACCTAAACTTCGAGAATTTTAAGTACAACTAAAGTAGACTCTGCAAAAAAAACCATAAATGTTCCACATGATCCTCCTTCAACCAATAATATACAAAGATTTCATTAATAAACACAATAACAATCTGATCAAGAAATGGTCGAAACACTTGGTTCATCAGAACCAGAGCATTGCTAGTGCATTGCTCAATCCAAATGGAATGACCTAGAACTCATACGATCCATATTGTATCCGAAAATTCATCTTCGGGATGTCCTCCTCCTAAATGTGTAACTGGTGATACCTTGAGTGAAAGTAAATCTTGGAAAATAATGACATACACCTTAAATGATTAAATAAATCATCGATATGCAACAACGGATACTTATACTGTATTATGAGCTTGTTCAAATCCTGATAATCCACAGATAATCAGAGCGAACCATCCTTTTTCTTTACAAATAAGATATGAGATCTCCATAGAGATGCACTACTCCTTATGAATACCTGACTCAACAACTGATGAATCTATTCCCCCAGCTCTTGCATCTAACTGAGCCATCTGATACAATGTCCTTGCAATGGGCTTGGTACCCGTTGCCAAATCTATAGAAAATTCCATTTCTCCCGCAGGTGGTAATCTTGGCACCTCATCAAACATGTCCATTAACTTTTGGACAATATGTATCGAATATAAATATACATTGACCTGCTCATATAAAGTCACATCTATATAATATAAGTGTGTGCTAGACCCTCCCTCAAGCCTAATCATAAAAATATATCCTAACTAGGAATAACAAACGTGATCGCCTTCTCGTTGCAATCTATCTATGCGTGATACTGAGTTAGACAATCCATACAGAATATGACGTCATATGATGAATATCCAAAAGCAACGAATTGATGAAAAGACATAATTATCTAATCTCAATTGCCAAACCTTTATAAATATAGCGTAGGGAAACATGCCTATGTATTAGGGTTTCCATATGTGAAGACACATCCTTATCTATATTAACAGTCCATACATAGATGCAAATGTGTAACTAGGAAAATAGTGTGATGCGCCTGTGTAAAAAAGAACTCGTGCGTAAATACCATAAATCTATTACATACCCTTAATCACAGGAGGATGAGCTCACGAGTTTGCCTTATAGACATTGTAAACACCTCTGTGATGAACCTATGGGCGTACCTACTCTTGAAGCAAAGACATATATGATGGTACTAGTGGCAAGGCTTACTACGAAGGTGGGACTATAAGAGCCTACCGCTAGAGGACATGCTAAGCCTGATTGACATTAGGCAACTATAAAAATAATATCCCATCTTGCCACAAGTATAACATTGCCCCCTGATGGGATGGTTCAAATAAATGCACTACTTCCCTTTCCTTTGAGAATTATCCTGATGCCTTTGAACTTGGACCTAATGGACCTATCCTATCTGGCCCTGCTGGCTGTAATGGCTGGCTCAGGTGTCCCTACCCATGGTTTCCTTAATGAAAATGATCATCTCATCCTTTAAACCGCATCGGGGGCTTCTCCCCTAAATTTTTCCTCACTGGAACTGTGAGCCTGTCAATCCTTAGGATAACTCACTTGACTTGACTACTTTTTGCCTTTGGTCATTTCCCACTTTCTCTTTCCTTAGGTCATTATCTCTGTGAAACTCATTGTAGTCACGACAATGTAGTAGTGTGACATACACGAATTGAGTGTACGCAGTTAATGTCATATTTCTCATCAAGACTCTCTTGATCCCCCACGTCCGCCCTCTAAAAAATCAGTTCATCTTCTTCACCTCTAAACTCTCCATATCTGAGATAAAGTGTACACGCCTTGTAAATTCTTTCTCATACTTTGTAACGTGCAGTCCTCCTGCTTCAGTCGATCAAACTTTTTCCTCAAAGTTTCTAATTATAATGAAGGGAAATACTTCACCTCAAACTTTTCTAAAAACTACAAAATGGCCATCGATGAGTAATCCTCAATGTTGGTAACATACTCCCACTACTGTAAGGCGTCTCCTACAAGCTTAAACTTGGCTACCATCTGCCCCTGGATGTCAATACACTCTAGTAGATGGGTATGTCGCTCGATGACATGTCTCCATTGCAGCACAATAATAAGGTTCATAGATTTCGCTAACTATGGTGGATGCCTTTTCTCAAAGGTGATACTAACTCTCTTCAAAGAGGATACAGTAGTCTGGGTAAGCACATGTGAGACCATGGGTGGGGGCTATGGTGGTGGCTACTACTTATACATAGCTGACATATTCGTAGCCACTATCTGTGCGATAATTGTAGCCAAGTCTGCCTGGGCAATAATAAGTTCCTATCCCTGCTACAATGGTGGGGGCGGGTATGGTTGCTATTTAGATGTCACTGCCTTTGACTCAACACCAACAGTTAGTCACTGGCAGACTACTTGATGTTGTGTGTTCACCATTTGAAAGATAGTAAACAAAAGGGTATAAGAACACATACAAAAATAAAGTATAAAAATTTAAATGACAAACTCTAATGTATCAAATAGCGGTACGCGGAAAGCGATGTATTCACTCAAGATCCATAGGACACAAGAAGTTAGAATGCTTTGATACCAACTGTGACACCCCATAAAGTCTAGGATAGATTAATCAAGTCTAAAATAAATAAAATAGGAGTCTATAAATTTGGGTATTATTCTAAGCATGACTAAAAAAAAAACTAAATGCATAACATAATAAAAGTGAACCACATAAGCTCTGATACTAACCTAAAAAATAGTAATAGAACCATAGCAACAATTGCCTCATAAATAATCCCATACCAAATATAATATCAACATCGACTAAATACTACTAAACGTAAATCTGACACGGGAGATAGATAAATACGAATAAAAGGATGAGCATGAAGGCTGGACAATTACATCTTATCTAAGCAACAACTAATGTGAGTGTATAACAAGATCAGGGGTGAGGCTGAACCTGTAACCTATGTCCTGAAAAGATAATTCAACAATAATGTTAACATCAAGTTAACGAAGAGTAAGAATACACCTGAGTTTGGGCTACACTATAACTATACATATTTATCTTGTATTTTAGTTTCCTTTAAGTTATCCCAATTGAAATAACCCTATATATCACATGGTTTTAATACAAAGATGAAATTAACCCTGCGATTACGTATTATTCATCTCAACTGAATATAAATAAGGGTTACATTACTAACCACCATTATATACATCTCGAGTATATGACCATATTAGGGCAATCTATAAGTTTATATCCACATAAGTACGATCCGTACCACGTACATTATAAAAAGGGTAATCATAAGCCTCATACAACAAAGGCCTATCCCTATTGCCTTTGGGGATCGCTCACACATACTAGGTATAGTTATAGGTTATTCCACGCCTATAATCTCAAAGCATCTACAAGGGATAATCACTACGCGTTCACACCAGTTAGATGGACCCATACTCAAATCAATATAAAAGGATTACCCTTGAATCTCATTTAGATGCAAAGGGTATTGTTAGCACGTAGTGTCGGGGGTAATTATGACCAAGGTAAATATAGCTTCTATCTATCAGGGTACCAGTGCAGTAGCCATCATACGCTCCCTATAAGGATATCTCCCAGTACATATCCCACGAGTATTCACACTTGTTATGTTACACATAATAACCAAGGAAACAAATTTGATCAAATAAGATTTACGATTATTAAATTATATTTAAATATGAAATATAATTTTAAAAATCATATTTAAATAAAATTATGCTTTTATTCTAATGAATAATCATAATATAAGATAAAACAATTATATTCAACCACCAAGTAAACCTGCCTCTATGTCAATTTGGGGTGAAATCCAACTTAATTGCTCCAATTCCTTATTCTCCAGCTCTAAGGTTTTCTCTCTAAAAGAACTTGGATGAATTAGATTTAACTTAATGATCTTGTTAGTACATTAATTTCAAAACTAAGTTTAGGGCCCATATGAGCCTCACCCAAACAAGCCCAAAACTACATCCAAATAGTTTAAAACATAGACCAAGCCATATAATAACCCATATGTCTTAAAATACACTATCTTAATTCCTAACTAGACATTGTTACTATCCCAAATATCATGCCAAAGTAACAAACTAAGAGTCCAATTTTCTAACCGGTATGAGTCTAAAAAATGTTTTGACATATTGTTAAATAAATATAAATTCATTATTTTCTATTTCAAATTTAATTTTGAATAATACACACACATAACACACATGAAATATAATTGGTGACGCCACGAGTCACTACACTAATTTCATAATTTTTTAACTTAATGCACTTAAAATATGGGGTATTACACTACGTGAGATATATATCTTAATCATCTGTAATACTCGCACTGCTGTTATGTAGTGAATTTTTGATATTACGTTATATTTCATCTTGTACGGGTAGTTTAAAAGACATTACTTGGTGTTTCTCTCATAGCTCTTGTATGATTAATTTACTCATGGGTTTGTGGTCTATTATATAAGCTTCATCTATATACTTGTAATTTGTACTTATAATTAACTTGTGATCCTTAAGATCATATAATTTACTACCTTTAATTTCTTTTGGATAACCTACAAAGATATAAAATTATGTCTTTGATTCCAACTTCCTTGTCTCCCTACTCAATACGTGTGTTAAGTAACCCTTGATTGGAGTTTGTCCTAAACTAGGTTTATGCCCAATCTTTATTTCTCCGAGTGTCATTGAGAGAAATTTAAATAGAACTAAGTTCAGTAAATAAACATCCACGTATAATGGATAAACCCAAAATCATAGAGTAAATCCAAATTTCTCATCATAGATATAACCATGTCCTAAAGAGTTATTTTCCTTCCTTCGACTACCTTATGTTTTTGTGTAGTGCCCCATGAAGATAATTGGTATGTAATACCCACCTCTGATAAATGATCACTAAACTCTCCCAAGAGTTACTCACCCCCACAATCAAATCATAGAGTTTGGATTAGTTTACCATGCCTACGCTCCAATTAGCTTTGTACACTTTCAACTAATAGAAGGCACCTGCTGTGTATAAGGTAAACATATCCAGATCTTGATTAATCAGAAATGAAAATGATGAAGTACTCATAACCATCTCTTGCTCAGATAGTAAAAAATTAGAATGAACCAATTCCAACACATTCTTGGTTCTATAGCCTTTGTTCGAGAAAATTCTCTTATTCATTTTGCATATTAAATGATATTCTCACATTAGAAGTGCCTCAACTTATAATGAGATTAATTTACCACTTGAAACCAATATCTGAATTCTTTTTAGATTAATATGACCTAAGCGTAAGTGCCAAAGATATGTTTGGTTCAATTAAAAAGGTTTCTTTCTCTTTAGGTTGTTTTCATTTGAGTTATTTATTTTAGTATTTTGAAATAATGGTGACAAATAGTTATAACATACAAATCATTCTCTAATGCACTAGAACATATACACTATTTTCAATATTTGATAAAAAAAAATGAATTTAGTAAAATAAATCGATTATCCATTTATCACTAATTTAGAATATGAAATTAAATATTTTCAAATAGGTGGTACATAAATACAATCTTCTAAAATTATCTCTTTGTCTCCACCAAAGTCTAAAGATAAATTTCCTATCGTTAATACTGATGTCTTATTACTGTTACCCATGAATATAAACATTTCTCTTTTATTGAGCTTCTTAGTTACTTGGTACCCCTTCAAAGAATTTCAAACATGATTAGTTGATCCCAAATCTACACACCAAGTGTTGGTAGATTGGACAAAAAAACATGTTCAAATGCATAAGGAGAAATTAAAGATTCCATTCATCTATTTTGAAAAGTAGAACATACATTTATGTTTATAATACCTTGACCATTTAGAGATGTAACACTTTCCTTTTAGTTATTTCCCTACTCTTTTTGGCTTAACCAAAGTTTTTACCTCAACAAACTATACCCGAGACTTTTCCTTCTTCTTCTTTTTAACTTTTCGGACAGAACAAGATGATCCTCTCCTAGTAAGATGAACAATACTATTTAGCTTGATGATATTCTCTGCATTATGGTATTTTTTAAGTAGTTGTGCCAATAAGTAGTCAAATTCATTCATAGAATATTTTAAGCGAACTACTTAAAAGACTCCAGAAGTGATTGGAATATGAAATCGATAAGGGTTTCCCCATCGATTTTTGATTCAAGGATGTCCAGCTCCCCCGATGGACATTATCTTTAAAATCCGATCACACATGGGAGTAAAAATAACTGTCTTGGTGTTTTCCATCATAGGAACAACATCCATCATTGAATCATGATCCTGATCCTCAAACATGTCTCTGAGGTTCAGAATCATTTCATAACCACTTGATATGTTCTAATAACGGTGTTGTTGTTAAGGTTTTATTCCTAAAACCATGTAATGAAATTTAATTTATTAATCAAAGGATTATCCAGTTCATTTGAAATGAGAATAATATTATGAGAATGTTTTACATTTATTTTTAAATATATCATATTATCTGTGTCGTTATATTGTACTTAGTAGTAATTTCAGTGAGTTGGGTTCATCTTGATCATAGGAGATTAGAATTCCAGTTCTGGTACAATTCAACAGTTCACAACCTAGATAGGGAGTTGACATCCTATCGACATGGTTGCTTGTACAATCCTAGTAGCTTGTATAAAAATACAATAACCAATATGATGGTTTGAGAACTTGAATGATAGTTTAAAGGAGGATTGTGACCACTACATTTAGGAATGTATTGAACAAGACCACCCGCGAGATTTGAGTCTGATGGTGGTCTAAATTAGACCTAGAAAATCTCATTATTTGCAAGGGGTGCATTGATTCTTAGTCTCTAGAGTTATGAGGATTGGAATGCTTGCAAATTGTTTCTTTCAAGATTACAAGTGTGATTTGAATTTATATTGGGTTAATAGATTTCCGCAAGTTGGACAATAGTTGTGTGAAAGTTATTGGAATGCGATAGACCCAATAAACTTATAATATATGATTGCATCAATAAATTGGATCATTGGATGATTTTATAATCCATTGGTGTAGACAAATAAGTTAAGTCTGAGAATCAAGGAATTGATTAGATGTTAGTTAAATGGATTAGTATAAAACTGATTTGACCAAACAGATATCGAAAGATTAACGTGGAAAGTAAAATTATATAATAGAATCCACTTTGAAAATAAGACCTCATTATATTTGAATGAGTTTTGGGATAACTAAATTGGTGTGGTCATAGTTATTTACCGAAATTTATTATGATTAAATAAAGAAAGGACATCAATTAAAGGGTTGTAATTTGGAATTTTGAGTATTTATTTGGAAGCCAATTTAATTATCCGTTTTAGGTTCCTAGTATAGTCCATAAGCCCAAGTAGTTAGTCTCAAAATACCTAGAAGCCCTATCCCATAATATTAATATATATTGGTGTAAGCTAGGATTTTAAGCTTCCACTACACCAAAATGGTCAAATTGACACCCTTCAACCGGCTAGCCTTGTCACAGTTATTGATCGTGACAAAAAAACACGCATTTTTTGTCACGATCAATGACCGTGACAAGGCCATGACAAATATTTGTCACGGTCATTGACCGTGATAAGGCCGTAACAAGTATAGTTGCCACGAACTTGTCACGGTCAATGACCGTGACATGTCTATGACAATTCTGTCAGTAAAAAACCGTTCCCTCTTCTTTTTTCCCACCGATTTCTATTCCCTCCATTTCTCTCCCTGTCTCTAAGCGACTGCACTCTCTCTCTCTCTCTCTCTCTCTCTCTCTCTCTCTCTCTCTCTACGATTTTCGTATATTTTCTCTCTCTATTTCTCTTCTATTTGTGTATATGTGTGTGTGTGTGTGGTGTATATATGCGGGTGTGTGTGTGGGGGGGAGGGGGTGTATATGTTCATGTGTGTGTGTGTGTGTATATATATGCATGTGTGTGTATGTGCATGTGTGTATGTATATGTGTGTGTGTGTGGTGGGCAGTGGCAGTGGGGGGAAGGGGCAGGGCTGGGGGCAGGGGAGAAAGGGGGTGTGGGTCTGTGTGTGTGCTTGTGTGTGTGGTGGTGGGGGGAACACTACACCAAATCCTGCGAATGGTCACGCCCAGTGGGTCACGGCCCAAGTCCGCGACCAGCTGGTCGCGGACTTGGGCCGTGACCATATCATTTTTTGGCGTGACCATATTCATTACCACACTGAGTCATGGATGCTCTGGAAGTGGTCACGGCCCAAATCCCTGACCACTGTGGGTCACGGCCCAAGTCCGTGACCAGGTCGTGACCATCTTCGCGCCAAAATTCCCTCCAAGCTTGGTCGCGGATGGGTCACGGAATTTGTCCGTGACCATAGGCGTGACGAAGCACAAAACACACATATAGTGGGTCACGGCTAGAGGTCGTGACCATTTATTAGCATGGGTCACGGCTATGGGCCGTGACCAATAGCTGGTGACCACACAACTTAGCTTCATTGATGGGTCGCAGTTGATGGGTCACGGCTCTTGGCCGTGACCATTGTCAGCCCTAAAAAAAAAACATGCGCTTCATATTTTCATTCCCCGCTAATATCTTATTTCTTTCTTCCCCAAATGCTGGTAGGGAAGCGATAGAGATTTCGGGGGTAGCAGGTGCGATATCGATAGAGATTTCGGGGGTAGCAGGTGCGATATTGGTTATGGAGTAAGGAGATTTCGTGGGTAGCAGGTGAGATTTCGTGGGGACGAGTAGCGGCGGCCCTTTGCTTCTCAGATAGAGATTTCGTGGGGACGAGCAGGTGAGATTGCACGGTGTTCCACTTTGCTTCTCAGATCATGGCGTCGTTTCTCGCTCCATCACCTCCTCTCTCCGCCTCCGCTCCGGCATGGGCCTCCCCGTCGGCAAACACATCGTGCCCGATAAATTCGCTCCACAATCCTTGGATTACTAACAAAGGTATATGAATCAATCACTTGTTTTGTCCACATAAATTTAAATCATTAATAAAAGAAAAAGGTCCCAATTTCAGACCTGACGTTTTTTACAGACTTTCAAAAACCCATTTTTTCAACTTGTGCAGATAAACTCATCGATTTTGATTTTTAATATATATAGAGTGTAATTTTTAGGTGCACTAATTAATCATTGTTGTTGAATTACTGTGATAAATTTCTACATGGCAAATTACTGTGATAAATTTCTACATCGATTTTGACTTTGTTATTGTTTCAGTGTGGAGAAATATGGTATATTCAGAGACTGTCTCCCTGTACCTGTACAAATATAGATGTTGTGTTTTCCTAATTCACATACAAAATAATAATATCTTAATTTATTATTTATCCTCATTGCTTGTCTTCTTAGGAAAATGTTAAATTCATTGTGGGTTTATCCATCGATCTTCATCATCTTTTGCTACATCAATGTACTTGTTCTGTGTCATCTCATTGCTTGTCGTCTTAACATTTTTTACTCACAAAATCACAAACAAGCAAAGCCCTAACTCTATTTTTTTTTCATTTTTTGGTTTGTTTCAGCTTCCTGTAAATGATGAGTTGACGTTGGGATGACGGGACTGCATTTCCCGAGCCTTGTATTGATCGTATTGCAGATACTGTTGGCAAGGTCTAAACCCAATTTGGTGTTTCTTATATTCAAAATTTCAACATTTCATTATTTTATTACATTGAGGTGGTTTGTGCAATTTTTGGGGTTATGAAAGTGGAAATTTGGGATGTTAATGAATGGAAATTTCTTTGATTTTTGTTTCTAGTTTTTTCTGCGGTTGCGGGGCTAGAGCTTTCCATGTCCAAAGAGCACCACCAATGTAAGTTTGCTTTACCCTCCGCTCTAGTTCTTTTTTATTGTTTTGCATTAGCAATTAATTTTAGGGTGTGTTTGGATAACAAAGTTAGGAAAATTGAAAAATAGTTGAATTTTTATTTTCTATCAGAAACTGTGGGAAAATATAGTTACTCAACCAATAATTATTCAATTTTAGGGTGTGCCATGTCATACTGGGTTTTCGTGTGATGTTTAATTTAGTGTGAATTACCTCTTTCTTAATGTTTAATTTGTTCAGAAGATTAGTTATTCAATTTTTTGGCATCAGTTATGTTTCCCCTTTTATCTCGATTTAAGGTTGTTCGCGTTTATAAGATTATGGTTGAATATTTAATGTTTTATGCTGATCCGATTTGAAATTAGGAAATATAGGTTAATTGTCAGTATTTCAAACTCCAATCTCATGGAGATTTTGACTTTAGCATCGGATGATGTACGAAGCCTCCTAATACATCCTTACATATGATTTGTTTATGATATGCTATTATTATAGGAAGTGCACAATTTTGCAAAAGTTGAAGGCGACCATATCAACTCTGAATGAAGGAGGTAATAGTGGTTCTATAAGATGAATCCCAAAATGCTCCACACAGGTACTTACTATGCTTCATTTACTTTTCAGTGCGTATCAAGAAATCAATTGTGTTGTAGTTGTTTTAGTATCTGGAAACACAATTTATAGGTTGGTATTAGATGAATCGCACTACGGTTTGGGAATTCGCCATCACATTCCCCGGAATGAAATTGTGGAGCTCAAATCATAGAAACCAACGCTCGAAGGTGTATTTTCTGTGAATTCTCCAAACTCTTGTGCATGCTTTTGATCCCATTAGTACGTCTGATCTATTTCAGCTATTTAATTAAAATGTTTATTTCAACTATTTTCAAATAGTATTGATTTGCACACAGTGTGAATTGATACAAAGTAACATATTCAACTAACTTGCTAGCTTTTCATTTACTGTTGATTTTTATTCATTTGAAAGAGGGTGATTTTAAGGAATAAGTTGGCAACTTCAACATTGTAAATTCAATAAGCATATATTATTTTGAATCCTTCTACAGACATAAGACTTGACTTTGTGTCTAATTTCCTTTTTCTATTTTTCATAAAGGATGTATACTTAAAATAGAGGTCTCTATTTTCAAGAGGAATAGGTCCTGAGCGAAAAAAGATCTCAAAAACATCAATGTCACTGAGTTCAAGACCAGCAGACTTAACTGCTGCGGGAATTGAAACAGTTGGACCAATGGTGTAGCAAAAATCTTCATATTTATTTTGATCCTTCATTATATAGTTCTACGATTCATTATTTGGAATACTAATGGTGTAGCAAAAATCTACCTTATTTCTATTAATTTATGACCATCTTTATCTTTTCAATTTTAATATATTAAAATTTCAAATATTTAATATAGTGTCCGAGAAGACTTTAAATATTCACTCCCCGTGTATTTGTACCTCATATGGGAAAACTTAATTAGCGGGTGTTTTAAAAGTCAGCTGAATTTGTTTAATGCAGTGGCCGAGATCATACTATGACAACAAGCGTGGCTGCTGCTACCCAAAGACATGGAAGCCTGGAGAAGACTTTAGCATTCACGGGCTGCTGCTCCACATAGTTGGTATGGTGGATACTAGATTAGTTTTGTTATCTTTTTGTTTAATTTACAAAATATGGTCCATATTGACTGTCATAACATTTATGCTTACTGAAAAACTTACTATCATAACACACTCCTTAATCCACTGAATCACCTATATACCAAAACCCCCAAAATGCAACTATATACCAAAACCCCCAAAATGCAGAACATTTAATCAATTAGGAAGCTATGCGGACCACTAATGGATCGATTCAGTTAGGCAGCTAGGTAGAACATAACACACTCGCACATAACTGATGCCAATATAGCAGCTATATATGGCAATATATAGCTGCTAGATAGGGCCATATATAGCTGCTATATATGGCCATATATACCTGCCATATAGATTGAAAAGAAGGTGAAGAGCACGAAACCACGAAACCACGAACGGCTCTGTGGGTGGCACCAACACCTCCCACGGGACCAATGTAACTCGTAGGAACTGACGTCGCAGCTGCGGGAGTTCCGGTATGAGAGTACGACGGTAATTTGCATATTTCTAGACTTAGGCTTAAAAACATGGCGTTAGAGGGTGAAAACCCGAAACAGCCCCCGAACGATCCCATGGGTGGCACCAACACCTCCCACGGGACCAATGTAACTCGTAGGAACTGACCGCGCAGCCGCGGGACTCCCGGTTTGAGAGTACGACGGTAATTTGTATATTTCTAGACTTAGGCTTAAAAACATGGCGTTAGAGGGTGAAAACTCAAAACAACCCCCGAACGGCCCCATGGGTGGCACCAACACGTCCCACGGGACCAATGTAACTCGTAGGAACTGATCGCACAGCCGCGGGACTCCCGGTATTAGAGTACGACGGTAATTTGCATATTTCTAGAATTAGGCATAAAATCATGGCGTTAGAGGGTGACAACCCGAAACAGCCCCCGAACGATCCCGTGGGTGGCACCAGCACCTCCCACGAGACCAATGTAACTCGTAGGAACTGACCGCACAGCCGCGAGAGTCCCGGTTTGAGAATACGACGGTAATTTGCATATTTCTAGACTTAGGCAAAACATGGCGTTAGAGGATGAAAACTCGAAACAACCCCCGAACGGCCCCGTGGGTGGCACCAACACCTCCCACGGGACCAATGTAACTCGTACGAACTGACCGCGCAGTCGCGGGACTCCCGGTTTGAGAGTACGACGGTAATTTGTATATTTCTAGACTTAGGCTTAAAAACATGACGTTAGAGGGTGAAAACTCGAAACAACCCCCGAACGGCCCCGTGGGTGGCACCAACACCTCCCACGGGAACAATGTAACTCGTAGGAACTGACCGCGTAGCCACGGGACTTCCGGTATGAGAGTACGACGGTAATTTGCATATTTCTATACTTAGGCTTAAAAACATGGCGTTAGAGGGTGAAAACCCGAAACAGCCCCCGAACGATCCCGTGGGTGGCTCCAACACCTCCCACGGGACCAATATAACTCATAGGAACTGACAGCGCAGCCGCGGGAGTCCCGGTTTGAGAATACGATGGTAATTTGCATATTTCTAGACTTAGGCAAAACATGGCGTTAGAGGGTGAAAACTCGAAACAACCCCCGAAAGGCCCCGTGGGTGGCACCAACACCTCCCACAGGACCAATGTAACTCGTAGGAACTGACCGCGCAGCCGCGGGACTCCCGGTATGAGAGTACGACGGTAATTTGCATATTTCTAGACTTAGGCTTAAAAACATGGCGTTAGAGGGTGAAAACTCGAAACAACCCCCGAACGGCCCCGTGGGTGGCACCAACACCTCCCACGGGACCAATGTAACTCGTAGGAACTGACCGCGCAACCGCGGGACTCTCGGTATGAGAGTACGATGGTAATTTGCATATTTCTAGACTTAGGCTTAAAAACATGGCGTTAGAGGGTGAAAACTCGAAATAACCCCCGAACGGCCCCGTGGGTGGCACCAACACCTCCCACGGGACCAATGTAACTCGTAGGAACTGATCGCACAGCCGCGGGAGTCCCGGTTTGAGAATACGACGGTAATTTGCATATTTCTAGACTTAGGCAAAACATGGCGTTAGAGGATGAAAACTCGAAACAACCCCCGAACGGCCCCGTGGGTGGCACCAACACCTCCCATGGAACCAATGGAACTCTCAGGAACTGATCGCGCAGCCGCGGGACTCCCGGTATGAGAGTACGACGGTAATTTGCATATTTCTAGACTTAGGCTTAAAAGCATGGCGTTATAGGGGGAAAACTCGAAACAACCCCTGAACGGCCCCGTGGGTGGCACCAACACCTCCCACGTGACCAATGTAACTCGTAGGAACTGACCGCGCAGTCGCGGGACTCCCGGTTTGAGAGTACGACGGTAATTTGTATATTTCTAGACTTAGGCTTAAAAACATGACGTTAGAGGGTGAAAACTCGAAACAATCCCCGAACGGCCCCGTGGGTGGCACCAACACCTCCCACGGGACCAATGTAACTCGTAGGAACTGACCGCGTAGCCACGGGACTTCCGGTATGAGAGTACGACGGTAATTTGCATATTTCTATACTTAGGCTTAAAAACATGGCGTTAGAGGGTGAAAACCCGAAACAGCCCCCGAACGATCCCGTGGGTGGCTCCAACACCTCCCACGGGACCAATGTAACTCATAGGAACTGACAGCGTAGCCGCGGGAGTCCCGATTTGAGAATACGACGGTAATTTGCATATTTCTAGACTTAGGCAAAACATGGCGTTAGAGGGTGAAAACTCGAAACAACCCCCGAACGGCCCCGTGGGTGGCACCAACACCTCCCACGGGACCAATGTAACTCGCAGGAACTGACCGCGCAGCCGCGGGACTCCCGGTATGAGAGTACGACGGTAATTTGCATATTTCTAGATTTAGGCTTAAAAACATAGCGTTAGAGGGTGAAAACTCGAAACAACCCCCGAACGGCCCCGTGGGTGGCACCAACACCTCCCACGGGACCAATGTAACTCGTAGAAACTGACCGCCCAGCCGCGGGACTCCCGGTTTGAGAGTACGACGGTAATTTGTATATTTATAGACTTAAGCTTAAAAACATGGCGTTAGAGGGTGAAAACTCGAAACAACCCCCGAACGGCCCCATGGGTGGCACCAACACCTCCCACGGGACCAATGTAACTCGTATTAACTGATCGTACAACCGCGGGACTCCCGGTATTAGAGTACGATGGTAATTTGCATATTTCTAGAATTAGGCTTAAAATCATGGCGTTAGAGGGTGAAAACCCGAAACAGCCCCCGAACGATCCTGTGGGTGGCACCAGCACCTCCCACGAGACCAATGTAACTCGTAGAAACTGACCACACAGCCGCGAGAGTCCCGGTTTGAGAATACAACGGTAATTTGCATATTTCTAGACTTAGGCAAAACATGACGTTAGAGGATGAAAACTCGAAACAACACCCGAACGGTCCCGTGGGTGGCACCAACACCTCCCACGTGACCAATGTAACTCGTGCGAACTGACCGCGCAGTCGCGGGACTCCCGGTTTGTGAGTACGACGGTAATTTGTATATTTCTAGACTTAGGCTTAAAAACATGACGTTAGAGGGTGAAAACTCGAAACAACCCCCGAACGGCCCCGTGGGTGGCACCAACACCTCCCACGGGACCAATATAACTCGTAGGAACTCACCGCGTAGCCACGGGACTTCCAATACGAGAGTACGACGGTAATTTGCATATTTCTATACTTAGGCTTAAAAACATGGCGTTAGAGGGTGAAAACCCGAAACAGCCCCCGAACGATCTCGTGGGTGGCTCCAACACCTCCCACGGGACCAATATAACTCATAGGAACTGACAGCGCAGCCGCGGGAGTCCCGGTTTGAGAATACGACGGTAATTTGCATATTTCTAGACTTAGGCAAAACATGGAGTTAGAGGGTGAAAACTCGAAACAAGCCCCGAACGGCCCCGTGGGTGGCACCAACACCTCCCACGGGACCAATGTAACTCGTAGGAACTGACCGCGCAGCCGCGGGACTCCCTGTATGAGAGTACGACGGTAATTTGCATATTTCTAGACTTAGGCTTAAAAACATTGCGTTAGAGGGTGAAAACTCGAAACAACCCCCGAACGGCCCCGTGGGTGGCACCAACACCTCCCAGGGGACCAATGTAACTCGTAGGAACTGACCGTGCAACCGCGGGACTCTCGGTATGAGAGTACGACGGTAATTTGCATATTTCTAGACTTAGGCTTAAAAACATGGCGTTAGAGGGTGAAAACTCGAAAGAAACCCCGAACGGCCCCGTGGGTGGCACCAACACCTCCCACGGGACCAATATAACTCGTAGGAACTGACCGCGCAGTCGCGGGACTCCCGGTTTGAGAGTACGACGGTAATTTGTATATTTCTAGACTTAGGCTTAAAAACATGACGTTAGAGGGTGAAAACTCGAAACAACCCCCGAACGGCCCCGTGGGTGGCACCAACACCTCCCACGAGACCAATGTAACTCGTAGGAACTGACCGCGTAGCCACGGGACTTCCGGTATGAGAGTACGACGGTAATTTGCATATTTCTATACTTAGGCTTAAAAACATGGCGTTAGTGGGTGAAAACCCGAAACAGCCCCCGAACGATCCCGTGGGTGGCACCAGCACCTCCCACGAGACCAATGTAACTCGTAGGAACTGACCACACAGCCGCGAGAGTTCCGGTTTGAGAATACGACGGTAATTTGCATATTTCTAGACTTAGGCAAAACATGGCGTTAGAGGATGAAAACTCGAAACAACCTCCGAACGGCCCCGTGGGTGGCACCAACACCTCCCACGTGACCAATGTAACTCGTACGAACTGACCGCACAGTCGCGGGACCCCTGGTTTGAGAGTACGACGGTAATTTGTATATTTCTAGACTAAGGCTTAAAAACATGGCGTTAGAGGGTGAAAACTCGGAACAATCCCCGAACGGCCCCGTGGGTGGCACCAACACCTCCCACGGGACCAATGTAACTCGTAGGAACTGACCGCGTAGCCACGGGACTTTCGGTTTGAGAGTACGACGGTAATTTGCATATTTCTATACTTAGGCTTAAAAACATGGCGTTAGAGGGTGAAAACCCGAAACAGCCCCCGAACGATCTCGTGGGTGGCTCCAACACCTCCCACGGGACCAATATAACTCATAGGAACTGACAGCGCAGCCGCGGGAGTCCCGGTTTGAGAATACGACGGTAATTTGCATATTTCTAGACTTAGGCAAAACATGGCGTTAGAGGGTGAAAACTCGAAACAAGCCCCGAACGGCCCCGTGGGTGGCACCAACACCTCCCACGGGACCAATGTAACTCGTAGGAACTGACCGCGCAGCCGCGGGACTCCCTGTATGAGAGTACGACGGTAATTTGCATATTTCTAGACTTAGGCTTAAAAACATTGCGTTAGAGGGTGAAAACTCGAAACAACCCCCGAACGGCCCCGTGGGTGGCACCAACACCTCCCAGGGGACCAATGTAACTCGTAGGAACTGACCGTGCAACCGCGGGACTCTCGGTATGAGAGTACGACGGTAATTTGCATATTTCTAGACTTAGGCTTAAAAACATGGCGTTAGAGGGTGAAAACTCGAAAGAAACCCCGAACGGCCCCGTGGGTGGCACCAACACCTCCCACGGGACCAATATAACTCGTAGGAACTGACCGCGCAGTCGCGGGACTCCCGGTTTGAGAGTACGACGGTAATTTGTATATTTCTAGACTTAGGCTTAAAAACATGACGTTAGAGGGTGAAAACTCGAAACAACCCCCGAACGGCCCCGTGGGTGGCACCAACACCTCCCACGAGACCAATGTAACTCGTAGGAACTGACCGCGTAGCCACGGGACTTTCGGTATGAGAGTACGACGGTAATTTGCATATTTCTATACTTAGGCTTAAAAACATGGCGTTAGTGGGTGAAAACCCGAAACAGCCCCCGAACGATCCCGTGGGTGGCACCAGCACCTCCCACGAGACCAATGTAACTCGTAGGAACTGACCACACAGCCGCGAGAGTTCCGGTTTGAGAATACGACGGTAATTTGCATATTTCTAGACTTAGGCAAAACATGGCGTTAGAGGATGAAAACTCGAAACAACCTCCGAACGGCCCCGTGGGTGGCACCAACACCTCCCACGTGACCAATGTAACTCGTACGAACTGACCGCACAGTCGCGGGACACCTGGTTTGAGAGTACGACGGTAATTTGTATATTTCTAGACTTAGGCTTAAAAACATGGCGTTAGAGGGTGAAAACTCGGAACAATCCCCGAACGGCCCCGTGGGTGGCACCAACACCTCCCACGGGACCAATGTAACTCGTAGGAACTGACCGCGTAGCCACGGGACTTCCGGTTTGAGAGTACGACGGTAATTTGCATATTTCTATACTTAGGCTTAAAAACATGGCGTTAGAGGGTGAAAACCCGAAACAGCCCCCGAACGATCCCGTGGGTGGCTCCAACACCTCCCACGGGACCAATATAACTTGTAGGAACTGACAGCTCCGCAGCGGGAGTCCCGATTTTAGAATACGACGGTAATTTGCATATTTCTAGACTTAGGCAAAACATGGCGTTAGAGGGTGAAAACTCGAAACAACCCCCGAACGGCCCCGTGGGTGGCACCAACACCTCCCACGGGACCAATGTAACTCGTAGAAACTGACCGCGCAGCCGCGGGACTCCCGGTATGAGAGTACGGCGGTAATTTACATATTTCTAGACTTAGGCTTAAAAACATGGCGTTAGAGGGTGAAAACTCGAAATAACCTCCGAACGGCCCCGTGGGTTGCACCAACACCTGCCACGGGACCAATGTAACTCGTAGGAACTGATCGCCCAGCCGCGGGAGTCACGGTTTGAGAATACGACGGTAATTTGCATATTTCTAGACTTAGGCAAAACATGGCGTTAGATGATGAAAACTCGAAACAACCCCCGAACGGCCCCGTGGGTGGCACCAACACCTCCCATGGGACCAATGTAACTCGTATGAACTGACCGCGCAGCCGCGGGACTCCCGGTATGAGAGTACGACGGTAATTTGCATATTTCTAGACTTAGGCTTAAAAACATGGCGTTATAGGGGGAAAACTCGAAACAACCCCCGAACGGCCCCGTGGGTGGCACCAACACCTCCCACGTGACCAATGTAACTCGTACGAACTGACCGCGTAGTCGCGGGACTCCCGGTTTGAGAGTACGACGGTATTTTGTATATTTCTAGACTTAGGCTTAAAAACATGACGTTAGAGGGTGAAAACTCGAAACAACCCCCGAACGGCCCCGTGGGTGGCACCAACACCTCCCACGGGACCAATGTAACTCGTAGGAACTGACCGCGTAGCCACGGGACTTCCGGTATGAGAGTACGACGGTAATTTACATATTTCTATACTTAGGCTTAAAAACATGGCGTTAGAGGGTGAAAACCCGAAACAGCCCCCGAACGATCCCGTGGGTTTCTCCAACACCTCCCACGGGACCAATGTATTTCATAGGAACTGACAGCGTAGCCGCGGAAGTCCCGGTTTGAGAATACGACGGTAATTTGCATATTTCTAGACTTAGGCAAAACATGGCGTTAGAGGGTGAAAACTCGAAACAACCCCCGAACGGCCCTGTGGGTGGCACCAACACCTCCCACGGGACCAATGTAACTCGTAGGAACTGACCGCGGAGGCGCGGGAATCCCGGAATGAGAGTACGACGGTAATTTGCATATTTCTAGACTTAGGCTTAAAAACATGGCGTTAGAAGGTGAAAACTCGAAACAACCCCCGAACGGCCCCGTGGGTGGCACCAACACCTCCCACGGGACCAATGTAACTCGTAGAAACTGACCGCGCAGCCGCGGGACTCCCGGTTTGAGAGTACGACGGTAATTTGTATATTTCTAGACTTAGGCTTAAAAACATAGCGTTAGAGGGTGAAAACTCGAAACAACCCCCGAACGGCCCCATGGGTGGCACCAACACCTCCCACGGGACCAATGTAACTCGTAGGAACTGATCGCACAGCCGCGGGACCCCCGGTATTAGAGTACGACGGTAATTTGCATATTTCAAGAATTAGGCTTAAAATCATGGCGTTAGAGGGTGACAACCCGAAACAGCCCCCGAACGATCCCGTGGGTGGCACAAGCACCTCCCACGAGATCAATGTAACTCGTAGGAACTGACCGCACAGCCGCGAGAGTCCCGGTTTGAGAATACGACGGTAATTTGCATATTTCTAGACTTAGGCCAAACATGGCGTTAGAGGATGAAAACTCGAAACAACCCCTGAACGGCCCCGTGGGTGGCACCAACACCTTCCACGTGACCAATGTAACTCGTACGAACTGACCGTGCAGTCGCGGGACTCCCGGTTTGAGAGTACGACGGTAATTTGTATATTTCTAGACTTAGGCTTAAAAACATGACGTTAGAGGGTGAAAACTCGAAACAACCCCCGAACGGCCCCGTGGGTGGCACCAACACCTCCCACGGGACCAATGTAACTCGTAGGAACTGACCGCGTAGCCACGGGACTTCCGGTATGAGAGTACGACGGTAATTTCCATATTTCTATACTTAGGCTTAAAAACATGGCGTTAGAGGGTGAAAACCCGAAACAGCCCCCGAACGATCCCGTGGGTGGCTCCAACACCTCCCACGGGACCAATATAACTCATAGGAACTGACAGCGCAGCCGCGGGAGTCCCGGTTTGAGAATACGACGGTAATATGCAGATTTCTAGACTTAGGCAAAACATGGCGTTAGAGGTTGAAAACTCGAAACAACCCCCGAACGGCCCCGTGGGTGGCACCAACACCTCCCACGGGACCAATGTAACACGTAGGAACTGACCGCGCAGCCGCGGGACTCCCGGTATGAGAGTACGACGGTAATTTGCATATTTCTAGACTTAGGCTTAAAAACATGGCGTTAGAGGGTGAAAACAAGAAACAACCCCCGAACGGCCCCGTGGGTGGCACCAACACCTCCCACGGGACCAATGTAACTCGTAGGAACTGACCGCGCAACCGCGGGACTCTCGGTATGAGAGTACGACGGTAATTTGCATATTTCTAGACTTGGGCTTAAAAACATGGCGTTAGAGGGTGAAAACTCGAAATAATCGCCGAACGGCCCCGTGGGTGGCACCAACACCTCCCACGGGACCAATGTAACTCGTAGGAACTGACCGCGCAGTCGCTTTACTCCCGGTTTGAGAGTACGACGGTAATTTGTATATTTCTAGACTTAGGCTTAAAAACATGACGTTAGAGGGTGAAAACTTGAAACAACCCCCGAACGGCCCCGTGGGTGGCACCAACACCTCCCATGGAACCAATGTAACTCTCAGGAACTGATCGCGCAGCCGCGGGACTCCCGGTATGAGAGTACGACGGTAATTTGCATATTTCTAGACTTAGGCTTAAAAGCATGGCGTTATAGGGGGAAAACTCGAAACAACCCCCGAACGGCCCCGTGGGTGGCACCAACACCTCCCACGTGACCAATGTAACTCGTAGGAACTGACCGCGCAGTCGCGGGACTCCCGGTTTGAGAGTACGACGGTAATTTGTATATTTCTAGACTTAGGCTTAAAAACATGACGTTAGAGGGTGAAAACTCGAAACAACCCCCGAACGGCCCCGTGGGTGGCACCAACACCTCCCACGGGACCAATGTAACTCGTAGGAACTGACCGCGTAGCCACGGGACTTCCGGTATGAGAGTACGACGGTAATTTGCTTATTTCTATACTTAGGCTTAAAAACATGGCGTTAGAGGGTGAAAACCCGAAACAGCCCCCGAACGATCCCGTGGGTGACTCCAACACCTCCCACGGGATCAATGTAACTCATAGGAACTGACAGCGTAGCCGCGGGAGTCCCGATTTGAGAATACGACGGTAATTTGCATATTTCTAGACTTAGGCAAAACATGGTGTTAGAGGGTGAAAATTCGAAACAACCCCCGAACGGCCCCGTGGGTGGCACCAACACCTCCCACGGGACCAATGTAACTCGTACGAACTGACCGCGCAGCCGCGGGACTCCCGGTATGAGAGTACGACGGTAATTTGCATATTTCTAGATTTAGGCTTAAAAACATGGCGTTAGAGGGTGAAAACTCGAAACAACCCCCGAACGGCCCCGTGGGTGGCACCAACACCTCCCACGGGACCAATGTAACTCGTAAAAACTGACCGCGCAGCCGCGGGACTCCCGGTTTGAGAGTACGACGGTAATTTGTATATTTCTAGACTTAAGCTTAAAAACATGGCGTTAGAGGGTGAAAACTCGAAACAACCCCCGAACGGCCCCATGGGTGGCACCAACACCTCCCACGGGACCAATGTAACTCGTATTAACTGATCGTACAACCGCGGGACTCCCGGTATTAGAGTACGACGGTAATTTGCATATTTCTAGAATTAGGCTTAAAATCATGGCGTTAGAGGGTGAAAACCCGAAACAGCCCCCGAACGATCCCGTGGGTGGCACCAGCACCTCCCACGAGACCAATGTAACTCGTAGAAACTGACCACACAGCCGCGAGAGTCCCGGTTTGAGAATACGACGGTAATTTGCATATTTCTAGACTTAGGCAAAACATGACGTTAGAGGATGAAAACTCGAAACAACCCCCGAACGGTCCCGTGGGTGGCACCAACACCTCCCACGTGACCAATGTAACTCGTGCGAACTGACCGCGCAGTCGCGGGACTCCCGGTTTGTGAGTACGACGGTAATTTGTATATTTCTAGACTTATGCTTAAAAACATGACGTTAGAGGGTGAAAACTCGAAACAACCCCCGAACGGCCCTGTGGGTGGCACCAACACCTCCCACGGGACCAATATAACTCGTAGGAACTGACCGCGTAGCCACGGGACTTCCGGTATGAGAGTACGACGGTAATTTGCATATTTCTATACTTAGGCTTAAAAACATGGCGTTAGAGGGTGAAAACCCGAAACAGCCCCCGAACGATCTCGTGGGTGGCTCCAACACCTCCCACGGGACCAATATAACTCATAGGAACTGACAGCGCAGCCGCGGGAGTCCCGGTTTGAGAATACGACGGTAATTTGCATATTTCTAGACTTAGGCAAAACATGGCGTTAGAGGGTGAAAACTCGAAACAAGCCCCGAACGGCCCCGTGGGTGGCACCAACACCTCCCACGGGACCAATGTAACTCGTAGGAACTGACCGCGCAGCCGCGGGACTCCCTGTATGAGAGTACGACGGTAATTTGCATATTTCTAGACTTAGGCTTAAAAACATTGCGTTAGAGGGTGAAAACTCGAAACAACCCCCGAACGGCCCCGTGGGTGGCACCAACACCTCCCAGGGGACGATTGTAACTCGTAGGAACTGACCGTGCAACCGCGGGACTCTCGGTATGAGAGTACGACGGTAATTTGCATATTTCTAGACTTAGGCTTAAAAACATGGCGTTAGAGGGTGAAAACTCGAAAGAACCCCCGAACGGCCCCGTGGGTGGCACCAACACCTCCCACGGGACCAATATAACTCGTAGGAACTGACCGCGCAGTCGCGGGACTCCCGGTTTGAGAGTACGACGGTAATTTGTATATTTCTAGACTTAGGCTTAAAAACATGACGTTAGAGGGTGAAAACTCGAAACAACCCCCGAACGGCCCCGTGGGTGGCACCAACACCTCCCACGAGACCAATGTAACTCGTAGGAACTGACCGCGTAGCCACGGGACTTCCGGTATGAAAGTACGACGGTAATTTGCATATTTCTATACTTAGGTTTAAAAACATGGCGTTAGAGGGTGAAAACCCGAAACAGCCCCCGAACGATCCCGTGGGTGGCTCCAACACCTCCCACGGGACCAATGTAACTCGTAGGAACTGACCGCGTAGCCACGGGACTTCCGGTATGAGAGTACGACGGTAATTTGCATATTTCTATACTTAGGCTTAAAAACATGGCGTTAGAGGGTGAAAACCCGAAACAGCCCCCGAACGATCCCGTGGGTGGCTCCAACACCTCCCACGGGACCAATATAACTTGTAGGAACTGACAGCTCCGCCGCGGGAGTCCCGATTTTAGAATACGACGGTAATTTGCATATTTCTAGACTTTGGCAAAACATGGCGTTAGAGGGTGAAAACTCGAAACAACCCCCGAACGGCCCCGTGGGTGGCACCAACACCTCCCACGGGACCAATGTAACTCGTAGAAACTGACCGCGCAGCCGCGGGACTCCCGGTATGAGAGTACGGCGATAATTTACATATTTCTAGACTTAGGCTTAAAAACATGGCGTTAGAGGGTGAAAACTCGAAATAACCTCCGAACGGCCCCGTGGGTTGCACCAACACCTGCCACGGGACCAATGTAACTCGTAGGAACTGATCGCCCAGCCGCGGGAGTCACGGTTTGAGAATACGACGGTAATTTGCATATTTCTAGACTTAGGCAAAACATGGCGTTAGAGGATGAAAACTCGAAACAACCCCTGAACGGCCCCGTGGGTGGCACCAACACCTTCCACGTGACCAATGTAACTCGTACGAACTGACCGCGCAGTCGCGGGACTCCCGGTTTGAGAGTACGACGGTAATTTGTATATTTCTAGACTTAGGCTTAAAAACATGACGTTAGAGGGTGAAAACTCGAAACAACCCCCGAACGGCCCCGTGGGTGGCACCAACACCTCCCACGGGACCAATGTAACTCGTAGGAACTGACCGCGTAGCCACGGGACTTCCGGTATGAGAGTACGACGGTAATTTCCATATTTCTATACTTAGGCTTAAAAACATGGCGTTAGAGGGTGAAAACCCGAAACAGCCCCCGAACGATCCCGTGGGTGGCTCCAACACCTCCCACGGGACCAATATAACTCATAGGAACTGACAGCGCAGCCGCGGGAGTCCCGGTTTGAGAATACGACGGTAATATGCAGATTTCTAGACTTAGGCAAAACATGGCGTTAGAGGTTGAAAACTCGAAACAACCCCCGAACGGCCCCGTGGGTGGCACCAACACCTCCCACGGGACCAATGTAACACGTAGGAACTGACCGCGCAGCCGCGGGACTCCCGGTATGAGAGTACGACGGTAATTTGCATATTTCTAGACTTAGGCTTAAAAACATGGCGTTAGAGGGTGAAAACAAGAAACAACCCCCGAACGGCCCCGTGGGTGGCACCAACACCTCCCACGGGACCAATGTAACTCGTAGGAACTGACCGCGCAACCGCGGGACTCTCGGTATGAGAGTACGACGGTAATTTGCATATTTCTAGACTTGGGCTTAAAAACATGGCGTTAGAGGGTGAAAACTCGAAATAATCCCCGAACGGCCCCGTGGGTGGCACCAACACCTCCCACGGGACCAATGTAACTCGTAGGAACTGACCGCGCAGTCGCTTGACTCCCGGTTTGAGAGTACGACGGTAATTTGTATATTTCTAGACTTAGGCTTAAAAACATGACGTTAGAGGGTGAAAACTTGAAACAACCCCCGAACGGCCCCGTGGGTGGCACCAACACCTCCCATGGAACCAATGTAACTCTCAGGAACTGATCGCGCAGCCGCGGGACTCCCGGTATGAGAGTACGACGGTAATTTGCATATTTCTAGACTTAGGCTTAAAAGCATGGCGTTATAGGGGGAAAACTCGAAACAACCCCCGAACGGCCCCGTGGGTGGCACCAACACCTCCCACGTGACCAATGTAACTCGTAGGAACTGACCGCGCAGTCGCGGGACTCCCGGTTTGAGAGTACGACGGTAATTTGTATATTTCTAGACTTAGGCTTTAAAACATGACGTTAGAGGGTGAAAAGTCGAAACAACCCCCGAACGGCCCCGTGGGTGGCACCAACACCTCCCACGGGACCAATGTAACTCGTAGGAACTGACCGCGTAGCCACGGGACTTCCGGTATGAGAGTACGACGGTAATTTGCTTATTTCTATACTTAGGCTTAAAAACATGGCGTTAGAGGGTGAAAACCCGAAACAACCCCCGAACGATCCCGTGGGTGGCTCCAACACCTCCCACGGGACCAATGTAACTCATAGGAACTGACAGCGTAGCCGCGGGAGTCCCGATTTGAGAATACGACGGTAATTTGCATATTTCTAGACTTAGGCAAAACATGGCGTTAGAGGGTGAAAATTCGAAACAACCCCCGAACGGCCCCGTGGGTGGCACCAACACCTCCCACGGGACCAATGTAACTCGTAGGAACTGACCGCGCAGCCGCGGGACTCCCGGTATGAGAGTACGACGGTAATTTGCATATTTCTAGATTTAGGCTTAAAAACATGGCGTTAGAGGGTGAAAACTCGAAACAACCCCCGAACGGCCCCGTGGGTGGCACCAACACCTCCCACGGGACCAATGTAACTCGTAAAAACTGACCGCGCAGCCGCGGGACTCCCGGTTTGAGAGTACGACGGTAATTTGTATATTTCTAGACTTAAGCTTAAAAACATGGCGTTAGAGGGTGAAAACTCGAAACAACCCCCGAACGGCCCCATGGGTGGCACCAACACCTCCCACGGGACCAATGTAACTCGTATTAACTGATCGTACAACCGCGGGACTCCCGGTATTAGAGTACGACGGTAATTTGCATATTTCTAGAATTAGGCTTAAAATCATGGCGTTAGAGGGTGAAAACCCGAAACAGCCCCCGAACGATCCCGTGGGTGGCACCAGCACCTCCCACGAGACCAATGTAACTCGTAGAAACTGACCACACAGCCGCGAGAGTCCCGGTTTGAGAATACGACGGTAATTTGCATATTTCTAGACTTAGGCAAAACATGACGTTAGAGGATGAAAACTCGAAACAACCCCCGAACGGTCCCGTGGGTGGCACCAACACCTCCCACGTGACCAATGTAACTCGTGCGAACTGACCGCGCAGTCGCGGGACTCCCGGTTTGTGAGTACGACGGTAATTTGTATATTTCTAGACTTATGCTTAAAAACATGACGTTAGAGGGTGAAAACTCGAAACAACCCCCGAACGGCCCCGTGGGTGGCACCAACACCTCCCACGGGACCAATATAACTCGTAGGAACTGACCGCGTAGCCACGGGACTTCCGGTATGAGAGTACGACGGTAATTTGCATATTTCTATACTTAGGCTTAAAAACATGGCGTTAGAGGGTGAAAACCCGAAACAGCCCCCGAACGATCTCGTGGGTGGCTCCAACACCTCCCACGGGACCAATATAACTCATAGGAACTGACAGCGCAGCCGCGGGAGTCCCGGTTTGAGAATACGACGGTAATTTGCATATTTCTAGACTTAGGCAAAACATGGCGTTAGAGGGTGAAAACTCGAAACAAGCCCCGAACGGCCCCGTGGGTGGCACCAACACCTCCCACGGGACCAATGTAACTCGTAGGAACTGACCGCGCAGCCGCGGGACTCCCTGTATGAGAGTACGACGGTAATTTGCATATTTCTAGACTTAGGCTTAAAAACATTGCGTTAGAGGGTGAAAACTCGAAACAACCCCCGAACGGCCCCGTGGGTGGCACCAACACCTCCCAGGGGACCAATGTAACTCGTAGGAACTGACCGTGCAACCGCGGGACTCTCGGTATGAGAGTACGACGGTAATTTGCATATTTCTAGACTTAGGCTTAAAAACATGGCGTTAGAGGGTGAAAACTCGAAAGAACCCCCGAACGGCCCCGTGGGTGGCACCAACACCTCCCACGGGACCAATATAACTCGTAGGAACTGACCGCGCAGTCGCGGGACTCCCGATTTGAGAGTACGACGGTAATTTGTATATTTCTAGACTTAGGCTTAAAAACATGACGTTAGAGGGTGAAAACTCGAAACAACCCCCGAACGGCCCCGTGGGTGGCACCAACACCTCCCACGAGACCAATGTAACTCGTAGGAACTGACCGCGTAGCCACGGGACTTCCGGTATGAGAGTACGACGGTAATTTGCATATTTCTATACTTAGGCTTAAAAACATGGCGTTAGAGGGTGAAAACCCGAAACAGCCCCCGAACGATCCCGTGGGTGGCACCAGCACCTCCCACGAGACCAATGTAACTCGTAGGAACTGACCGCACAGCCGCGAGAGTTCCGGTTTGAGAATACGACGGTAATTTGCATATTTCTAGACTTAGGCAAAACATGGCGTTAGAGGATGAAAACTCGAAACAACCTCCGAACGGCCCCGTGGGTGGCACCAACACCTCCCACGTGACCAATGTAACTCGTACGAACTGACCGCGCAGTCGCGGGACTCCTGGTTTGAGAGTACGACGGTAATTTGTATATTTCTAGACTTAGGCTTAAAAACATGGCGTTAGAGGGTGAAAACTCGGAACAACCCCCGAACGGCCCCGTGGGTGGCACCAACACCTCCCACGGGACCAATGTAACTCGTAGGAACTGACCGCGTAGCCACGGGACTTCCGGTATGAGAGTACGACGGTAATTTGCATATTTCTATACTTAGGCTTAAAAAGATGGCGTTAGAGGGTGAAAACCCGAAACAGCCCCCGAACGATCCCGTGGGTGGCTCCAACACCTCCCACGGGACCAATATAACTTGTAGGAACTGACAGCTCCGCCGCGGGAGTCCCGGTTTTAGAATACGACGGTAATTTGCATATTTCTAGACTTAGGCAAAACATGGCGTTAGAGGGTGAAAACTCGAAACAACCCCCGAACGGCCCCGTGGGTGGCACCAACACCTCCCACGGGACCAATGTAACTCGTAGAAACTGACCGCGCAGCCGCGGGACTCCCGGTATGAGAGTACGACGGTAATTTGCATATTTCTAGACTTAGGCTTAAAAACATGGCGTTAGAGGGTGAAAACTCGAAATAACCCCCGAACGGCCCCGTGGGTTGCACCAACACCTGCCACGGGACCAATGTAACTCGTAGGAACTGATCGCACAGCCGCGGGAGTCACGGTTTGAGAATACGACGGTAATTTGCATATTTCTAGACTTAGGCAAAACATGGCGTTAGATGATGAAAACTCGAAACAACCCCCGAACGGCCCCGTGGGTGGCACCAACACCTCCTATGGGACCAATGTAACTCGTATGAACTGACCGCGCAGCCGCGGGACTCCCGGTATGAGAGTACGACGGTAATTTGCATATTTCTAGACTTAGGCTTAAAAACATGGCGTTATAGGGGGAAAACTCGAAACAACCCCCGAACGGCCCCGTGGGTGGCACCAACACCTCCCACGTGACCAATGTAACTCGTACGAACTGACCGCGCAGTCGCGGGACTCCCGGTTTGAGAGTACGACGGTAATTTGTATATTTCTAGACTTAGGCTTAAAAACATGACGTTAGAGGGTGAAAACTCGAAAAAACCCCCGAACGGCCCCGTGGGTGGCACCAACACCTCCCACGGGACCAATGTAACTCGTAGGAACTGACCGCGTAGCCACGGGACTTCCGGTATGAGAGTACGACGGTAATTTGCATATTTCTATACTTAGGCTTAAAAACATGGCGTTAGAGGGTGAAAACCCGAAACAGCCCCCGAACGATCCCGTGGGTTTCTCCAACACCTCCCACGGGACCAATGTATTTCATAGGAACTGACAGCGTAGCCGCGGGAGTCCCGGTTTAAGAATACGACGGTAATTTTCATATTTCTAGACTTAGGCAAAACATGGCGTTAGAGGGTGAAAACTCGAAACAACCCCCGAACGGCCCTGTGGGTGGCACCAACACCTCCCACGGGACCAATGTAACTCGTAGGAACTGACCGCGCAGGCGCGGGACTCCCGGAATGAGAGTACGACGGTAATTTGCATATTTCTAGACTTAGGCTTAAAAACATGGCGTTAGAAGGTGAAAACTCGAAACAACCCCCGAACGGCCCCGTGGGTGGCACCAACACCTCCCACGGGACCAATGTAACTCGTAGAAACTGACCGCGCAGCCGCGGGACTCCCGGTTTGAGAGTACGACGGTAATTTGTATATTTCTAGACTTAGGCTTAAAAACATAGCGTTAGAGGGTGAAAACTCGAAACAACCCCCGAACGGCCCCATGGGTGGCACCAACACCTCCCACGGGACCAATCTAACTCGTAGGAACTGATCGCACAGCCGCGGGACTCCCGGTATTAGAGTACGACGGTAATTTGCATATTTCAAGAATTAGGCTTAAAATCATGGCGTTAGAGGGTGACAACCCGAAACAGCCCCCGAACGATCCCGTGGGTGGCACAAGCACCTCCCACGAGATCAATGTAACTCGTAGGAACTGACCGCACAGCCGCGAGAGTCCCGGTTTGAGAATACGACGGTAATTTGCATATTTCTAGACTTAGGCCAAACATGGCGTTAGAGGATGAAAACTCGAAACAACCCCTGAACGGCTCCGTGGGTGGCACCAACACCTTCCACGTGACCAATGTAACTCGTACGAACTGACCGCGCAGTCGCGGGACTCCCGGTTTGAGAGTACGACGGTAATTTGTATATTTCTAGACTTAGGCTTAAAAACATGACGTTAGAGGGTGAAAACTCGAAACAACCCCCGAACGGCCCCGTGGGTGGCACCAACACCTCCCACGGGACCAATGTAACTCGTAGGAACTGACCGCGTAGCCACGGGACTTCCGATATGAGAGTACGACGGTAATTTGCATATTTCTATACTTAGGCTTAAAAACATGGCGTTAGAGGGTGAAAACCCGAAACAGCCCCCGAACGATCCCGTGGGTGGCTCCAACACCTCCCACGGGACCAATATAACTCATAGGAACTGACAGCGCAGCCGCGGGAGTCCCGGTTTGAGAATACGACGGTAATTTGCAGATTTCTAGACTTAGGCAAAACATGGCGTTAGAGGTTGAAAACTCGAAACAACCCCCGAACGGCCCCGTGGGTGGCACCAACACCTCCCACGGGACCAATGTAACACGTAGGAACTGACCGCGCAGCCGCGGGACTCCCGGTATGAGAGTACGACGGTAATTTGCATATTTCTAGACTTAGGCTTAAAAACATGGCGTTAGAGGGTGAAAACAAGAAACAACCCCCGAACGGCCCCGTGGGTGGCACCAACACCTCCCACGGGACCAATGTAACTCGTAGGAACTGACCGCGCAACCGCGGGACTCTCGGTATGAGAGTACGACGGTAATTTGCATATTTCTAGACTTGGGCTTAAAAACATGGCGTTAGAGGGTGAAAACTCGAAATAATCCCCGAACGGCCCCGTGGGTGGCACCAACACCTCCCACGGGACCAATGTAACTCGTAGGAACTGACCGCGCAGTCGCTTGACTCCCGGTTTGAGAGTACGACGGTAATTTGTATATTTCTAGACTTAGGCATAAAAACATGACGTTAGAGGGTGAAAACTCGAAACAACCCCCGAACGGCCCCGTGGGTGGCACCAACACCTCCCACACCTCCCACGGGACCAATGTAACTCGTAGGAACTGACCGCCTAGCCACGGGACTTCCGGTATGAGAGTACGACGGTAATTTGCATATTTCTATACTTAGGCTTAAAAACATGGCGTTAGAGGGTGAAAACCCAAAACAGCCCCCGAACGATCCTGTAGGTGGCTCCAACACCTCCCACGGGACCAATGTAACTCATAGGAACTGACAGCGTAGCCGCGGGAGTCCCGGTTTGAGAATACGACGGTAATTTGCATATTTCTAGACTTAGGCAAAACATGGCGTTAGAGGGTGAAAACTCGAAACAACCCCTGAACGGCCCCGTGGGTGGCACCAACACTTCCCACGGGACCAATGTAACTCATAGGAACTGACCGTGCAGCCGCGAGACTCCCGGTATGAGAGTACGACGGTAATTTGCATATTTCTAGACTTAGGGTTAAAAACATGGCGTTAGAGGGTGAAAACTCGAAACATCCCCCGAACGGCCCCGTGGGTGGCACCAACACCTCCCACGGGACCAATGTAACTCGTAGGAACTGATCGCACAGCCGCGGGACTACCGGTATTAGAGTACGACGGTAATTTGGATATTTCTAGAATTAGGCTTAAAATCATGGCGTTAGAGGGTGAAAACCCGAAACAGCCCCCGAACGATCCCGTGGGTGCCACCAGCACCTCCCACGAGACCAATGTAACTCGTACGAACTGACCGCGCAGTCGCGGGACTCCCGGTTTGAGAGTACGACGGTAATTTGTATATTTCTAGACTTAGGCTTAAAAACATGACGTTAGAGGGTGAAAACTCGAAACAACCCCCGAACGGCCCCGTGGGTGGCACCAACACCTCCCACGGGACCAATGTAACTCGTAGGAACTGACCGCGTAGCCACGGGACTTCCGATATGAGAGTACGACGGTAATTTGCATATTTCTATACTTAGGCTTAAAAACATGGCGTTAGAGGGTGAAAACCCGAAACAGCCCCCGAACGATCCCGTGGGTGGCTCCAACACCTCCCACGGGACCAATATAACTCATAGGAACTGACAGCGCAGCCGCGGGAGTCCCGGTTTGAGAATACGACGGTAATTTGCAGATTTCTAGACTTAGGCAAAACATGGCGTTAGAGGTTGAAAACTCGAAACAACCCCCGAACGGCCCCGTGGGTGGCACCAACACCTCCCACGGGACCAATGTAACACGTAGGAACTGACCGCGCAGCCGCGGGACTCCCGGTATGAGAGTACGACGGTAATTTGCATATTTCTAGACTTAGGCTTAAAAACATGGCGTTAGAGGGTGAAAACAAGAAACAACCCCCGAACGGCCCCGTGGGTGGCACCAACACCTCCCACGGGACCAATGTAACTCGTAGGAACTGACCGCGCAACCGCGGGACTCTCGGTATGAGAGTACGACGGTAATTTGCATATTTCTAGACTTGGGCTTAAAAACATGGCGTTAGAGGGTGAAAACTCGAAATAATCCCCGAACGGCCCCGTGGGTGGCACCAACACCTCCCACGGGACCAATGTAACTCGTAGGAACTGACCGCGCAGTCGCTTGACTCCCGGTTTGAGAGTACGACGGTAATTTGTATATTTCTAGACTTAGGCTTAAAAACATGACGTTAGAGGGTGAAAACTCGAAACAACCCCCGAACGGCCCCGTGGGTGGCACCAACACCTCCCACACCTCCCACGGGACCAATGTAACTCGTAGGAACTGACCGCCTAGCCACGGGACTTCCGGTATGAGAGTACGACGGTAATTTGCATATTTCTATACTTAGGCTTAAAAACATGGCGTTAGAGGGTGAAAACCCAAAACAGCCCCCGAACGATCCTGTAGGTGGCTCCAACACCTCCCACGGGACCAATGTAACTCATAGGAACTGACAGCGTAGCCGCGGGAGTCCCGGTTTGAGAATACGACGGTAATTTGCATATTTCTAGACTTAGGCAAAACATGGCGTTAGAGGGTGAAAACTCGAAACAACCCCTGAACGGCCCCGTGGGTGGCACCAACACTTCCCACGGGACCAATGTAACTCATAGGAACTGACCGTGCAGCCGCGGGACTCCCGGTATGAGAGTACGACGGTAATTTGCATATTTCTAGACTTAGGGTTAAAAACATGGCGTTAGAGGGTGAAAACTCGAAACATCCCCCGAACGGCCCCGTGGGTGGCACCAACACCTCCCACGGGACCAATGTAACTCGTAGGAACGGATCGCACAGCCGCGGGACTACCGGTATTAGAGTACGACGGTAATTTGGATATTTCTAGAATTAGGCTTAAAATCATGGCGTTAGAGGGTGAAAACCCGAAACAGCCCCCGAACGATCCCGTGGGTGCCACCAGCACCTCCCACGAGACCAATGTAACTCGTACGAACTGACCGCGCAGTCGCGGGACTCCCGGTTTGAGAGTACGACGGTAATTTGTATATTTCTAGACTTAGGCTTAAAAACATGACGTTAGAGGGTGAAAACTCGAAACAACCCCCGAACGGCCCCGTGGGTGGCACCAACACCTCCCACGGGACCAATGTAACTCGTAGGAACTGACCGCGTAGCCACGGGACTTCCGATATGAGAGTACGACGGTAATTTGCATATTTCTATACTTAGGCTTAAAAACATGGCGTTAGAGGGTGAAAACCCGAAACAGCCCCCGAACGATCCCGTGGGTGGCTCCAACACCTCCCACGGGACCAATATAACTCATAGGAACTGACAGCGCAGCCGCGGGAGTCCCGGTTTGAGAATACGACGGTAATTTGCAGATTTCTAGACTTAGGCAAAACATGGCGTTAGAGGTTGAAAACTCGAAACAACCCCCGAACGGCCCCGTGGGTGGCACCAACACCTCCCACGGGACCAATGTAACACGTAGGAACTGACCGCGCAGCCGCGGGACTCCCGGTATGAGAGTACGACGGTAATTTACATATTTCTAGACTTAGGCTTAAAAACATGGCGTTAGAGGGTGAAAACAAGAAACAACCCCCGAACGGCCCCGTGGGTGGCACCAACACCTCCCACGGGACCAATGTAACTCGTAGGAACTGACCGCGCAACCGCGGGACTCTCGGTATGAGAGTACGACGGTAATTTGCATATTTCTAGACTTGGGCTTAAAAACATGGCGTTAGAGGGTGAAAACTCGAAATAATCCCCGAACGGCCCCGTGGGTGGCACCAACACCTCCCACGGGACCAATGTAACTCGTAGGAACTGACCGCGCAGTCGCTTGACTCCCGGTTTGAGAGTACGACGGTAATTTGTATATTTCTAGACTTAGGCTTAAAAACATGACGTTAGAGGGTGAAAACTCGAAACAACCCCCGAACGGCCCCGTGGGTGGCACCAACACCTCCCACACCTCCCACGGGACCAATGTAACTCGTAGGAACTGACCGCCTAGCCACGGGACTTCCGGTATGAGAGTACGACGGTAATTTGCATATTTCTATACTTAGGCTTAAAAACATGGCGTTAGAGGGTGAAAACCCAAAACAGCCCCCGAACGATCCTGTAGGTGGCTCCAACACCTCCCACGGGACCAATGTAACTCATAGGAACTGACAGCGTAGCCGCGGGAGTCCCGGTTTGAGAATACGACGGTAATTTGCATATTTCTAGACTTAGGCAAAACATGGCGTTAGAGGGTGAAAACTCGAAACAACCCCTGAACGGCCCCGTGGGTGGCACCAACACTTCCCACGGGACCAATGTAACTCATAGGAACTGACCGTGCAGCCGCGGGACTCCCGGTATGAGAGTACGACGGTAATTTGCATATTTCTAGACTTAGGGTTAAAAACATGGCGTTAGAGGGTGAAAACTCGAAACATCCCCCGAACGGCCCCGTGGGTGGCACCAACACCTCCCACGGGACCAATGTAACTCGTAGGAACGGATCGCACAGCCGCGGGACTACCGGTATTAGAGTACGACGGTAATTTGGATATTTCTAGAATTAGGCTTAAAATCATGGCGTTAGAGGGTGAAAACCCGAAATAGCCCCCGAACGATCCCGTGGGTGCCACCAGCACCTCCCACGAGACCAATGTAACTCGTAGGAACTGACCGCACAACCGCGAGAGTCCCGGTTTGAGAATACGACGGTAATTTGCATATTTCTAGACTTAGGCAAAACATGGCGTTAGATGATGAAAACTCGAAACAACCTCCGAACGGCCCCGTGGGTGGCACCAACACCTCCCACGTGACCAATGTAACTCGTACGAACTGACCGCGCAGTCGCGGGACTCCCGGTTTGAGAGTACGATGGTAATTTGTATATTTCTAGACTTGCTTAAAAACATGACGTTAGAGGGTGAAAACTCGAAACAACCCCCGAACGGCCCCGTGGGTGGCACCAACACCTCCCACGGGACCAATGTAACTCGTAGGAACTGACCGCGTAGCCACGGGACTTCCGGTATGAGAGTACGACGGTAATTTGCATATTTCTATACTTAGGCTTAAAAACATGGCGTTAGAGGGTGAAAACCCGAAACAGCCCCCGAACGATCCCGTGGGTGGCTCCAACACCTCCCACGGGACCAATGTAACTCGTAGGAACTGACCGCGTAGCCACGGGACTTCCGGTATGAGAGTACGACGGTAATTTGCATATTTCTATACTTAGGCTTAAAAACATGGCGTTAGAGGGTGAAAACCCGAAACAGCCCCCGAACGATCCCGTGGGTGGCTCCAACACCTCCCACGGGACCAATATAACTCATAGGAACTGACAGCGGAGCCGCGGGAGTCCCGGTTTGAGAATACGACGGTAATTTGCATATTTCTAGACTTAGGCAAAACATGGCGTTAGAGGGTGAAAACTCGAAACAACCCCCGAACGGCCCCCGTGGGTGGCACCAACACCTCCCGCGGGACCAATGTAACTCGTAGGAACTGACCGCTCAGCCGCGGGACTCCCGGTATGAGAGTACGACGGTAATTTGCATATTTCTAGACTTAGGGTTAAAAACATGGCGTTAGAGGGTGAAAACTCGAAACAACCCCCGAACGGCCCCGTGGGTGGCACCAACACCTCCCACGGGACCAATGTAACTCGTAGGAACTGAACGCGCAACCGCGGGACTCTCGGTATGAGAGTACGACGGTAATTTGCATATTTCTAGACTTACGCTTAAAAACATGGCGTTAGAGGATGAAAACTCGAAACAACCCCCGGACGGCCCCGTGGGTGGCACCAACACCTCCCACGGGACCAACGTAACTCGTAGGAACTGACCCCGCAGCCGCGGGTCTCCCGGTTTGAGAGTACGACGGTAATTTGCTTATTTCTACACTTAATTTTTATATTTCTACTTGGTTACTGATAATTTTAACTCATATATGCAATTTTTCAACTTGATTAATTTTTTTGTAAAACTACTTGGTTACTGATACTTTTGTTTTTTGTATCCTATCATTTGTAGGATTTTTGCACGTGGATCAAATGAAGGAGGCAATGGTTTACAACATGATGATTATTTATATGTTGTGGACATTCAAGATAATGTTTTTTTATGTGTTATAGCCGTGCAGGCTTTTATTGTTTAGTTTTATGGCCGTGCGGGCTTTTATAATTTGATTGTTGAATTTTATAGCCGTGCGGGCTTTATAATAAGCAGGTTTTTCATTTACAGGTTTTGGAATGTCAAGAAAATAGAGGAAACTCTGCCCAAATTTTTTTTGGTCTGTGAATTATTAAGACGTGTAATATTTTTAAGTTTGTATATATATTTGTTTATTAACAACATTCTCAATTCGCAATTTGTGATTTTTTTTTATTGTTTTGCCTATAATAAATATTTGTAACACCTCGTAGCGATCGATGATGCACTCACGGGAACCCCAATTTTAGGATTGGACAAAAAAAATACATTTTTTTTTAAATTACAGATAAATATGGTCATGGACTTTGTCCATGACCATTTTTTTTTTTTTTGTGGCGCTTAAAAATGGTCGCGGCCAAAGTCCGCGACCATTTTTTTTTATTTTTTGTCACGGTAATGGGTCGCGGACTAGGGCCGCGACCAATTTTTTTTATTTTTTTTTGTCACGCACATGGGTCGCTGCCAAAGTCCGCGACCAATTTGTCACGGTTGTGGGTCATGGACAAGGTCCGCGACCAATTTTTTTAATTTTTTTTTGTCACGCACATGGGTCGCGGACTTTGGCCGCGACCAATTTGTCACGGTTGTGGGTCATGGACAAGGGCCGTGACCAATTTTTTTAATTTTTTTTTTGTCACGCACATGGGTCGCGGACTTTGGCCGCGACCAATTTGTCACGGTTATGGGTCACGGATTAGAGCCGCGACCCGTCACGGCATGGGTCACGGCCAAAGTCCGCGACCATTTGCCGTGACCTTTCTTGGCCGTGACCATTTTTTGGTCACGGACTTGGGCCGCGACCCACGAAAATGGTCACGCCAGAAATGGTCACGGCCAAAGTCCGCGACCCACAGTTTTGGTCAGGGATTTTGGCCGTGACCAATCGCCAGTTTTGGTGTAGTGGAAGGGGGTGGGATGGGGCAGGGGAAATGGGGCTGGGGGTGGAGCTTGTTAATTTTTTTAATTAAATTTTATTGGTTTATTAGATATTGCCCCTCATACGTAAGTAATTCCCCTTGTAAAAGAATTGATTGATTAAATATTGATTGGTTGTTAATTTTTTTAGTAAATTAATAATTAGTGCCCCTTTTATATGCAAGTAGGATTACCCCTCATTATAAATTAGTAAATTAATAATTGTATACTTTAATTGTTAGTTTAACTGATGAAAATAATTAATTGAGTAGATGAATTAGAAGGAGTACGGGATACACATTTGTTGTTGCTATTGCGGTAGGATTATAGTGGATCGATGTTCGGTTGGTTAATTTTAGAAGTGGCATGACCACTGGATTATTGTCCATATGGGGGTGGGATTTTTCATCTTTTTTTAAAAATTACTTTGTATCACGAACAATATATATATAGTATGATAATTAAATGAAACATACTTGAAATTACATATAGTGCGCATAGATACTAGTCTTATAGTTCTTATGCGTACGCATTCAATAACCCTTAGACCCGTTCGAGAGTCATTACCTCTGTAATGATATCTCTCGAATTGTCCCGTTTGGGTAGTTTGGGACTGTATAATTTTTGTATAATATTCTTAGTGGCTTAAAGTATTTACTTTTGGAGGAAGTTCTGCAGTCGTATCCTAATGTTCATTGGGTACATACTAGATTGACAAGTGTGACTGTTATTTCAATTGATCAATTTAAATAACACTCACACTTGCCAATCTATGTCGTGTACTTGGAGAACTACGGGGATATGCTGCCGAATTTTTCTCAAATTGTAACAATGTGCATGAGCTGTTAAGTATATTACGAAAATATGCGGTCTTGAATGGGATAGGACCACTCACCCTTTAGCGGTTTTGTACGCCGAATTTAGAAATCGAATATAAATAAGACATAATTAAATGAAACATACTGTAAATCTAAATTTTATTTATACTAATCCATTAATATATGCTTCTTACCTTTAATAGTAGATTAGTTATGGTAGCTGTGATGGGATATCCTAAATACAAAGAGTGGATGGGTGAGACAAATAGAATGGGGGATGTGTTTCGCATAGGTGCAAAGAGATGTCATAATGATGAAGAGTTTTCGTGTCCGTGTGCTAGGTGTAAGAATGGTAAGGTATTTGAGTGAAAAACAGTTAAACTACATTTGTTAAGATGGGTATGCAAGATATTAATCGATTTTGGAGTTTTCACGGTGAATTAAAAGTTCCTTTTGTTCCCGAACAACCTTCACAACAACCTTCAACAAGTAGGATAGATGTAGAAGGTGATGACGTAAATCATAATATGTTAGAGGATTTAGTTGATGATGCATACTGATTTTATGAAGCGGAGGAGAATGATATTACTGATGATGTACAAGGTTCAGGTGCTCATGTAGATATCATGATAAACCTTGACGATGACTACCAAAGTTTAAAATTTAAGGCGACCCAACTGTTATACTCTAGGTATGAGAAAGATCAAACAACTTTACATGCCATGGTTGGTTTTCACAGTTTGAAGACACAGTACGGTTTGTCTGGTGTAACAACCCCGATTTTTTTAAATAGGTATTTTTAAACTAATTTTGAAAAATTCGAGAAAAATAAATTTTAGATTTAATTATTTTTCATAATTAAATATGTTGGTTTTTATATATAAAAATAACGTTTTAAGTGGAATTTAAATTGGGATTAAAATTTGAAAATTATAACTTTTTGTATAAAAATCGGGGGAGGATCCGAGCTAAAGAGGATAGAAATCATATTTTTAGAAATTCGACCGTCCGATCAAGCTGAATGTTTTATAGAAGCCCCGTGTCGCCATTCACTACAACATACTAAAATTTCAAGTCATTCTGACAGTCCGATCGTCCGTAATGATTTTTCGAGTGTTTGTATATGATTAGAACTCTTTTTTTAATCAAACTCGTAATCCTTTATATATCACAACTAATTCGTGGATGGACTTTTCAAATCATTTTTTCTCAAACTTTTCAACTAGAAGACGTCTCCAAAATTACTCCCTTTCATCTACAAATCGTAGTCCCAAACTGATTCAAGATTTCGACCTTAGATTATAAGGCTTATTTGGTGTTTTCTCGAGTTTGGACTAGAACAAGATTTGATTATTTTCACGAGAGGAACGTGATGGTATGATTAGATTTTGAGGCTGAAATTATGTGATGATTCATGTGATGATTTTGAGGTACAGGACTTACGCAATATGCTCATAAATTCTCTCGAGGGTATTCCGTTTTGATTTCTGTATCGATTGCACTCATATTGAATTGTGATATTCATTTGAAATCTGAAATAATTGTTGGAATCTAAATTTTATTCATTGAGATATATATTTTTGTGCTTTGAGCGTAGTGTCATGAAATTTTAATATCGCACGGAGAATGGGCACCCGCCAATAGTCCAAAATTCGAATATGTTTAAGAATGCACAGGCGCAGTGAGGTGAGGCCTGGTGACTCATTGATGTGTTGTTGAGAAATTAATATTGATATAATGCTTGAGTATTTCATTTGATTTGTACATTCGAATTCGTATTGTTGCGATTTATTCATCATGCTAATTATTTTTGAGCATCTATTCCTGTCATATTGTGTACTTCCCCGTATTTTCTTTTAGTAGCAGGCTAGCGTGGTTTAAGATGTTATGGACTATTTTGGAGAATTATTTTAGAGCTTGGATTGGAAGATTTATTTTTGATGTAATAATTAGTGGTGAAATTTTTAGTTGGAGAATTTTATATTCGAGATATTTTATTGTAATCTTTTTGTGGGAATAAAAATTGTAGATTTATTTCATTTAAATTGTGGAAATTTAGATGCTTTATACTTATCGTGGATGGTTTTAGTTTAGTTTTTATCATAGCAGCTTGCCGCATGTCCTCTCGGGCGCGTGGGGTGTTACATCTGGCAATAGCGTGACATGAATTCTGAATTGGGTGAAGGGCTTACTACCCAAGGAGAATACGCTTCCAAATAGCTATCCTATTATGAATAACAATTTGAAAGGTTTGGGAATGAAGTATAAATTGATTCATTCTTGTGGGTATGATTGCATACTATACCGAAAGGAATATGAAAATATCGATCATTTTTCGGTATGCGATGAACCTAGATATGTCCAATCTACTGGCAAGGAAGGCACAAGCTCAAAAGTGCCTAAAAAAGAGCTCACTTTTTGGTACACCTATGCGACAAGGCACTTCTTTGCGGTCCAGTTAGATATTAGTGGATGCATCCAGTTGAAAGATTGATGAAAGTTTTTAAAGATTATGTCAAGAATACGTGATACATTACATGATAAATTGCAGAGGAATACATCACCGTGGAGTCATCAATCTATACTCGAGAATGTATGCCTGACTCAACCAACGTTGATGACACTGATGAGTTCGTCGATGATGGTGGTCATGTGTGTGTGTGTGGGGGGGGGGGGGGGATGTGTGTGTAGTGTGCGTGTGTGTGGGAAGTAGGGGTGGGGGTGGGGATGTTTCATATTTTTAATAATTTTACATATTATGAGTTAGATGTTGTTATTTTGGAATTCAGAATGGAGGTGTTAAACAATAATAATTCATTTAGATTTGTAGTAATTGTACATATTTGCATGTATTCTTATAATTCATTTGGATTTGTACTAATAACAACATTTTTTTTACAAAAAATGTCTCCTTCAGGTATTAAAGCGAGGATGATGATGCTGATTATGATAATATTATCTGGGCTCGGTGGTAGCGGAGGTGACGAGGGCTCCTCGACCCCTAGGCTCCCCAAATGGGGCAAATTTGGGATGGCCGTCGAGAACAAGACGGGGCTATTAGTGAGATCCCTCGAGCTGGTAAAGGCGATCATCGACCTGGGGTACACTAGTTGGAGGGAGGTGCCAAATGAGCTCAAGTTAGTTATTTGGGTGGCACTACAGATAGTGTATTTATATTTATATGAACATTTCAATTTCAATTTCAATTTCAATTTCAATTTCAATTTCAATTTCAATTTCAATTTCAATTTCAATTTCAATTTCAATTTCAATTTCAATTTCATTTTCATTTTATATTTATATTTATATTTATATTTATATTTATATTTATATTTATATTTATTCGCAACTAACATTGTATTTGTTGGATAGGAACAATCCAGCCTGGACCCAAAACTAAGCGATTTCGTCTTGGAGCAGTTTTGGGAGAAACACAAGACGTGGAAGAAAAATATGTGGACCCAGTACTTTGGGAAGACCCAAGACTCCGTTATCCAAATGCGTAAATCCGTCCTGCCGAAGGAGCCAATCTCATTGGCACAATGGCAAAAGTTCATTGACAATGAGATCGGGGAGCGACAATTGGCATCTCTCTAATCGTGGAGGGAAAATCGAGCGAAAAAGACGAACGTGCACTACTCCGGTCGGGCATCTTACGCCGAGGTTGAGCATAGGATGATAGTAAGATTTAATTTTCTATAATTACAGAAGTATGATATTCTGCATTATTTTACTTTGTGGGGCTGATACTAGTTTTGCATTATTTTATTTCAGGGGACGGGGAGTGGCCCTAGGGGTATGCCACATAGGCTCGATACTTATGTGGCTATTCGGACGAAGAAGGGGAAGGATAAGGAAGTGTCCCCGATTTTCGCATTCACGATTGTAAGTAATCCAACAATTTACTTTGTGTTAATTACGTTATAATTTTTTATTTACTTATTTAACTAATCATGTGCTTTTTTTCATTTCAGGCAAAGCTTAAGGAAGTGCATGAGTCGCAATCTGATGTTGACAAGGCATCTTTATCCACAGACGCACTCAGCCAAGTGCTTAGCGCTGATCGTAAAGGGAGGAAAAGAGTGGTGAGCTCGCGGGTGGCTGAATCTAGGATCATCGGGTTGGAGACGAGCAACATCGGGTTGGCTCGAGCAATGGACTCGAATGACGTGAAGCTGTCCCATTTGGAGGCGACGGTCCAAGATATGTTATCATTCATGAAGAATTCGTTGGGCGGAAACTGTATGGGGAAAGGGAAGGAGAAGGTGGTGGTGGAGGAGGTGCAGGAGGACGGGGATGTGGACCTCGCTGCTTTATCGCAGACACGTGCAAAGTATAATGATCCAACCCCCTATTTGTCTCCCTTTGACCGACCGATGTCGACACTTGGTTGGCCGAGCATGTTTATACAAGACATATTTGATGGCCACCGGATAGGGCGGGGGTTGAGGGACCCGAATACCGTCCAGAGTATGCTAGTTCATGTACGTCTACTTCAAGACATGGAGGCCAAGGTGCTCGTAATGCATGTGATACCCGGGAAGGAGAACTCCCCATTGTGGTTACGTGAATAATGTAGCATGATGAATATACAAGGGTGTGTGATTTTGTATTATCGTGTGGCCTATCCACTTCCTCAAACCTACCCCAGACATGTAGTGACATTATTTGAATTGAATTGATTTAAGTTTTTACATTTGAATTATATCGTGATGTATAGTGTTTTGAATGTATACTTGCATCATCTCTATTTTATTTAGATATATGATGTTTGAACAGGTACAAATATACTGCTGGGCAGTGGCAGTGGCCATACTGCCTAGCAGATTTTTTTTCAATTCTGCCCAGAATTGTCACGGTCATCGACCGTGATATTTTTTTTAAAAAGGTCACTGATTTGTCACGATTTTTAACCATGACTAAGCTTGTCATGGTCATTGATCGTGCCATGACCGTGACAATTCTAATGAACTTGTCATGGTCTCCGTGACAAAAAAAGTTCACCCCATACTTGTCACGGTCATTGACCTTGACAAGGTTGACTTGTCATGGTCAATGACCGTGACAAGTCGACAAATTTAGTGTAATGTTCATCCTAACTATTAATTCCTAAACACCCTAGAATAACTGTCCACAGACCTGCCTAATTTTGGGATAATCATAACTATATGATCTAAGAATTTTAGTGGACACAAGCAAGGTTTTGGATGGCCAGAAGAAGGCAACCCCTTTCGTTTTCCTAAATAACTTTTCTCCATAATCGAAATGCAACCGGATCCGAAAAGGTTTTTATTCATAACCCTAGGTTTAAACCTACTTTTTTTTGCACTTTCCATAACATGATTAATCAAATATTCATGGGATGAAACTTTTTATTGAACATATCTCAATTCCCCAAACTTGGAATACATTAATCGTAGAGCATAATATATATCAACACACAATTTGATATTCCTTTTGCCATTTATAATAAGTTCGAACATCCAATACAAATATCCCCTCACTAGGTTTGACAAGGTATGGTTTAGATAAAATAAATTTATAATGCTTAGCAGTGAGGACAATGCCTATGTTCCTTTTTTTCTAGTAAATGAATTTCATTCTTATCAATTTGTTTTCCTTTAAGATCGATTAAAATTTCTTGAATGTTGAGCCCATTTTTAAAATATGAGAATTATCATTGAAAAAATTATTTTCAAATAATATTTGTGAGAAATAACTTTTGATTAAATTTTAATATGGCTTTCCTCTCCCTTTGATTAAGATTAATCCCATGGAGCATCCGCGTTCCATTATGGAATGAGATTTCTCATTAGGAGCTTAAATAACATCACCCTGAATGAGGCATACGTTTAATCTTTTACTTATGGTATCCAGATAGTTCAGATCACCTCTGTCTAACATAATTGAATATATGATATCTATTAGTCCCACAAATAAGGACAATAAAGCCATTGAGGAGGATATCATTACTGGTGTTTAAGTATATACCATCGATTATTCCTAAAAAATGAATATTCTTGGGTAATAATTTATTATTTGGGGGGGCCAGAATCATTCAAATATAATTTCAAATAATTATCACGTAAGAATGTTAAAATGTCATGAATAATTCCCTGAGTTGGGGAGAAAATCCAATGCCAACATGGGGAAATAACCACATCCCATTTTTAAAACATCGATGGAGACTATGGGATTTATGTTGAAATATTAAAAACTTAAAGGTATTTTTGAAAGTTATTTATCCAATTCTAAATCCATGAATTGAATCATCGGTAATTTTCCAATTAATTGTAAAATTAAATTAATCGGTCTCACTGTTTCAATTTTCCAAAATAAAACTATTTTTAATTAAAATTAAATCGGAGAGAACAAAAGTTAATGTATACCTTATTTTAGAAAAGAATAGATAAAAATTGATTCTCCAATAAAATTGTGATTTAGGTTGGTCACGTAAATAATTTCATGTTGTCCACAATAATGTGTATCCTTAACTAATTTAATTACCAAATCAAAGATTACCAATACAATAAATATGAGATAATAGGGACATAAGCATTTACTAACAGATGAAATTATATATCAAAAACTAAGTAAATACCCTTTCCATCATAGCTAAGCCTTTTTCCTTAAGAAAAGTCATTTTGGGTTAATAACCTCTTAAAAAGACCCATTACGCTTCTGATGGGCTAAGAGAAGAAGTAAAAAACCAAGTTAAAACCATATGCCCACGTTGATGATCCCGTGAGTATGAAAAGAAGGAACATGATAGTGTGCTTAAACCCACAATTGTGCCTAGGCTTAGCCCCGATTGTGTGGTCCAGTCAGTGGTCGCACCTGCTTTGGCCACGATTGTTGCTGGCATTCATATTCCTCTGCTTGTGCTTTTTATCCTCTTCATTCATAATAAAAAAGATGCCATTTTGACCGCTTTCTACAACTTTGAAAACTCCATTTTTGGACCTCTAAATTTAAGATGAATGGAACCAAAATATGTTGTTCTTCCTCTATGGTCTAGCCCCATTACAATGTAGGATTTCATAAAATAAAATTATTACATTCCCTCATAAATCCTCAATATACATTAATTTTTGCAATAATTGAAATATCTAATTATTACAGCCAAATCGAATCTAAGAAAAGTAACTAGAGAAAAACCACCATAGGATATATTCACATAACAAAAATATGTGACCATGATAGATGTAGTAATAATTACCCTATAAAACCATGTCAGTACAAAAATATACATCCATTCAAATATTTTCTCACATGCAAACCTAGGGTTTGAATGGTGGACTAGATGGAACTTTCTAAAACAGTATATATGTATAACTGAGGCTTTGCTACCAACTGATGGGGACTGATATGATAAAAAAACTTTATTTCCCCACTGATAACACGCCTTTTGTATGTATATGTCATCTTAGAGTAAAAGACAGTCAACCAAAAATCCTTTTTGGTACATACAAATACACTAAAAATGTATATTGACAAGTAAGGGGTTAATCTGTGCTCCTTAATGTGGACAAGAGACAAGTATGATTTTTAAAATAATTATGAAGGGATATTTATACTACTAATTATGAACTAAAATTAAAACTACATTAATAAATAAAGAAGATGATAAAGTGAGCTAAATATGAGGAGAAAACAATTATGAGATAATTCAAGGGATTAAATTTCACTACTTAACCTATTTATTTTAATTAATTAGTTTATCTATTTGAAATGCCCCAAAACATATATAAATTTACAAATCAACTCTTGTTACAAATATAAAGTTACTATTATTCATTTTAGAAGATTAATATTTAAATTTCATATACTCACAAAAATTAGATTTAAACATTTTCTATTGAATCACTCGCTAGGGAAAGTTTACTAAAAGTATTGCAAATCATTAAAAATTACATTTTTGGAGTAGAGAAATTCCAATTATAATATCATTTAAAAATTGCCTATCTCTAGTTTAATTAATAAATAAATATTATAATCTAAATTTTTGATTTTCTCTCGAAAATAATTCACCCTCTCTCGAGGCGTAAATATAAATTGTAAAATTTTAATATTATTATTGAAAGGGGCATAATAAATAAACAAACCAAAAAATAGAAATAATTAAGTTAATGGTTCCATCTCAACCCTTGAATGTGGTATTTAGCCTCTAATTTTGGTATTATTACATATAAAATGTAATAATGACATAATAAGAGGCATACAAAAATAAAATGGAATGAGAATAAATAAATAAACAAGGTCTCCTTGAGTTTGATATTAACTTCCCAAACTTAACATGAATAGTAACCCACAAATTTGAGTTTCACAACACTAAAATTAATGCCACTCAACTCATAATTTGTATCTTACAAAAATGATCTACCTCACACTCAAGTCACTATATAAAAAATTTATAGAAAAATAAATAAATTTTTATACAATCTACAACTAAAAAAAATGGGCTCCAAAAATGGAGCACTAAAAAAAATGCTTCTGCCGTGTCCCTATTTTTTCTCCCCTCTAGTCCTCCTTTTTAAAATGAGCATGAGTCTTCCTTTTATTAGAGGCAAGAAGCTAAGGTACAATAGTTGCTGTGTGTAGCTAGGTTTGGAGAAAGGGTGCCAGAGGTAGCATCGGGTATTGTTGTGGGACGTGAATTTTTCAAGGTGAGTTGATGAGTTGGTGATTATTGACACAGGGTCATCCAGGATGGGGACTTAGGAGGTTGGAGGGATGGGGTTCGGACTAGGGGTGGAAGCGGTACGAGTTTTTACCGTACCGTTTTGGTCCGAAAAAAAATGATTTTGGTTTCATATATTAAAATACCAGAAACCAGTCTTACCGAAACCGAAATTACCGCAAAAAAGTTGGTTGGTTTTGGTTTTAATATTTCAAAAATCGATATACCGAAATTACCGTACCGAATTTTATGAAACCAGAAAAAATCGTACCGAAATTACCATACCGTACCGAATTTACCGAAACCAGAAAAAACCGTACCAAAATTACCGTGCCGTACCAAATTTACCAAAATTACTGTACCGAATTTACCAAAACCAGAAAAAAATTGGTTTTGGTTTTGGTTTTAATATTTTAAAAAGTTGGTTTGTTTTGGTTTTTGGGGACTTTTAGCGTTGTTTACCGAAACATAAAAAACCGAAACCAGAAACTAGAAACTAGAAAAAACCGAAATTTACTGAAACCAGAAGAAACCAGAATTTATCGAAACCAGAAAAAAACCGAAATTACCGAAAAAACCGAAATACCAGCCGGTTTGGTTTTGGTATTGATTTTGGTGTACCGGGTGGTAAACTGGTATGGTTTGGTTTTACCATCTAGAGTTTGGTTTTGGTATTGGTATCTACTATTTACCGACCAAACCGTACCGCTTACACCCCTAGTTCGGACTAGTGGAAGTGGGTTTCAAACTGGGTATGGTGTATTCTTGGTTTCGGATTTGGTAGCAGTGCATCGAGGTTCGTGTTGTAATGGTCGGAACTGGGTCAACTCAAAAAATGGGTTCCGGGGTAGGGTTCAATTGGGTTGGGTCGGAACTGGGGGTTCCGGCGAACTCAGGTTCGGTATTGGAAGCTTGGTAGGTGTGGCATCCGTGTCAGTTCTGTTGGGTTTGTTGGAGCTCCGTCGGAGATGGGATGTAAATGGGTACGGGGTTCAATTAGCAGGTGGGTTACTTTGGATTTTGGGTATTGAGAGAGAGAGAGGTGGGTGAAAGGTAGGGGATGATGATGGAGTTTTGTTTTTATTGGGTTTATGTTAATGGAGGTGAGTGAGGAGAGAGAAGATGGGTTGGTGGGATTGAAGATGATGGAGGTGGGGTTTGTGTGTGGGAGGTGTAGGTTAGTTTGGCGAGGGCGAGTGTGTGTGTTTAATTGTACCTTTAAAAGAAATAAAAAATAAAATTATCTAAACAAAAAAAAAGTAAAAACTAAATAATAATAAAAAAATCCTAACTCAAAAATATAAAATATCAAACTATAATAAAAATAAAATAATAAAACCTATTGAACTAATAAGGTTCTAAATAAAATAAAAATTAAAAATCTAATAAAAAAAAAAACTAAAGTCCTAAAAAAAAAACTAATAAAACTAAATATAAACTCCTAAAAACTAATCCTAAAAATAAAATAAAATAAAAAAATAAATCAAATAATGATTAAAAATTAAAAGCTATTAAAAATCAAAATAAAATTATACTAAATAAAAAGAAATATATAAAAATAACATATAAATCCTAAATATTGTAAATAAATCTAAAATAGATCCAAAAAATTAGAATGACTCAAAAAACGAAAAAAATACAAACTCGACACACACAGGGCTCAGGGTGGGTTGAGGCTAGGCCAATGCTAGGTTACAGGCTAGGTTATTTAGCCATTTCTTGTTGCAATTTGCCTCGAAATAACACTTGTGAACCCGCAAATGCAAACAAGCCTGCACAATAGATAATTAAGCGCATAAGACCCAATTTTATTGAGAGTTAACAATTAAAATACGTCTATTCGGGGTATAAAATGTATACTTTTGGGTGCTTATCACACCACCCCCAAACGGAACATTACTAGTTCTCGAGCAAACATAGTGAGAAAGAAAGATAAGAAACCAAAAGTGTACCACTTTCGTGGGCACTTGCGATTGCACTTAGCATGTCCAACAAGACTTTAAACCTATAGGTTGCCCTATAGGACGAGTTGCTTCTCGTGAGAGTTTGCAGAGAATATACCCACAAATATATTTATTTGCAAATGACAATCAATCTCTTATTCGACATAGAATAATTGCACAATCCATTACGAGATAAATATTTTGAGAAATACAAGCTAGAAGTGTAGAAAAAAGTTTAGCCAATTAAATACTCAAGGAACATCCTTCGTAAAACTCAACGTGTGTGTGTGTGAATAAGTCAAAATGGGTCGAGTATCTTAAGAGTAATTCCTAGATTTCCTTTTTGGAATCAACGCTTCAACTTTAAAGTCTCACTAGATATCTCTCTTTCAAACGAACTCTCAAGATTAGGATAAGTGTATCGCTCTTGTGTGTGAGGAGGTGAGTAAATGTAAGCAAGTTCAAGCATCTCACACATACACACATAAGAAAGAATGAACATTTAGAAAGAAAATCATCTCATTAAAGAATTCTAATCACTATAGTGAGAACGTCGAGTTATTCACCATGTTGACTTTCATTTGCCTGAACACCTAGGGGAAAATATGGATGATAGTGGGTGAGGGGAAATGAGATGGGAAAGATATGATGATATAAGTTAAGATGGTGATGGATTTTTTGATGGATATGCGAGAAGAGTGTTTAACACTTTAGGTACAAATATCTTTATTTTACAAGACTTAACTACAAACTCTCCTTTTCTTTTCTTTTCTTTTCTTTTCTTTTATCTCTTTTTTTTTTCTTTTCTATATTTTTTTTCGATTTTTCTTTTCTTTTTTCTATTTTTCTATTTTTTTTCTTTATACTCTCAATCATTGAAGACATTTTATATTTGGGAAAGCACTCTTTCTCTAAGAAAAAAAGGATGATATTTGCATGGAGTAATATGTGGTGGTGTGGGGAATATATGGGAATATGGAGGAATACGGGAAGGTAATGGGTGAAAATCTAGTATTCGGGATAAATTTCAAGACACACATTTCTTACAGCTCGAAAGTGATGTCGTTCCCAGTGATCAAGCCAAAATTTAATGAAGAATAATGAGACCATACAACAATTTAAAGTGCAGACCCAAAAGAAGTTGAATCAACTTGTGACTCGTAGATTGCATACAACACTCTGAAAGATGAAATGCACAAATTTCACAAGTTAAAGTCTCCACTAGTGATCCTTCAGGTTCTTTTGAGAATTGTGGTACTCTTCAACTCTAAACCGTAGTGACGTGATATGTGCACAAATTTTGTTGAGTCTAGAAATTCATGGTGCAACATGCCTTGTTATGTATTAGATAAGCTATAGACAAAAAATAAATCCTCCATCTTGATTCCTAGACTTAAAAGATGGATGATAGAAAATTCACATCAATAAATGAGATGAAAGAAACTGTACGAAAATTTTAAAAATCAGGTCTTAAAAATCAATTTTTTTCAAAAGAGGTACGATTTTGATAAATTTCCCACCCAAAACAAAAAGGAACATCGTTCTCAATGTTAAATAAAATGATTTCTAAAATTGAGTGCAGACAGGAGGAAAGAGATTACCATAATCAACCGCTAATGAAGTGGATAGATGAAGCCAAAATGAAACCTGAATAAATGATAAGATAAAAAATGTGTACAAGTCTAGAAACATGGTAAAGTGTTGGGTGGTGGGAAACACCTTCCCCAAATAGGATGAGATTAATACAAGAAACAAGAAACGACAGGCGACCTCCTGATAGCTATAAGTTTAACGTCTTCAGCCAGACATAAGTGTACTCACCCCTAAAGATATGAACTATGATAACTCAAGCTGGAAGAAGGTGTGGGTGATGGCAGTTACCCCCAAACAAGACTGAATTTTTTTTTGTTTGGACATAGGATACCCGAGTCAATGCACTTGTAAGGAAAAGTTTTTCACGTGATGCCAAACATCGGTGGACCACGGGTGGGTCAGAAGGAAGGGATACGAAAGTATGGAAAGGAGAATAGAGAAGAGGCACCGATCACGGGCCTTATTGATCTTAAAGGTGAGGGCAACAAGGGCCCTATAAGCATGATGCTCAATTTGGTGAGGAAATAAAAAAGGTGTAGAAATTTGGATGTGACAAGGCTCATGGGTATCATGTGATCGTTCTATAAATGGGTGATAATAATGGTCATGTCGTGGCACATCAATGAGTTGACGATAGTAATAAGCACCACAACATGCAAGTGGTGCACATGAATGAACAAGCTCGGTGTCATGTAAATGGAGAGTAACACCACAAATACTCTCGTGAATGGTGGATGGTGGTTTTAGGTTAGGATCTAAAGATATGGATGGGAAAATTCAGGGTATAATATCAAGATCCAAACCAGGGGATGGGATGTAAGGGATAATGGGAGGGTCGGGTGGGATAAAGGGTGGGTGAAGATTATCCAACTCAAGCGTAGGAGACACACAATCCTCACGAGGCTCAGTGGAATCCTCAAGGTTACTCATAGGAGGAGAAAAGGAATACTTACAAGGGAGTGTGGTTTCTAAAGATGGAGTGGTCAACTTCTGCATAAGAGTGTCACCAAAGAATGTGGTGGGTAGTTCAAAGAAGGCACCAAGATCGGAGATAGATGAATCATTAAACATATTGGGCTCAAAGGGAGCCATTCATAGTGATCTATATCCGTAGAGGTAGAAGAAAATCCTTAACGGAATGACTTAGGCCATTTCCCATATTCACAGTGTACCTATTGTTCCCACGCCATTCAGATGTCCCATGAGTGCCCATACCTTCCTTATCCATCTGAACTCACCATGGAACATATGGATCCATATGACACTGTTTCGAAACCCACTTCGACTTATTATCTAGACATATCTAATATCAAGTGGTGTGAGTAACCAAATTATTTGATCACCCTCCCACACAATATGAACCCCAACCCCATGTTGAGGATTCTCTAACGTTCCAAGAGTCATCATGGAAAATTAGTGCACAACATCCTGATCAGTCTTATCACTACGCACCACATGATTATCACCCATTTGTCCATCACGAAGGCGCTCCTTTAGTTTATGATGAAACTGACCCTGCTCCCCACACTTCCTATGATTATTCTCCATTTAGTCACGATACTAGTGTGTTGTGTTAGTTAACCTCACCCATCCACTATTGTCCCACCACTAACCATCACTTCCCTATCATCATCCACGTCCGCTCTCGAAAGCCTCTTGCAATAGTTCATCCTCGATCAAGAGAAAGAAACTCAAATTCAAATTCAAGCTATTCAAAGGCTTGAACAACACTTAAATGAATTTGAGTGTGCGACCGAGTTGGATATTCCCTCATCATCACCCATTGTTGATCCCACGTGGAATGATGATGAGTCGTCTTATGCCATGGATTTTTAGTTTGACCAAACCTCTCACCCCAAGAATCTTGAAGTTGAAAACATCCCATGGTCCGGGCCCTAAGTCGACAATTGTGTTGACTTACCTTTCATTAGTGAGACTGATTTGCTCCCGTCATATCCTAATGAACCCACACTTGAGGCTCACATTCCCACTCCCATTATATCCAAAAATACGTTTATTCGGGGTATAAAATGTACTCTTTGGGTGCTTATCAAACTTTAATTGTTTACGCATTAGAAAGAAAAATAAAGTAACCACATTTATCTAATATATCTAGGGTTCAGATCACGATACGTTTATGGATCTTGTTAGTAATCTAGTATATGGGAATGATTTGATGAAGAAGATGATGTTTCTGATTTTCTTCCACCTCCAAGTATTTCCTAGAATGTGTTGTAGGCATTAGATCTTATAGTATATGATACCTCCCCAAAGCAAGATTTGTGTTTGGGCTTATTCGGAGATGAAAACAGGATGACATATGAGAGAAATCACCTTATCTATCATCACCCCTCAACAAAAATATAAATAGTGTTTCTCACTATCTACATCTCTAACCTTTAAATGGGATAATACAACTTATACCCTTTTTTTAGACCCATAGATATATGCACTTGAAGTGGGCATGGGGAAATTAGGGTTTTTAGAGAGTTTGGATTCGCTTCTTGGGGAATTGGACTATACTAAGGACCCAATAATAATATATTAAATTCTCTTCCAAAGGAAAACATGAAAATACCCTATTACTTTCCATTATGTGTTAATATGTTTTTCCTATTTAAATTTAATTAATTCCCCAAAATAACTACAAATGCACTCTAATTTAACTATCGCAAAATTACTCGAATAACGAGGTCTTGTTTAAAAAGTTAAATAACACAATACGATTCTCTGTGTAAATCGTACAATACCCATTTAGTGAAATTCAATTTTTTGCTAATCGATTCTCACTAATATTTTATTTATTCATTGATCTCAATTTGATTTCTTTGGTACTCGATCGGATTAGAAATAATCCAATGATCAGGTTTACTTGTAGAATAAAATATTATAAGTTTATCAAGGTGCTATCATAATGCAGGATATCTCCTTGATGCAAATTTCTCCATAATATAATTTCAGATGTATCCACATAAGGATTGTTCAACTTGTGGAGATTTAGACTAATAAATTGAATGACTCCCATAACAATCAAAGCAATAATTATCAGAATATTCCAATCCTCATAATCCTTGGTATTGATAATATCACTTTTGGTCCTGTTAAATACATCCCCGATGTACCGCTACAATCATCATTGAACTATCAGAAGTGTTACTGAACCATCCAATATATTCCCATAGTAAAGATAAACTACTAAGACTGTACATGTAACTTTATCGATGAGATGTCAACTCCTTATCTAGATTGTGAACTTGTTGAATTGTACTAGAACTGGAATTCTGAACATAAGTGATTTGGTTGAACACAACTTACGAGAATTCATATTAACTTAAATTTATCGAGAAGTATACAATATGCTTAAAATAAATGCAATGCATTATCACATACATAATTATTATTTCAAAATAAACATAACACCCCTTTATTAAAAAAAAATAAACATCATACATCGTTATAAAAATAAAACCCTAAAAAGGACGACCTTAATTTTTAATGGAATAAATTTCACTACAAATAAAAATTAAATGCCAAAAAGAAGTACTTAAACACGTCATAATACAAAAATTTAGGTCGATCTCCAATCCAAACAAATGAATCATTCTCAACATTCACATTATGTGTCACCAATTGTGCTGCGATGTTTCCCTCTATTTTAACAAATGAATAATCAATTTGATGATCGATTTTTGTCTTTTTATTTGTTGAATTTGTCAAAAACCCACTGGTGATCTAGTCATCTTCCAATCCTTGCAAATGGTGCATCACATTTAAATAGTCTCCTTATAATACCCCGTAATTTTAATTAATTAATTAAATGATTTAATAATGAGATATATTAATTGTGAATATACAAATCAAGATAAATTTGTGGCTTAAATTTATATAAATGAGTGAAGTTTAATTTATTGAATTTATGGTAATTTTTGTTCAAATTAATGCATAAAATGATTTATTATTCAATTCAGTTACATTCTTGGATTTTTGTTAACACTCTTGGGGTATAAGGGTGTTTTAACTTGTCTTGATGACTAAGTAAAGTTTAGATGTTGGGTTATATAATTATTTTCTTTCTTGGGCTTAATCGGAGAAGAGGAAATGAAAATAGAAGATAAAACACAAGGAAAAAGGAGGCTGCAAGGGGAGGTGGCTACATTGAGTGACATAGATTTACAACACGTAATAAGGAATTTGGTTTGGCTCACTCAACCAAGAATATTCAATATGAACATGAAACATGAAGAAATTTAATTAAAAAAGAAAAGATTAAAATTTCACTCGAAAATGGTCATAAATGAATTAATGACACAATATCGCCATAAACATTGTCGTTGCATGGCAACGAAAGTTTAACGCATAATATTCCGACTTTAATACACAAGATTTCTATTAATAGTCTTTCAAATCAGATACTAGATTTTAAAACTCAATATCCATTAAGGGTGGAAAAAATGGTACCAACCTTAAAACTAGCAACTAAACATAATTAAAACAATTAATACAACTAATTAAAAAATAGAAACAACTAAAATTAATTAAAAAGGCAAAAAAACTAGTTAACAAAGCATTAAAAAACTCAAGAAAGATTGAATTAATGGAGAAGAAGATGGATAGTACTTACAAACCCATAAAATGGGCAAACCCTTGGGGGGGGGGGGGGGGAGATAAGTTACCAAAATAAGCTCTCAACCCCAACTAAATTAATATAAAAGATGTCTCATACTTAAAAGAATGTTTACATATAAATACCAAAGTAAAAAAACCTTAAAAATAAAGTTTTATGGAGTTGTATAGTACTCGAATCAATTGGGGCCCATTTCGAATTGATTCGGGTTTCATAATGCTTTTCTCACATTGATTTAATTTTGACATGTTGCACGGTAACGACTATAAAATATTTATAACGACTAGGAATTATGCATGGTGAGAAGAAATGCAGAGATAATTCAATGATATACATGTTGGTGCTATGAAACACTCAAATTTATGAAGTATGGAATTACCAAATTACCCTTGAAGTAGAAGAATATTTCGAAACATCCTTATCTAGTAGGTAAAAAGGCCATAACTTCCACAATCGGGATCGAAATGACACACGGTCAGTAGCCATGCGAAGACAATTTGATGATATAAATGTTGATACTTTTATACCATCCAAAATGTGCAGTTTAAAAGTAGTAAATTACCCCTGAGGCTGCATCTTGTAATGAAAATTTCTCGGAATACATCCAACTTCGTACTATAAACCCATAACCCCTAAAAAATCTCAATTATACAAAGAAAAGAATATAAACATAAATAATATAGGTTTTCTGGTTAACGAGAATAGATTTAGGAATTAACATACACGAGGGGGTAAATGCGCAAAAATAATGGGTTCTAAATGCAATATTTATGACTAACTTACACATTGCTAGTCCCTAGAAGAAAGATGAATGAAAATGAGAAAAAAAGACCTGCCAATGAATATATATATGTATATAAATAATAAAAAGACACTTTCATAGGGAACACACTGCCATTTAGCATATGCAACAAACCGTTAAACCCGTAGGTTACTGTGAGTGCAAAAAAATTCACAATAACAAGGTTCACGAAAGCAATCATAAAAAGCAGAAAGTAAATGAAATCACACACAAAAATGATGTACGTGGTTTGGCAACTTGCCTACGTCCATGGAGAGGTTACTTGTTTTCTACTAAGTGTCTCTCAACGATTACAATTTTTTCGTCCCTTTGCCCAGGGTCAGGGAGTACAATTTCTACACGTGTTTGTTACAGAGTTTGAGTTGTTTAAGGAACTCCATCATCATAAATGGATTGACCATGAGGTGCTTGAATATCTCGATCGAGATTCTTGGCACCTGATTTGACCATATCTGCAAGTATCCTTCTCAAACGAAACTGCCCGTGTAGGAGTTAAGCTATGATTTGGGTCGGACCAAATAACTCAAGTTATCTTTATAGGCTACTTTCAAGGTCTTGTAAAAAGTGGCCTCCCACCATTTCCCCTGAAATTTTTGGGCTAATATCCATGGGCCAACAGATTTTAACTGGGTCAGAGGTCCAGGTCCTCATCACAGGGTCCGTGATGGAACCATTGTAAAAAAAAACTTTCAACAAGGGCGCACTTGTCTTAAGAAGGGAAATGAAGTGCCAAAATCTTCCTAGGAAGTCGAAACTCATCATCTGCGTGTTCTAGTGATCTGTTGAGGCTTACTCAAGCGTTTATTCATTGCATTTGGTCGTTCTCGCACATAATCCGTTCTTAATATTTTCTTTAAATTTAAAAGTCAAAGTTTATCTCTTTATGCGCTTTTTCAAAGCTTCGTTACCGCCTGTAAGTTATAGTCTCTGCCTCTTCTTTGGTTCTTCTTCTTTGTATTATCTAGTTACTGTAGTTAGGGTTTCTTCTTTCTTTGTTCAATTATGGCAATGTTAGATGGTAAATCTGTAAAAGAATTTAGGCGCAAGTATAACATTCCTGAGTGGGTAATTCTCGACTGTGCCCCTTTTTCGAATAATATTTGCGGAGTGGACGGGGGGCACTGGATTCATACCCTATTAATAACTTAAGGAGGTCTAAATTTTCCCCCAAATGAGTTATTTCTTAGATTTCTTTAGGTATTTCGCCATTGTTCCTTCTCAGTTCTAATACCCCATAATTTTAATGACTTTTAAAAATGGGTTATATTTTAAATTAATGGATTAATTGGATTTTATTATAAATTAATTCATTTGGGTTTTATCTGAATTATGGATGTTAAGATGAATGATTATGAATATTACTTAAAGATATTTAGGTAATATATGAATGTGATGTTATTGTTATTGCTGTGAGTTGTTAATTCAGTAATTTGAATTTTTAGTCGGACGCGGTATGGGACGTGTCGGGACTAATTTGTTAAATTAAAAAGGGAACTTATTTTTTTATCAACCTTATAGTCATTTTGACTGTGTCATTCCGTCCGGAAGTGTTGAAATAGTCAGAAAAGTCTATTTGGATGTTGGTTTTGGGTATCGGGTCATTTAGAAATGAAAAGACAACCCAAAAGGGCATTTTGGTCATTTTTACAAGGGTGATGAATAGTGATTTCGGATTTTGTCTTATTATAAGTATTTGGAGATTAGTTGTACGTGGGTTAATTCATCTCTTCTACACAAAATTGAAAGGTCATCTTCTTAGAGAGAGTGAAAGGTTGATTGGAGAAAGAAAAGCTTGCTTGGAAAGGAGGAGAACCAAAGGTCAAAGGTCACCACCACCATCACCACCGAAAGTTGGCCGGAGAAAGGGAGAACCACCTGTGTTATTCAACTCCAAAGGATCAGATCTTCATTAGAGGCAAGTATTTGATGATTGCAATCTAAGTTTGTATATTGTCCATGTTAGGATAGTTATAAAAAGATGAGATTTTTACATCTTTGGAAGATAATGAACAGTTGTTAATGGATTTCTGAAAAATGGAAGTTTATAGGAATCAAACTCATGCTGTAGGTAGATAGTAATCCATGAAATAGTAATAAATATGTTGAAGAAATGCTGAGAATCAATGGTGTGTTCTTGAAGATATCATGTATATAATTTTCTGGAAAAAAAGGTTAAACATATGCTTTTAATTCAAACTCTTGATGAGTCTAGGATGTTTAGAGCATTAGAAATCATTAACATATGTTGCTATATCATGTAGTAAGGTTTATAAGTAATTTGGGTAGTTAATATGAAGTTTTGGATGCTCAAAAGTGATGAAACCCGTAGTAGAAGAAATGCAGAAAACTGGGTTATTATCTGGGCGATCGATCGATCGACCCCCTGCCTTCGATCGATCAACCTCCCCAGAATCCTTGAAGTTGTTTCTTTTTGATGTTTGTTCGCATTCCAAACCTTTTGTAAATCTTTTGTGATTATTAATTGGATATAATGGGACTTAGGGAAGATCAGTAGACCCTAGATAAGAATCAAATTATTTTTATTGGGATTTAATTGATTAGAATTATGATAATTAAATTGAAAGAAATTTCGGTTGCTAGATTCATGTGTTGGATTCTAATTTGTATGCAATAGGATTAAGGATAGGTAGAGTAGTGGAGAGTTAATATAACACCTAGGTAGTCGTAGGGTTACAATTTGAGCAACAAGGACTGAGTTTAAGCTCATTATTGATTGCACAAGGATTGAGTGTAGTACAAGCGCTTAGTGGTATGGCTTCTGGATAGAGATGGGAGTTCAGACCACATTTAGTTAAAAGAAGGGATGATGTTATCCTGGTTGTGTATTTAAAGTTGACGAACCTCCACGATCGGCAAAGTTAAGTAGTAGTGTATTGGAGGGGTTCCTTGTTTGGATATCGCTTTGCGAGACGCCCCACGCATGAAACTAATAATCGTTGGGAGTCAAAATAAGTTAGGTCTTTAGGATATGAGTTTATAACCTTTGCGATAAATATTATAACGAAAATTGTACAATAGGGTGTATGGGCACCCTGGATGGTTGGATTGTAGTATTTTTCATAATTATGAAACAGTAAGTAGTTGTGACTTCAAGATTTATTTGTTGAATAAGTGAGGATTACTTTTCCAAAAATTTGTCACGAGGATGGTATAGGGAAGATTGCGTAAAGTTTAAATTCGATTAAGTTGAAACTATATGGTGAGGCTTGGCGTATAACATCAATGGGGATTTTCGTTAATGTACTGTATGGGCGATACGACATAGATTACTTGTGATGTGAGGTTTATACTCAGAGTTGACCTTACCGGTATGATTTGTTTTTCTGAATTTCGGGACAAAATTCTGTTATAAGGGGGGAAGTATGTAATACCCCATAATTTTAATGACTTTTAAAAATGGGTTATATCTTAAATTAATGGATTAATTGGATTTTATTATAAATTAATTCATTTGGGTTTTATCCGAATTGTGGATATTAAGATGAATGATTCTGAATATTACTTAAAGATATTTAGGTAATATATGAATGTGATGTTATTGTTATTGCCGTGAGTTATTAATTCAGTAATTTGAATTTTTAGTCGGACGCAGTATGGGACGTGTCGGGACTAATTTGTTAAATTAAAAAGGGAATTTATTTTTTTATCAACTTTATAGTCATTTCGACTGTGTCATTCCGTACGGAAGTGTTGAAATAGTCAGAAAAGTCTATTTGGATGTTGGTTTTGGGTATCGGGTCATTTAGAAATGAAAAGACAACCCAAAAGGGCATTTTGGTCATTTTTACAAGGGTGATGAATAGTGATTTCGGATTTTGTCTTATTATAAGTATTTGGAGATTAGTTGTACGTGGGTTCATTCATCTCTTCTACACAAAATTGAAAGGTCATCTTCTTAGAGAGAGTGAAAGGTTGCTTGGAGAAAGAAAAGCTTGCTTGGAAAGGAGGAGAACCAAAGGTCAAAGGTCACCACCACCATCACCACCGAAAGTTGGCCGGAGAAAGGGAGAACCACCTGTGTTATTCAACTCCAAAGGATCAGATCTTCATTAGAGGCAAGTATTTGATGATTGCAATCTAAGTTTGTATATTGTCCATGTTAGGATAGTTATAAAAAGATGAGATTTTTACATCTTTGGAAGATAATGAACAGTTGTTAATGGATTTCTGAAAAATGGAAGTTTATAGGAATCAAACTCATGCTGTAGGTAGATAGTAATCCATGAAATAGTAATAAATATGTTGAAGAAATGCTGAGAATCAATGGTGTGTTCTTGAAGATATCATGTATATAATTTTCTGAAAAAAAAGGTTAAACATATGCTTTTAATTCAAACTCTTGATGAGTCTAGGATGTTTAGAGCATTAGAAATCATTCACATATGTTTCTATATCATGTAGTAAGGTTTATAAGTAATTTGGGCAGTTAATATGAAGTTTTGGATGCTCAAAAGTGATGAAACCCGTAGTAGAAGAAATGCAGAAAACTGGGTTGTTATCTGGGCGATCGATTGATCGACCCCCTGCCTTCGATCGATCGACCTCCCTAGAATCCTTGAAGTTGTTTCTTTTTTATGCTTGTTCGCATTCCAAACCTTTTGTAAATCTTTTGTGATTATTAATTGGATATAATGGGACTTAGGGAAGATCACTAGACCCTAGATAAGAATCGAATTATTTTTATTGGGATTTAATTGATTAGAATTATGATAATTAAATTGAAAGAAATTTCGGTTGCTAGATTCATGTGTTGGATTCTAATTTGTATGCATGAGGATTAAGGATAGGTAGAGTAGTGGAGAGTTAATATAACACCTAGGTAGCCTTAGGGTTACAATTTGAGCAACAAGGACTGAGTTTAAGCTCATTATTGATTGCACAAGGATTGAGTGTAATACAAGCGCTTAGTGGTATGGCTCCTGGATAGAGATGGGAGTTCAGACCACATTTAGTTGAAATAAGGGATGAGGTTATCCCGGTTGTGTATTTAAAGTTGACGAACCTCCACGATCGATAAAGTTAAGTAGTAGTGTATTGGAGGGGTTCCTTATATGGATATCGCTTTGCGAGACGCCCCACGCATGAAACTTAATGACGTCAGGAGTGGAGAGATGTTATAGGATGCGAGGATGTTGATTTTTTGATAAGTCATATAGTGTGAATAAAACACTATAGACTATGAGCCATGTGATGATGGTATTCAATCCTAGTTGATAGAAGATATATTTATAAGAGATTAGAAACAATCGGTTTTAACCCTAATTAAGGGAGAGTTTAATTCGTGGTAATTTGGGAGATAAGATGATATGGACCAGTAGGATATTAGTGATTTCTTACTGAATAAAATGTTGAGGAAAAACCTATTTGAAGTTTTAGTAACGAGTGAGACTCTGGAATAATTAAATTAAGAAGTGAAGTCGTAATATTTTATTACGTAGGATTTAAAGAGATATAATGCTACGTATGGGAAGTATCTTATGGTAGTGTGATTACCTTGTTGATATTATATTATAGGTAGATGATAATGCCTATTTTATTGATTGATGATTTATGTGTAAGACATACCTAGCTTACTTGCTATCGAGGGAGGTTTGCGCATGAGGGTAGTCATATCTTGATGAATCCATGGGATTTTGATTTGTCGCTCGAGAACATAGGTTTATGAAAGACTTATCGGGGAGTTGATAAGTCCGCTGACTATGGGTACGTAGGTATGTGCGTGACCCATGGATATGAGAACTATGTTCGCCTCCAAATTTTGTGTTATTTTTTATGGTTCGAGGAATCCTTACCGAACCTTTAGTCCCCTATTCGGCGACCTGCAATACCGGGACGTGATAGCAGAGTAATGCATTGCACCGTGGCTATGTCTTGGGGTGCCGTATTATATGCGTATATATATATAATGAATTAAATGAATGTATGTGTATAGAGTGGTTTGATAAATCTACTGTGTGATAATTGTAGATGACGGTGAACAAAGAAAAAGAATTGAATTAAGTTAATGAATATAATTATGATAGATTTGAAAAGCTTAACTCATTTTAATGAGAAACGAATATAAATGATTATACGACGTATGGTATGGGACATACAGGGTCATGATATGGTATGGAATCATGTTATGGAAATTTGAGAAGAGGAACCATTAACTAGGAGTTTAATATGAAACATTAAGCGTGCACTCTAGATGAGAGGTAAGAATAGCAAGTGAGAGTTGGATACTAACATGTACATATTAAATGCTTTATTGCACTTGTTAAATACTTGCTATTTTTAAAATCATTTTCACATCGGGCTCAGACCCGTTTCCTTGCATATTCTCTTTTCTATTGTACCTTCTATATCAGGTGTCCAGCAGCAGGGATGCTAACCTTATGGAATTATGACGAGCTATGGAGTATTGCTTAGACGCCTACCTTTATTTGATTCACAATATTCTTTTATTTAGGGCATATCACCCAAAGGAATTCAGTTATCTCTTTTTTATCTGAGTCAAATACTCTTGTATTCGTGTCATTTTAATACATTTATTATTGTTGGGATTACTGTATTGGTTAATTATTTGGAATGTTTATTCCAATTGCATTTAAATTCTTTTGTGTTAACTGTTCGGTTATTAGTGTTGTAGAATAAAATGTGTTGTGTTATTCGTAAACTAAAAATGGATTTTGTTGAAATTAAAATTTGGAAAGTTTTTAACACCAACTTAATTGGGTATTGGGTGAGTTGTAAATTTTTTCTACAGTGTTGCTAAGAATGAGCCAACTGTATATTCTGTTTTAATTTGGTATGGGACTGGCCACCCAGTATTTAATTAGGCGGGGTGTTACATCAGTGTGCCCCTAATGTATGGAAGATAGTAAACAGTGTTCATAGGATAAATACTCTTTATGGAACAAGAATGGGGTCGACCGAGATATGTTGTTGTCATGTATTCTCAAACACCAAAGAGGGTTTGTTGTATCTAAAAACCAGAAAAGCTGAGCTAGTTCTGGTGGTAAATCCCCCAGATTCCTACAAGGACTACTAGGAAAGTGGGTTTATTGCAAGGAACTGGAATCCCCCTCCACTGTTGGAAGGGGAAAGACCACGCGACCTTCTCATTTTTTACTATGGGGAGGCCGAATAAGTCACTTCCCCTTTTTTACTTTCTGCTAACTTCTTGTAGATTCTTCTCATTTTTATGTGTTATTTTCCTCTTCTTTGTTACACAGATCATGCCAGGAACCAAGATACTGACATTACCGAGATTAATACTGGAGAGCTCACGAAAGCCTGGAGAATAAAGGAGAGATTGGAAGACGGTGAGCATCCTAGGTTAGCGGCCTTTATCTTAGAATACAAGAACATAAGAACCAACTTTTTTCCTTGACCAGTCGATGATGTCCCAGTTTTAAGGGTTCTAGTAGGTCTTTCTAAGGAGGAAAGTTATGAAGAAGAAGATGAAGAGAGCGAGGAAGAGAAAAAGATGAGGAGTAGAAGTTAGAGGAAGAATAAAAAGAGAGGAGGAAGAAGAAGAAGAAGAAAAATAAGCCACGGATCCTCTAGTCAAAAAGAGGAGTGTAATACCCCGTAATTTTGCTTAATTTTAAATTACGTAAGTAGAGTAATTTAATGAGATTAGATGCGCGCTTTAATTAAATTACGTGAGTAGAGTAATTTAAATGTGATTAAATATGTTTGATTTAAATTACGTGAGTAGAGTAATTTAAATAGATATTATGTTAATAAAGATGTATATGCGTTAAAGAAAATTCACTAAGGTGAGTAGAAACTTTCAATGTTGATATGTACGGTCTAGTGACTATATGGACGTACCGGAAGTATCTCAGCAAAATGTAGGGATGAGAGTAGAAAAATGTTTACGAGACTCAAATGATAATTTAGAGTCCACGGTTGATTCCGAAAGGGTCGAATTAGTCAAAATAGTGTACCCGGGGGTACTAGTTGAGTGCCGGGTCATTTTCGGACTAAACCGGGACCATTCGGGGGCATTTTGGTCTCTTTACAATTATGGGAAAGAAGACCTACGAATTTTGAAGCCCTAAATCTGATTATAAGAGTGGTGGCTAGGGTTAGGCAATGAGAGTTACACCATAGCCATTAGAGAAGAGAGAGAGAGGCAAATTCCTAAGGCAAAAGTAGGAAGGAGGGATCATCTTAGGAGGATTTCACCACAAGGATTGTTGGGAAGAAGGATTGGAGTATCAATATCATCAATCATCATCAACAACCACGAAATCAGACCCTACAAATCTTAAGGCAAGTGGTTATTTGCAAAATACTTGAGTTATAATACCCATGATTAAGCTTGAGGAAGAACATGATTTTTATGATATTCTTGGGAACAAACAATTGTTAATAATCCATGATTGATTAGGATTTGCATGTAGGACATTTTTGAATTACCAAGTATATTTATATCATAGAAAACCTGATGAGAAATTCGTGAGAAAATCTGGAATTTGAATGAAAAATATAAAGAATGCAGTTTTAGGGTTCTTGAATATTAGTGAGATTTTCAGTGAATTTGGCCAAGATTTATAATGATTTTGTTGTTTTAAATCGTTAGTAATCATCCCAGAATATGTAGGAATGATTAGAAATTGTTGGTTGTGAATATGATGGCCTACCATGAAAGTTAGAGGTGTAAAAATGGTGAAACCCGTAGGAAGAAGATGAACTGGGTCTGTCACTGCTCGATCGATCGATCGACCCTTGAACGTCGATCGATCGAAGCAGTCGATCGATCGACCATCTTCCTTCGATCGATCGACCCTGTCTGAACTATAGAAAATTTGTGTAGAAATTTCTTTAATTACCGCTACTTAATGGGAACCTTAGAATTGATATTTTTCCTATGAGGGGACTTGGAAATTACCAGTAGGTGTACCATTAGGTTCCTCCACTAATGATTGAGTAGGAATGTTGGAGAAATGGAATGACGATAGAATGATTGACTTAGCCGTGAGTTGAAATGGTTAATTTAATTACGGAAAGAGTGAGACTAAATTCCGGAAAGAAAATACCAGTAGGTTAAAATTAACTTAACTACTGAATTAAGGGAGGGGTAAATAGGACCCTTAGAGTTACGCGAATACTCGAATAAATACAATAGTGAGAGAAATTGTAATTAATAAGTATGGAGAATATAAGTAAAATATATTACGTACGGGTATGATTTATTAGGTCGAGTGTGTACCTACTATATCTATATAAATAGGTTTGGGTTATGAGAATATTACCTAAACTAATTATGTTAGGGTCGATGTGACATTCCGAACTAACATAAAGTTATTATATATTTGGGGTCGATGTTAATGCCGAACCAAACTTTGAACTGGTGCCGCGATGAAAGAGTCCCGAACCAGAATATGTGTATATATTTATATTTGTAGATAGTTGGGGTCGATGGATCATTCCGAACCAACTTTCACTTGGAGTCGATGAATTATTCCAAGCCAAGGGTCCTTTGTGTGTAATAAAAGGATATATTAGAGGTAACTAATATTAAATACATTGTTGTGGGACAAAATGTTTCTATGTGCATAATCTACAAATTGAGAATATTAGTCAATGACGATATGTAAATGTCTTAGTAATAATTTATAACATGATGAAATTATTACATGAATAAGGACAACGAACAGTAAATGAGTTAACTACGGTTATGGAAAGTATAATTAGGTAGACTAAGTATCCTCGATAGTTACGTTCTACGTAAGAGAGGTGAGGAAGTTCAAGGGAGTGTGCGAAACCTTAATATGTGTAATCAATAACTTAATTGTGATAACTGCTTGCAAAATATTTTCAAATGTTTTGAGTACTAACTCTTGCTATGTAAAATTTTAAAAACCTTTTAGGTGCCAGCCACAAGGACACCCAGCTTGATTTCATGTAAGAGATTTGGGAGCTGCAGCCAGTGTGGAGGTTGCAGGGATTGTTTAGACGCTTCCTCTTTTTCATTTCTAGTGCAGGATCTCAGTTTTATTATTTCTAGTTGGAACATGTTGTTCCACCTTTACTATTTCAGTTTATTCTAGTTATGGAATTGTAGTTGTCTTTTTGGGTCGTGGTTTACGGCAAGACTTTATTTGCTTTCAGATTATTTTTATGTACTGAGCATTTATATCTAGTTTTGGTAATGTGTGGTTTGGATTAATTGTTGTTTAAGAAAGATAAAATTTGGCACCCGTTTTAATTTCATTTAGGTGGTTAGTAATTTTAAAAGGCGTTCGACAGTGATGCTAAGAATGAACCATTTAAGAAACCTGTTTATATTAAAATAAGGCTTGATCACCCAAGGTTTAATTAGGTGGGGTGTCACAGATGGTATCAGAGCATCAGGTTCTAGTGTCCATAGGATCTGTACGGCTTACTACGATTCAGCGTTACGTTTGTTGTATTAGAGCTCTACTATTAGGATTGTTGATAAAAATTTCCAACTGTTGCGTTATCGTACTTCTGCTCTTAAATTTTGTATAAACTGTGTACTTATACAATTTGAATCTTATTTCAGATGCCGCCAAGGAGACTGAGAGCAGAGAGGGCTGAAGCCAGAGAGGAGGTGAGGGAGGCTCATCAGGAGCCACAGGTACCGATACCACCACCCCCACCCGAGCTAATCTCCACTACTCAGGTTGCAGTGATAGTGGCTCAGGCAGTTGAGACAGTGATGAGGGCAATGGCAACCTACTTTCCATAGCCCCAAGTACCTCCCCCTGTGGCACCGGCAGTGCAAGTTCCGGCAGGACCATCTACTTGGCAACGAGTCAGGGAGACATTTCAGAAGGGGCACCCACCCGAGTTTCAGGGCAGTACTGATATAGTGGAAGCGTGCAATTGGAAGAAGAATATCCAGCGCCACTTGCGCATGCTAGAGTGCACCGAAGTACAGGAACAAATGCTAGCCACTTTTCGTCTATCAGGAGCGGCCCTACAGTGGTGGGAGTCAGTTACCACCACCGAGGAGAGAGATACTTTGACTATTTCTGAGTTTTGGGTGCGGTTTGACCGCAAGTATTTCCCTCCAGCAGTAGAGTCTGAGATGAGAAAGAAGTTCAGCGAAGTGGTTCAGGGTGATCGCTCAGTTGCTGACTACGAGGAGGAGTTTACCCGCTTGGCCAATTTTGTGCCAAACGAGGTGAGCAATGAGGAGAGGAAGAAGTCCAAATTTATGGAGGGCCTAACCGGGAGAATCAGGCAGCACTTAATTGGTAATTCGGCATTGGTAACCTACACAGATGTCGTCAATGCCGCTCTACTACACTGTCAGGATCACCGTTTTCATACTAAGGGAAGTAAGAGGGGTGAGCCTAGCCAACCGGGCAAGGTGGATGGAGGTAGTGGCACCAGCGCAACACAGAAGCAGGCAGCGGGAAAGTTGGGGCAGGATTCCCGACCGGGAAACCCTGCCAAGATGTTGAAGCACGGGAAGTATCGCTTCGATCGGCAGGGCCAGCAGGGTCCTCAGCAACCAGTCCCTCAGGGTCGACAGGGCCAGGGTAATCAAAATGGGGGACAACAAAGCCAAGGGCGACAGGGCCAACGTCAGGGCCAACAGGGCCAAGGACAAAGATAGTTTCAGGGGCAGTGCTTCACTTGTGGTCAGCAGGGTCACAAGAGCAGAAATTGTCCACAGCAAAACCGGGCACAACAGCAAGGTGCCCAACAGGGGCAACAGGCACCGTTAGCCCCAGCAGCAGTACATGCCCCACAGCCAGGGTAGATACAGTACGGACGTGTGTTCAACATCCGTGACATTCCATTTTAGCCAGCACCGCCGGCAGTTGCGGGTATGTTTCCTATTCATGGGCTTGAGGGGAATATTTTGTTTGACACAGGGGCGACACATTCGTTTATTTCCACTAGATTTGCACGGGCAGCCGGCCTATTAGTGACAGCAGACTCTCATATTATGTGTGTGGAGTCACCGATGGGTAGTGGATCACTTATACACTCGATTTGTAAGGGTGTGGACATTATGGTCGGGAGATTGAGTCTAGCGGCGGACCTTCTAGTGCTGGATATGGAGGGATATGATGTCATCCTAGGCATGGATTGGTTGGCACATAATAGGGAAATGGTAGATTGTTATGAGAGGACCATCGTGTTCTCCATCCTGGGGCAGGAGATGTTCCTTGTGGCAATGCCACTTCCCGAGGGAGGATCGCGAACTCATTTATATTATATTGAGGAGGAGACCTCACATGGGGTTGTCGTTTCTCTGGACTCAATCCCTGTGGTGAGGGATTTTGAGGATGTCTTTCAGGAGATACCAGGGTTACCACCTAACAGAGAGATAGAGTTCATGATTGATCTAACACCGGGGACGAGACCGATTGCCAGAGCACCATATCGCATGGCTCCTTCGAAGATGCGGGAACTGAGAGAGCAAATTCAGCAACTATTAGGATAGGGTTTTATTCGACGGAGTACATCGCCATGGGGTGCGCTAGTACTGTTTGTGAAGAAAAGGGATGGTTCACTTCGTCTGTACGTAGATTACAGAGAGCTGAACAAAGTAACGATACGTAATAAGTATCCATTACCGAGGATTGACGACTTGTTTAATCAATTGAGAGGGGCTGCATACTTCTCAAAGATCGATTTGAGATCGGGTTACCACCAATTGCGCATTCGTGAAGAAGATGTACCTAAGACCGCTTTCCTGTCGCGGTACGGGTCATATGAGTTCAGAGTGATGCCTTTTGGGCTAACTAATGCACCGACAGTATTCATGGATCTCAAGAACAGGGTATTCAGGGAGTTTTTGGATCAGTTTGTGATTGTATTCATAGACGACATTCTGATTTACTCCCGTACGGAGGGGGAGCACGCAGAACACTTACGATTGGTCCTACAGACATTGCGGAACCATCAGTTATACGCCAAATTTGAGAAGTTTGGAATTTGGCTTCGGGAGGTGCAGTTCCTAGGCCACGTCGTATCTAGCAGGGGCATTGATGTTGACCCGAGTAAAGTATCGGCGGTAAGGGAGTGGGGGCAGCCCACGACATCGACAGAAATTCACAGTTTCTTGGGATTGGCTGGTTATTATCGTTGCTTCATCAAGGGATTTTCAAAAATTGCCGGACCATTGACAAATCTGACTCGGAAGGGGATTCCCTTCGTGTGGAGTGATAGTTGCCATCTAGCATTTGATGAATTGAAAGACAAGTTGACATTAGCCCCCGTTCTTACCTTGCCTAAGAGCGGAGTGGAATACCGAGTCTATACTGATGCGTCCTTACAAGGACTTGGGGGTGTGTTACAGCAGGAGGAGAAGGCTATAGCTTATGTGTCACGAAAGCTAAAGCCACATGAGAAGAACTACCCCACCCATGACCTCGAGTTGGCAGCAGTTTTTTTTGCTTTGAGGATTTGGATACACTATCTTCTGGGCGAACAGTTCACGTTATTCACGGATCATAAGTCTTTAAAATATCTGTTCACTCAGAAGGACCTGAACATGAGGCAGAGAAGTTGGATTGAATTCGTGAAGGACTACCAATTTGATATACAGTATCATCCTGGTAAGGCTAACGTGGTGGCAGATGCGCTAAGTAGAAGACCTACCGGAGAGTTAGCAAAAGTTTGGAAGGCAAAGTGGAGTGAGCTCCGACACGAGGATGATATGGCGAGAGCATGTATGGCAGTTCTAGCTATAACTTCCGAAAACGTTACGAGGATAGTGAGGGCACATGCAGAAGACACTTTTTGTCAGGATAAAGTACGGTAGTTACTGGCCAAGGGGGCAGAGTTCTACTCCATCAGTTCAGAGGGTGGACTACGTTTCAATGGTAGACTGATAGTAGCCGAAGATGATGATTTGAGGCATGCCTTTATGACAGAGTCACACGGGTCAAAATTCTCGGTACATCCAGGTGGGGACAAAATGTACCAGGATATGCGACGAGTATATTAGTGGTCAGGTATGAAACGAGATATTGCAGATTTTGTCTCAAAGTGTGTTACATGCCAACTCATAAAAGTCGACCATCAGAGACCTTCAGGGATGCTACAACCACTAGAAATTCTCGTGTGGAAGTGGTAGAGTATCTCAATGGATTTTATTACCTGGTTACCAACCTCGCAGAAGGGCCACGATTCCATATGGGTGATAGTGGATCGTTTGACTAAGGTCGCACATTTCTTACCGGTTCGTACGGATTACGATACGATGCGATACGCGCAGCTTTTTATTTCAGAGATTGTTAAGCCGCACGGAGTTCTTATTAATATCGTGTCGGACCGAGATAAGATATTTGTGTCGCACTTTTGGCAGAGTTTTCAGGAGGCCATGGGCACCGATTTACGATTGAGTACAGCATATCACCCACAGACGGACGACCAGACGGAAAGAGTAAACCAGATGTTAGAGGACATGCTGAGAATGTGTATTCTAGATTTTGGGGGAAATTGGGAGCCATATCTTCCTTTGGTGGAGTTTGCGTATAATAACTCTTACCAATTCACTATTGGCATGGCTCCATTCGAGGCGCTTTACGGGAGGCCTTGTCGTTCACCCGCTTGTTGGTTAGAGGTGGGGGATAACAGACTTCTAGGGCCAGAGATGATACAGGAGACTTCCTCCAAAATAGAGTTGATTCGAGGACGTATTCGAATAGCACAGGATAGGCAGAAGAGTTATGCTGACGCCGGCAGGAGACATGTTGAATTAGGTGTGGGAGACCAGGTGTTAATTCGAGTATCTCCTATGAAAGGGGTTACGAGGTTTGGCAAAAAGGGGAAGTTAGTACCGAGATATGTGGGGCCGTTTCCTATCATTGCGAGAGTGGGACCGATAGCTTACAGATTGGGACTCCCTGAGCATCTTCAGCGAATACACGATGTGTTCCATGTGGCGTCGCTGAAGAAATACAAGAGGAGCGAGAGAGCCTTCTGGCACATTCCACTGGAGGAGATCGATTTGCAGCCAGATATCTCGTATGAAGAAAGACCCGTGGCTATCCTGGATTATAGTGAGCGCAAACTAAGATCCAAGGTGGTACCCTTAGTGCGAGTAAAGTGGGGACATCACAATATGGATGAGTCCACTTGGGAACGGGAAGAGGATATGCGAGAACAATATCCAGAATTATTCATAGCAGGTATTTTTCTAATTTCGAGGACAAAATTCCTTTTTTAAGGGGGGAAGTATGTAATACCCCGTAATTTTGCTTAATTTTAAATTACGTAAGTAGAGTAATTTAATGAGATTAGATGCGCGCTTTAATTAAATTACGTGAGTAGAGTAATTTAAATGTGATTAAATATGTTTGATTTAAATTACGTGAGTAGAGTAATTTAAATAGATATTATGTTAATAAAGATGTATATGCGTTAAAGAAAATTCACTAAGGTGAGTAGAAACTTTCAATGTTGATATGTACGGTCTAGTGACTATATGGACGTACCGGAAGTATCTCGGCAAAATGTAGGGATGAGAGTAGAAAAATGTTTACGAGACTCAAATGATAATTTAGAGTCCACGGTTGATTCCGAAAGGGTCGAATTAGTCAAAATAGTGTACCCGGGGGTACTAGTTGAGTGCCGGGTCATTTTCGGACTAAACCGGGACCATTCGGGGGCATTTTGGTCTCTTTACAATTATGGGAAAGAAGACCTACGAATTTTGAAGCCCTAAATCTGATTATAAGAGTGGTGGCTAGGGTTAGGCAATGAGAGTTACACCATAGCCATTAGAGAAGAGAGAGAGAGGCAAATTCCTAAGGCAAAAGTAGGAAGGAGGGATCATCTTAGGAGGATTTCACCACAAGGATTGTTGGGAAGAAGGATTGGAGTATCAATATCATCAATCATCATCAACAACCACGAAATCAGACCCTACAAATCTTAAGGCAAGTGGTTATTTTCAAAATACTTGAGTTATAATACCCATGATTAAGCTTGAGGAAGAACATGATTTTTATGATATTCTTGGGAACAAACAATTGTTAATAATCCATGATTGATTAGGATTTGCATGTAGGACGTTTTTGAACTACCAAGTATGTTTATATCATAGAAAACCTGATGAGAAATTCGTGAGAAAATCTGGAATTTGAATGAAAAATATAAAGAATGCAGTTTTAGGGTTCTTGAATATTAGTGAGATTTTCAGTGAATTTGGCCAAGATTTATAATGATTTTGTTGTTTTAAATCGTTAGTAATCATCCCAGAATATGTAGGAATGATTAGAAATTGTTGGTTGTGAATATGATGGCCTACCATGAAAGTTAGAGGTGTAAAAATGGTGAAACCCGTAGGAAGAAGATGAACTGGGTCTGTCACTGCTCGATCGATCGATCGACCCTTGAACGTCGATCGATCGAAGCAGTCGATCGATCGACCATCTTCCTTCGATCGATCGACCCTGTCTGAACTATAGAAAATTTGTGTAGAAATTTCTTTAATTGCCGCTACTTAATGGGAACCTTAGAATTGATATTTTTCCTATGAGGGGACTTGGAAATTACCAGTAGGTGTACCATTAGGTTCCTCCACTAATGATTGAGTAGGAATGTTGGAGAAATGGAATGACGATAGAACGATTGACTTAGCCGTGAGTTGAAATGGTTAATTTAATTACGGAAAGAGTGAGACTTAATTCCGGAAAGAAAATACCAGTAGGTTAAAATTAACTTAACTACTGAATTAAGGGAGGGGTAACTAGGACCCTTAGAGTTACGCGAATACTCGAATAAATACAATAGTGAGAGAAATTGTAATTAATAAGTACGGAGAATATAAGTAAAATATATTACGTACGGGTATGATTTATTAGGTCGAGTGTGTACCTACTATATCTATATAAATAGATTTGGGTTAAGAGAATATTACCTAAACTAATTATGTTAGGGTCGATGCGACATTCCGAACTAACATAAAGTTATTATATATTTGGTGTCGATGTTAATGCCGAACCAAACTTTGAACTGGTGCCGCGATGAAAGAGTCCCGAACCAGAATATGTGTATATAATTATATTTGTAGATAGTTGGGGTCGATGGATCATTCCGAACCAACTTTCACTTGGAGTCGATGAATTATTCCGAGCCAAGGGTCCTTTGTGTGTAATAAAAGGATATATTAGAGGTAACTAATATTAAATACATTGTTGTGGGACAAAATGTTTCTATGTGCATAATCTAGAAATTGATAATAGTAGTCAATGACGATATGTAAATGTCTTAGTAATAATTTATAACATGATGAAATTATTACATGAATAAGGACAACGAACAGTAAATGAGTTAACTACGGTTATGGAAAGTATAATTAGGTAGAATAAGTATCCTCGATAGTTACGTTCTACGTAAGAGAGGTGAGGAAGTTCAAGGGAGTGTGCGAAACCTTAATATGTGTAATCAATAACTTAATTGTGATAACTGCTTGCAAAATATTTTCAAATGTTTTGAGTACTAACTCTTGCTATGTAAAATTTTAAAAACCTTTTAGGTGCCCAGCCACAAGGACACCCAACTTGATTTCATGTCAGAGATTTGGGAGCTGCAGCCAGTGTGGAGGTTGCAGGGATTGTTTAGATGCTTCCTCTTTTTCATTTCTAGTGTAGGATCTCAGTTTTATTATTTCTAGTTGGAACATATCGTTCCACCTTTACTATTTCAGTTTATTCTAGTTATGGAATTGTAGTTGTCTTTTTGGGCCGTGGTTTACGGCAAGACTTTATTTGCTTTCAGATTATTTTTATGTACTGAGCATTTATATCTAGTTTTGGTAATGTGTGGTTTGGATTAATTGTTGTTTAAGAAAGATAAAATTTGGCACCCGTTTTAATTTCATTTAGGTGGTTAGTAATTTTAAAAGGCGTTCGACAGTGATGCTAAGAATGAACCATTTAAGAAACCTGTTTATATTAAAATAAGGCTTGATCACCCAAGGTTTAATTAGGCGGGGTGTCACAAGGAGGTTGAGGCTTCCTGATGATAATGATAACTATGCATACCTATCCGATAAGATCCCTACTCAAAATATTTTTTTGATAAATTCTCCCAAGGGTGTTGGTACTGGGCCATCCAATAAAGGGAGAGAGCAAGAGAAGGAGAAAGAAAAGAAGAGATAAGATTAAGAGAAGAAGAGAGAGAGAGAGAGAGAGAGAGAGAGAGAGAGAGAGAGAGAGTAAAGGCTAAGAGGTTAGCCTTATTATCTGTTGGTGGGGCCACCATCCCTACTCTTGAGGGGGATAGTGTGGGTGATTCCCCTTTTTTGTCTCCTGACCTGCTGAAGAGGTCAATGCTCACCGCTGATCGCGAGAGATCTTCGAGGCTGTGGCCACCTCAACTCACCTTAAAAACTGTACAAGGGATGGCTCTGGTAAGTCTCTCTTACTTATTTATTTTCTTTACTATTTCTCATTTATATTCTAATTCCCTATTGTTCTATTTTCTCTGCAGATGCTATCTGATTGCACTACGCTTTTGGATAATCATTCTGACAACTTCAGAAGGGACGAAGAGCTGAAAAAGGCCCTGGAGGCCGAGAAGGTGGCCTTTGACAATGCTCGCTAATCATGGGAGAGTGAAAAGAGTGACATGTTTAAGGATTATGATGCTTTGGGAGCTGCTCATAAGGTGATTGTTGCTAAAAATTTTGAGTTAGTGAAGGTCAACAAAGAGTTAACTGGTAAGGTGGCCACGTTAAAGGGCGGCCTCTCTCAAGCCAAGGATGATAACTATCATAAAGGTTTTTGTAAAGCTTACAAGGATGATGAATGACAAATGGCTTATGCTTGCAAGGTCTCTTTCAAGAGGGGATGGAACTAGGCTTTGAAGTCTATTACAACTCCTGTAAGTTCTGAACTGTTCTACCTTTATTCGCCTGGTCCTGACCCTTATATTGAAGATGAATAAGGAGAGGGTAGTGATTAAGTTGCTGGAAACACTGAGATAGTTCCTTCTACGATTATAGGGAGTGCTGGTGCTGGCTAGGAATAGTAGGTGGTCGATAAGGGGAAAGCTAAAGTTGGGGAAGACCAGGTTAAAGAGTAAGTCTCTTGTAGACTAGGAGTTCCTATTTTCCTTATATAATTTTTATTTTCATTGGCCTATGATTTTTTAAACTTAATGTACTAGCCAGTGGACTTCTTTTCTTTTTATGGGATAATTTAATTTATCCCTTGGTTCATGTGTTCCTCTATTTGCATTTATGCTAATTCTTGCTTCTAGTTTGATATGTATTATTTGTAGTCTGTTAATTTATATCGATACATTTCTCCCAATTCTCAATTGGGGAGAATTATTGGACCTGATATTCGCTTACAAGCCAAAAAAGAATGCATGAAAATCTATAAGTCACTAAGAGCTTGGAATGAATAATATAAAAACCAGACTGAAGTGATTGCAAAGTTGGAGGATGACCTTCAGGAGATGGAGGATATAGGAGACTCCATTCAAGTGGAAGTTAATTCCCTAAGGGCCCAACTTTTGGCGAGGAATGAGGTTGACCAAATGGGCGAAGTCCTACAATCTAAAAATGATACTCTGTAAAAGGTGGTGGCCAGATTATAGTATTTTATAGGAGTACTAAAAGACAATGTTAAGAAAATGAGATACTCCTTTAAGGTAGGACTCAAAGAGGTATGGGGGGAAGGTTATGTCGCTGGTTGGGCAGATGCCCAGCAAAACTTAAGGAGGCTGAAAGCATTTCTTTCTCTTGAGGATGGTTGAGCGCTCTTAAAAAGGCAAGAACCAAAAGGAATCCAAACTTTGGTACAAGTACCAAGTCGAATGTCATGCCTATATCAATAATCCTTTTCGAAAGATGATTAATGGATTCTGGCCGATACTATTCCTCCCTAACTCTTGGATCATGATCTCGATGAAGATCTTGAAGAATTTGCTCCGAATCCGGACGATGGCCGGAGGAAGCTGTAGCAGAATATCTTACTCGACACCTTAGCCCCTCTTAGGCTTTTGTGTATCTATTTTTGCTTTTGTGATTGTAACCTTGCATTCTTAATAAATAATTTTCTCATGTTTTGAGCGCATGCTGACTAAACATATTTTGATTTTACATGTTCGTAGGTTACTTACCACTTTTGATAAAAATGATATTGATTGACCAACGGTAGGATTTAGGTAGTCTCATACTTAATTTCAATCATTTTGGGCTTTGGTAGTCGATTAAATGATGTTTAATTGTTGGCATTCTGCCTGTCATATGTTTTGAACATTCTCCCACTCCAATATGCCTAAGCAGTATCATTCCATTCACTTTACTTTTTAGGTTGTGTCATCACACTTCCTTAGGCCTAAGTCAGATGATGGCGAGAATGTACCTGGTTATTGGGCCATCCACCTGAGCAAGTTTTTTGCAACCAACCAAAGTTATCTTTATTGCCTAAGGATCCCTATTAGGGATTTTGTTATTTCCTGGGCAACTCATGAGGCCTCTTGTGTTAATAACAAGGGTCTGAGGGTAATTTAAAGTGTTAGTATTTCACTTGCTATCCCTGTTCGTTAAACATTCAAAGTATGCACATAGGAGATATCATTGGAAAAGGTATAAATTAATGAGATGAGATGAGTGAAGCAGCTAATGTAAACTTTGAGAATAGATGGGCTAGTTAGACTTTTATTCACTGCAAATTGTCTTATCTAGTAATAAAAATTGCAAAAAACTAAAAAATCTGCTAATTAAAATGATAATGAAGATATAAAAGTAGAACTTGACTGCGTTCCATGCTCTTGGTATCTCCCTGCTCTCCAGCGTTTCTAGATGATATGCTCCTTGGAGATCGTCTCTGATTACTCTGAATGGTCCTTCCCAGTTTGGTCCTAATTTTCTATCTGATGGTTTTACGGCACTGCCGAAGACTTTTTTCAAGACATAGTCTCATATTGAAAACTTCCTCGGGTTAAACCTTTTGCTATACTGCTTGGCTAGTTGCTGTTGGTAGAAGGCCAACTTGATAAAGGCTAGCTCTCGTCGCTTATCTGCTAGGTCGATCTTAGTTCATAAGGATTCATCATTAAGGCCTTGGTCGACTTGTGTGGCTCTCATAGTAGCGAGTCTTGCTTCCAGAGGGATAACTACCTTTATGCCATAAGCGAGAGCAAATGGTGCTTACCTAGTTGGTTTCCTAGGCATCGTGCGATAGTACCATAGAACATGATGGAGTTCATCCACCCAAGCAACCTTAGCATTTTCCAATCATTTTTAATCCCATAAATCATGGTTTTATTGGAATCCTATGCTTGCCCATTACTTTAGGGATACGCCAAAGAACTGAAGTGGTGCTTGATGTCGTGGTCGTCATAGAAATCTTGGAAGCAGCAACTTTCGAATTATGTACTGTTGTCAATGGCCCCACGATGTCTAATACCCATTGCATAAAAGGCCATGAACTAGTAAGAGATTAGGTCATTGGTTGGATAGTGAACTATGGGCGAGTGCTTTTGGCACTTTTCGCATTTGCGAGCATATGTGCCAGCATCTTTCTGCATGCGAGGCAACAAATATCCTTCATTGATCGCTCGAAAGGCTAGTGATCTTCCACTTACGTGACTCCCACATATTCATTTGTGAAGTTCAAAAAGTACTTTCTCTTTAACTTGTGGGTGGAAGGACTGTAGGTAGGGTCCTGTAAATGACTTCTTATAGAGTTTACCTTTTGGGCTAAGGTAGAAACGAGAAGCGTTAACTTTGATTTGGTGTGCTAACCTCTTGTCGTCTGGCAGTATGTCACTCCATAGATAATTACTGACGGGATCCATTCAACTTGGGGTTTTATTTGTGGGGAGGATTTTCTCGGCCACGACTGTATTATTGATACTAGGTTATGCGAGGAACTCAACCTGTATTTTCCTTTTCAGGTCAGAGTCAATTACTAATCTTAGTGCTGCTAAGGCATCAACGTGACTATTCTATCCTCACGAGAACTGTTGAATCTCCACCTGCTCAAAGTCTCTCATGATTCCTCTGACTACGTCGAGGTATGCTGCCATTCATTGTCTTTGGCATTGAAATCTCCATTTTCCTATTTGGAGACCAGATTGGAATCACTAAATATGTTGAGACATCGTGCCCCTAGTAGTTTGGCATTTCACAAATCGGTAATCAACGCCTCATACTCAGATTTATTTTTGGAGGATTAAAATCCCAGCCCAATTCTCTATTTGATTATTGTGTCTTTGGGGGGTAATGAGAATTATCCCCACTTTTGCCCCTTTGGAATGTGAGGCTCCATTAACATACAGTGTCCGATCCTTGGACGTTGCATCACGTGTGAACAATTGCTCTTTATTCAACTGATCTGTTGGCCGATCTCTTGTGAACTCAGCAATAAAATCTGCTAGTATCTATCCCTTGATCACCGTTTTGGGATGGAAGTGGATGTCGAATCTTTTGAGCTCGACCGACCACTTCAAAAGACGCCCAGAGAGGTCAGCTTTTCATAGAATGGATGTAAGTGGGTGAGGGGTGAATAATGTTATGGAATGAGTTTCTAAGTAGTGCTTCAACTTCCACAAAGTGATGACTATGGCATAGACGATCTGTTCCAGACGCAAGTACCACTGATTAGCATCTAGTAGCATCTTGTTGGCATAGTAAACTGGATGTTGTTCTCCCTTTTTAAAAAACTAAGGCTGAACTCACAACAAGGTTTGATACGGATAGGTAAAGGTACAGTTGTTTTCCATCATCTGGAATTACCAATAGTGGTGGATTACTAAGGTAAGACTTGACCTCTTCCAAAGCTTATGATCAGTTTTCATTCCATACTAGGCCTTTGCCTTTCTTTAAGAGCTGGAAGAATGGCCGGTAGCTCTTAAAAGACTTGAAGATGAAGCGGTTGATAGCAATGAGCATTCCAGTATGCTTATGAACATCTCCCAGAGTCTGAGGAGTCTGGAACTTGGTGATAGCATTGATTTTGTCTGGGTTGACTTCAATTACCCTTTTACTCCCTAGGTAGTCTAAAAATTTTCCTGACTGAATCTCGAATGACCACTTACTTGCATTAAGATTCATTTGGTACTTCCTGAGGATTTCAAAGGTCACTTCTTGGTCTGAGAGGTGATCATCCTTGCTCTTGCTTTTAACGACCATGTCTTATATGTACTATCGTCTCTCCCATTTATTTGCTAAACATCTTGGTTACCAATCTTTGGTAAGTTTCCCCTGCATTCTTGAGGCCAAATGGCATGAACTTATAGTAGTACAAACCAACTGAGGTTATAAAGGAGGTCTTCTCCTGGTCGGGCCCACATATCGGGATTTGATCATATCCTTAGTAAGTGTCAAGGAAGCTCATCTTTTTATGAGTCCCTGTGGCATCAAACAATTGATCTATTTTTGGGAGAGGGAAGCTGTCTTTAGGACATGTCTGGTTGAGGTTCGCAAAATCGATGGACACCCTCTAATTGCCATTACTTTTGGGTACTACCACTGGTTTGGATAGGAAACCGAACTTCCCTAATGGATCCTACATCCAGTAACTTCCATACCTCTTTCTCCACTACCTTAGCTTTCTTCAGTGACGTTCGACGATCGTTTTGAGTAATGGGTTTGAAGGTAGGATCGATATGTAGAAGGTGACTTGCCAAGACAGGGTCAATCCCAGGTAACTCGTAAGTCTCCCATGAAAAAAACATCTATGTTGCTTTTAAGAAGAGAAACCATCTCCGTTTTCTCTTGATGAGTGAGATCCGATCTAATAAAAAACTTTCTTTTTATCAAGTTGTCATCGTCTATAACTTCTTTCAAGCTTTTAATGACCCTGCGTGCTGGGTGGACCCTGGTCTCTTTAACCCCTGGTCAACCATATCGTAGTTTCTATATGGAGATAATGACCCCCTCATGGGATTTCTCCTTGGTATATTCGGGCTCCTTATTTTTCTTTTTTTTTGGGCGGATGCCTATAATAAAACACCTTCAGACTGAAGCCTAGTGACCGTGGATCTTAACCACTCCATTATTTGTGGCGCACTTTAACTTTTGATGATGAGTGGATGGTACGTCCTTCAAGGCGTGGTGCCAACCTCTACCCAAAATAGCGTGATATGGGGACTCGATGTCGACAACTAAGAACTCGATTAACTTCAATATGTTCCATGCCCTGACTTACAAGGTGATCTTTCCCAATGGCATGGTAATCCTACCTGCAAATCCAACTAATGGAACAATGGATTCTTTAAGGCCGATAACATTTAACTTCAGCTTATGGAATAGGTCTAGATACATCACTTCAAATGAATTCATTGGTCCACTGGTAGCTTGTCGACATCCCAATTAGTAATCCTGAGCGTGATTACTAATGCGTAATGATGTGGGATCCTTACCCCAACAAAATTCTCTTCAGTGAAAACGATGGGCTTCTTATAATTGACATCTTCTGGTCACTGACGTTTTCTAGCTTGAGTCTTATTTGGGTCGATCTGAAAAACTTCCATGATGGCAACCACCTTCTTGAGTTCCATTCTAATGGCTTTGCCCTGAATTTGTTTGAGGTCTAACTCCCCATGAATGACTAGAAACTCGTGTCCCATTTTATTATCGAGGACATTATCTGTCTTATGGTCGCCATTGGTTGCGACCTTTTCTCTTTTCTTATTAATGTACTCGTTAGGGTGCCCTCTCTGAACTAGCTCTTCCAAATGTGTCTTCAGAGCTTTGCAATTTTTGATTCGATGACCACCCTCCTTATGGAATGCGCACCTTAGTGCATTGTTTCTCTTGGTTGTATCTCTGCTCATCTTCCTAGGCCATTTGAAAAAGGGCTTATCCTTGATCTTGCTAAGAATATTGTAAATGGGCTCCTTAAAGACCACGTTAACAGCCTAAAATGCCTTGGAGGGTTCATTCTTACCTCCACCTTTGGAGCCATTCTTGCCCCCATTCTTGCTTCCCTTTTTCTGGGTGTCATTCTTCTCCGTCCCCTTGTTCGCCTTGGCTAGACCATTGTCTTCCCATTAGGATGGACCATATCCTCGACCTTGGAGTATTTCTCAATAAGGGCCATAAGATCATTAATGTTTATAATTTCCTTCTTGGTGAGAGATTGGTCCAGCAGGGAGGTGACTAGAAAGACAATTTTGAAGGATGCTACTGTAGCTTACTCCGAGAAGTCCCCGACCTCAGTAAATATCTCCCAGTATCTCTTGGCATAATCCCCAAGGTTTTTCAGAGGTTTTTTCTTCATAGTGAGTAGTGCATCCATCCACTTAGGATAGGAGCTGCTTGTTATGAATTGTGCTATGAAAGCCTTTGCCAATGTTGTGAAGTTCTTGATTGACCTGTATAGGAGCCTATCAAACCCCTTATGTACTACAGTGTGTAGCTAGAAGGGAATATTTTGCACATCAGTGCGTTATTGTGTATCCATAAGGTCATTGCCTGTCGATATTGCCTGGCATAATCTATGTGATCTATCTTCCCGTCATAGATCTTCCACCTAGGGATAGCGAATTTCTTAGGGGGATCATCGCGTTCGATTTATCTTTGGAAAGGGGTGTTCGTATGAGAATTTAGAGCTCTTCTAGCAAGCTTTGTAGTCCATCTGGCTCCTCGGTGCACTAGATGTTGGTTCATCTCCTCACGGACTAGAATCCTCAAATATTTACTTGGTCGATCATTTTTCTTGTGGCGCCTCTCCTGGTGGCCATGCTCTGATCATGCTAACTCTGATCTGCGATGTTCAGTTCTTTCCTGGTCATTCCTAGGGCTCTATCCTCGATTGGGGGAATTTCCCCCTTGAGGACTAGGAGTCGTGTCATGCCACCGCTTTGTGTTTTTGGATAGATCCCTTTCCATTCTTTCTAGTCGCCTCTTAAGGCGAACATTCTCTTCTTCTTGGCAGTGCATTGAATCTTCCTATTCTCGAAGTCTGGCTTCATAGGCATTGACCAGCGAAACCTTGGAGGTCCTTAACTCTCTTTTGAGGGCTTTCTTTCCTGGAGAAACCTTGGGTTTGAATGTTGGCAAACTTTAGACCTGATCCTAGGAGGGGCAGGCTCTTCCTGAACATCACCAGCTTGTGGAATATTGATGCTATGGTGATACATTGATGGCTTTCTAGTAATGAATACTTTCATAGGAACACAAGTCGATTCCCACAAACGACGCCAATTGTGAGTGAAAAAAAATTCACAATAACAAGATTCATGAAAGCAATCACAAAATGTAGAAAGTAAATAAAATCACACACAATAACGATGTACGTGGTTTGGTAACTTCCCTACGTCCACGGAGAGGTTACTTGCTTTCTATTAAGTGCCTCTCAATGATTACAATTTGTCCATCCCTTTGCCCCGGGTCAGGGAGTACATTTTATACACTTATTTGTTATAGAGTTTGAGTTTTTTAAGGAACTCCATCATCGTAACTGGATTGACCATGAGGTGCTTGAATATCTCGGTCAAGATTCTTGACACCTTATTTGACCAAATCTGCTAGTATCCTTAACTAACTAAACTGTTCGTGTAGGAGTTAAGCTATGATTTGGGTCGGACCAAATGACTCAAGTTATCTTAGTCCTCTACTTTCATGGGCTTGTAAAAAGTGGTCTCCAACAGTTACCGTAATAGACGAATTTAGTCTCGTGAGGTTTTTTAGGGATGAAAGCAACAAACATCAAATGTGGGAGGAGAATGGCATATGAAAATGTTATGATCTGAAAAAAATGACAATAATCCAAAATGCTTAAATTAAAGTATGCCCAGACTCAATGCCCTTTGGATAATACACTTAATAAATGAAATCACCAAGAATGGGAGGTAATACATGGGACATGTGGGCATAAAGAGTGGATGTAAATGAAAACTATGTAGCACATATGTCATCAATTAAGAATGCTATATATAAAATGAAAAACTATAATCTTAATGAAAAGATAAAGTTCATCAAATTAGATGAAATGCATTTTAACAAATTAATTTTGAATCAAATTTGCATTAGTATCACATTAGGCTTTTAAATGATTGTAACATTGGTTTTGGATTAAGGTCATGGAAGTAAATAGATATTTGCGGATTCAAATTATTAGGAAAGAAACACTTGGGATGATGGAAATTCGCAGGAAATTTTAAAATTATAATATAAATTCCATAAAAATCAAATAGATATGACATTGAAGTATGACTAAGTTCTCTAATAGCTAAGTGATTATTATATCATTTAATCCCTTTATTTTTCCACTTTTCCTTTTTCCCTTTGGTTTTCTTCTATTTTTTTTCTTTTGATCTTCACCTCTTTTTCCTTAGATTCTCTTTATTTTCTTTTCTTTTTCTAGAGAACAATAGACAACTCTTATGCTTAATTGTAACCAAAATATAAAAACATCATTAAACTCCAAGCACTATTCCAAACAAAGGTATAAAAAGCTTATGTATGATTCAAAACTCTAATGTGGAATTAATAAAGGGAATTCGGGTTATGAAACGAAAGACTATATTTAGGCTCAAAGGGTTTGACTAGGAAAATATACGAGGATAGGTAAAGGTACATATGTATTAAATAACAAAGATAGCCTATTATTATTTCCCAAGGTTTGCGTGATTCTCGAGTAAAAAAACTTCAAAAATCATGTTCATGTAACATATTTCAAAATGGAATCAATTAACGAACCATCAAAGAAAGAATCATGAGATTACCAATGATTTTAACGTTTTCAAGAAGGAAAGAGAAGTGTAAAAATACTCACAAACAAAAACTAATGGAAAGCTCACTCAGTTCTAGTGTTCACAAAGCAACAAAAGATCACCAAGTTATAATTTTCCTACTAACCCAATTTACAAGAAAATAGCATGTGCACAAGGGGTATATGTTTCATTTCATACATTTATTCCAAATGGAAAATTTGTAGATTAAAGTCTAATAACATGAAAGTAACAGAATATGCATCATTAATTATCAATTGGATAGGGAAATTATTAGATTTTATCATTGGAAACAAAGGCAAAATTCCCAACAGAGGAGAAAAAAGAAAGAAAATATTTTTGAAATTTTCTTTTTTTACAACAAAGGCATACTTTACGAAGTCTAATCAAATCGAAGAAGCTGCCAATTAATGGGAAGAATAACCCACACCCTTAACTTATATGTTGTATTGTGCGAATTAAGAACACAAGTTAAAGAGATGGAAATAATGATATTACCCAAAATAGAGCGATCTTTAGATAGCATAAGTCCAAAGATTCTGCAAAACATGTTAGAATAAAGAATAACAAAAAAGAGTAACAAAACCTTTAGCTAATTACACTAGAATATAATTAAAAACAAACAAACTACTATTTAAAACCTATAATTTTAACTTCTAGCTAACTATAAAGAAGAAGTTGAAAATTTTGAGGTCCACCCATAAACCAATTTGACTTTGAGGAATCAAAGGTGGATCCTCATTTATGTGAATGCCTCCTAAAAAATTGAATCCCATTTATGCAACAGAAGGCACGTATAAGGTGGAAGAAATGAAACATCACTAATTTTTATAGGATGAGGGGGGGGGGGGGGGGGGGTATGCTAAAGGGTAGAAGACCAAATCGGTCCCAAGAAAATCGAAATTACTTCCCAAAGGTTTTTCAATTGGAATATGAGACGGGACACGTGTAAGTGAATATCCCATCAAATAAAGCATCTCAAAATAACATTCTGTTCAAGAATAAGATCAAAGTCCTCAAGACTTCCATCCATTTATTACGATAGTTGTAATGGTTTAATAATAACAGGAAACAAAGGAAGTGAAGGACTTTCAACCTCAACAAAATTTGAATCATAATTCAAAGGTTGTAATTCAAAAGAGCTTGGATCACTTAAAATGATTAGTTCTTTACAAAGGCATGGAGTTCAATAGTTCCAGCTTCATGACTCTCGAATTGGTCATTCAATTCCTTATTACCACTTTACAAAACTTCCCAAAAAATTTGTTGAACTCTCTTATTTTTTTTTTCATGTAATCACCCATCGTCATAGGTGGTGGAGAATTTTTTTTAATGCTCAATTCTTATACTTTAAAAATTTGGAAGCACTCACGCATAGTCTTAGGAGTGTAACTTTGAAAAGTGCTATTATCACAATTACCACTGTCTAAGGAGTTAGATTGAGACATTTTAAACTCAAAAATTCAAATACGTGACGAGCACCCAAATTTCTAGTTTTTTGAAATAATATAATACAAGTCATAGGGCATGTAAAAAGACTATACAATTCATACACAAATTGCTAAATCACTAAAACTCTAGAATGAACCACTACTCGACAATATTGCTATTTTTGATGAGGCATAAACTTCATATGTAATATGTGATGTTGGGTGGTTAATCCTTATACGAAACAGTGACCACAAGTTGACACATTATATATGGAAGTATAGCGACAAGTAGGGATCAAGTTCATAGGGAATGATGTTTAGGATTAAATTTATTTAACACTTAGAAAAAGCGAGCAAATATAAAAGATGAAGACGTGAGAATATAATAAACACTAGGCAATAAGTAAACTAAATTAAATAAAAAACGAGAATAGGATCAATTCCTTACCATGGGCTAATATAATCAACACATATAGATCAAAATGCTCTTAACCGAGCATATTCAATTGATTATAAACATCAAACCTGAAAAAATTTAATTCAATAGTGAAATATTAAATATTCACTCGAAACTAGTCACAAATGGATTAATGTCGTATTATCACTATAATCACTATGATTTCATGACAAAGGAAGTTAAATGGAAAATATTTCGACTTTAATACACTAGATTTAAATTAAAAGTCTATCAAATCAAACCTTAGATTTTAAAGATCAATTTCCATCAATAGTGGAAAAAATACACCAACCTTAAAACTATCAACTAAAGTTAACTAAAACAATTACTACAAATAATAAAAATATGAAAACAACAAACAAACAAATAAAAGTTAATTTAAAAAGAAAAAGAACTACTTACCAAAGCATCAAACAATTTAAGAAATCTTGGATTAATGGAGAAGAAGTTGAATTGTACTTACAAACCCATAAAATGGTGAAACCCTAGAAGAGAGAGAGAGAGAGAGAGAGAGGCAGAGAGAGAGAGAGAAAGATAAGCTCCCAAAATCAGCTCTCACCCCAATTAAACGAACATAGAAAATGTCTCACACTTAAAAACAATGTTTAAATATATATATATATATATATATATATAAATATATATATATATATATATATATATATATATATATATATATATATATATATATATATATATATATATATATATATATATATATATATAAACCCCTAAAATAGAGTTTTACCCAATTGTTTAGTACCCAAATATGGCTTGATAGTGCCCTTTCTCACTTTGATCCAATTCTGACACGCCGCACGAAAACAACTATAACATATTCATACAAACTAGAAAATGATGAATGGTAAGAAGCCAACTGAAGTTAATTTAAATTTATAAATGTTCGTGTCTTGAAGCCCTCAAATTTGCGTGGTATGAAATTACAAAATTACCCTTGAAGTAACTGAATATGCCGAAATGTTCGTACATACGGTCAGTGGCCACATGAAGATAATTTGATGATATATAGTTTGGTCATTTTACACCTTCCCAAATATGGAGTTTGAAGTACAAAATTTCCCTTGAAGTTGCATCTTGAGATAAAACATTCTCAAAACACATCCAAATTCATACCATGCACCCCCAACACGTACAAAAACTCAATTATATCCCTAAAAACCTATATAAACATCAATAATAGAGGTTGTTTGGTAAACGAGCATAAATATAAGAATTAATAAGGGCTAAAATTCACATGAATAAAGGGGTATATAATTCAATATTTGCAAGGCCACCTAATCAAACCATATTTGACGTTCCATACTTGTTTAAGTATTGAACATACCAAATCATCTATAAATGTGTTCCAAATGGAGAAATAGAGAGCGTCATTCAATTTTTTCATTTAGAAGTGTGTGGAGGCCACTTTTCCTCCAATAAAACTGATGCAAAGATTCTTCAATGCAGGCTCTATTGGCCCACACTTTTCTAGGGTGGACATGAATTCTGCAAGTCATGCGAGCATTTCCAAAAGTTGGGCACTATTACTCGATAAAATATAATGCTGATGTCCCCCATACTAGAAATAGAGATTTTTGATTGTCGGGGCATTGACTTCATGGACCAATTTCTGCAATCTATTGGTAACCTCTCCATCCTTATCGCGGTTGACTACGTTTACAAATGCGTGGAAATGATAAATTCTTGGACAAATGATTATAGGGTGGTCTTAAAGTTCCTAAAGTAGAACATAATTTCTTGCGTCGGCACTTTGGCTGCGATCATTAGTAATAACGGGACGCAATTCTATAACGGTCCATTTTCTAATATGATGAGGATATATGGGGTGGCCATAAGGTTGGAAAAACCTACCACCCTCAAATGAGCGACGAAGTCGAGTTATCCAACCGTGAGATAAAACATATCCCAGGGAAGACGGTTAATCCAGACCATAAGGATTGATATTTATGGATAACTGATGAACTATGGGCCTATCGAACGACATACACAACTTCCCTCGGTATGTCCCCTATATATACTTGTGTATGTAAAACCTTCACATCTCCTCATGGAGCTTAAGGGAAAGGTTAAGAAGATGAATTTCTAGTTGTACAAGGCTTTGAAAAACATTTGGAAGAAATTCGGAATGATGCATATAAGAATGCATGGATTTATAAGGCACGAATGAAAGACAAGAATGACTAATACATATCTCAAAAATTAGTTCACCCTTATTAAAAGGTTCACTTGTACAATTCAAGATTTGATTTGTTTTTGAGAAAATCGAGGTTAAGATGGACCAATCCACACGTTGTATAAACCGTATTTCCCCACAGTGCGATTGAGATTGAGAATCTTAAGGATAGAAACATGTTTAAGGTGAATGGTCTACGGAGTCTTTTGACTAGTCTATGGAGTGAATTCCGTTAGACGACCCTATTTATGAGGTTGGATAGGCTCTACCAGCCTACTTTTTGTACTGATCAACCCTTGACATCTATTGAGGTTACATGTTTTTTTATGGGAATTGATATTTACAAAAATTCTAGAATAATTATTAACCCATAATACCACGAATCCTCCCATTTTACCAAAATAGGAGGAAGTGCCAACTCTAACAGATGGAGAATACATTCGGGCCATTACTAAATCGATTCGGACTAAGGTGTATTCAATTTAAGATGTTTGAATCGATTCAAATAATTTCCAAATCAATTCAGAACCGACATGTCAGATTTTTTTGGCTTTTAAGTTACCCCTTCCCATCACTTTTTACAATATTTCTCCCGAACTCTCCGAAAACTCTCGAGCCTTTATCAATTCCTAGCATTTTGAAACTTTATTTCTCCCACCTAAATCATTTCAAGCATCCATTTAACCACTTATAGGTATGAATCCATTCGTCCTCTTGGTTTTTCATTAAGTGATTTCCAGTGTCTATGTGTTCTTGTTAGGGTTTATAAATGTTTGCATGTTTATTGATTCAACTTGCATATTGGTGTTACAAATGCTTAAATCATGCTATTATTTCCTTCAAATGTAACCTATTCCTTATATTTGTTTTTTGTGTTTAATTCTGGGTAAAAATGTTGAATCAATGGTTCCCCCCACCCCCATTTGAACTCTTTACCCGCAAGTTGTTTGATAAAATACACCAATGGGCTCTGCATTTTTCAAACTGACACACATCTTGCACAATTATCTCTCATAATTTTTTTGTTACTTCAATATAGTTATGGTGCACATTGGTCACCCATTGACCAACCAATTTCCAGACTCTGCACCCTCATGCATGTTTTGACCAAACTTCTCATTTTTACTTCAAGTTTTGCATTGCATTAATGCTGTTTAGCATTATATTATTGTCTTTAGAGATAAAATGGAAACCAAGTCCAAATATCTCGAAGTCCAAGTAAGACATGGTTTCAGAGGATTTCTCTCAAAAGTGGAACGCTATTGCTTCAAGGTGAGATTGAAATCAATTCTCTTAATTTCTAAAAAAAAATTGGATGGTAGAAAAACTTATCTAAGCCAGGGGTAGTGAATGAAGACTTGGTGCCCTGTTTCTATGCAACCCTAGTCCTGAACTCGAATAGGATTTTTAAGGATTTTTTGCATGGACACATTATCCGTGTCTCCACTACCATCCATTTTGGACATTTGGATGGGGTAATAGGTCCCGAACCCCATGACTATCCTATTTCAAATGATACAGTATGGGTTCCCTATGCTACTCTAGTGGAGCATCTAGTTGCGGAGGCGGTTTGGACATTCGATAACCAACCTCTATGGGAGACTCCCATACCCTCCTCCACCTCATAAGCATTGATTTCCTCTTACCAAAAAAGGGTAAATCAACCCTCAAATATAACCATGAGTTTTTCCTCTACAGTCTTTTGGGGGTGGATACTCATATTAGCTTACTTGTTGTGGTACTCAAAGAAATGGTGTCCATCTCATTTAACACGCTGGCCATAATTGTCCTCCCATACGCATGTTTAGTATCGAGGATTTGTATTACGACACAGTGTGTAGTATAGGAAAGTGACAAAACTACCAAGATAACTAAGATAATAGATGATACGTCGATCAGGAAGTTTTAGGAGCGAAGTAAGAAGAGGAAGCTCGAGCTAGATACGACAAAAGAGGAATCTGAGGTGTAGAATGAGGAAGAGGAGGAGTCGAGGTATCATGCTAGTGGGGATACGCTACTAGAGGGGAATACTTATGATATAAAGGCCATGGGTTACCAGATGGATGATCTTCATGCCAACTTTACTTATTTTTAGGTTGATTACCATCGGGACATTAGCATGATCACGCGTCTTGAGATTGACATGTAAACCATCAACGTGGGTTCGACACACCATTACTGATTTATTTTATAAGGTTACATCAATAATGTTAAAGCTGATAAGCTGTAGAATCTCACCACACAATTTGAAACAATCACAATGCTTGAATCTGAATCATTCGAATAGTTTTATGAACAATTGTCCGACATAGTTAACTCGAGTTTCAATTTAGGTGAGAAAATAATCGAGATGTGCGTAATTAAGAAAATTTTTAGATCTCTTTTTGCCCGCTTTATTCCTAAGGTTACCATTCCTAATTCGCTTAGGATCTTAGACATTCTTAGGTTAGAAGAACTTGTAGGAGATCTTCAAACATAAGGGATAGATATGTTCCCTGAAATAGTTAAGACTAAGGATAAGGGGGTTATACGTAAGCCCAATCTAGAAACTGAGAGGAAGTGTCTAAAAAGAGAGAGAAAGCTTCATCCGATTTGGAGTTTGATTATGATTTAGATGATTTGTACTTTTTTGCTAAAACTTTCAAGAAATTCCTCAAACTTAAAAAGAAAAATACTTCCAAAGATAAGAAAAGTTTTGAGAAAGATAAAAAGTTTAAATCAAGCAAGAAAAATTTTGAAAAAGAAAAGAAAGATTTCATAAAGAACGATGAGGAGAGATGTTATGAGTGTGATAGAAATGGTCATAAAGCGCATGAGTGTCCGACTAGGTTGAAACGTCAAGGGAAAGGCAAAGCTGCCTTAAACGTCATGCTCAGTGATAACAAGGTCGAGTCGGTGAGTTCGGGAGAAGAATCACCGCATGAATGTAACTTCACTGAATTCATGGCTAGTCATGTTAGTACATCAAATTCACCTCACAATGATGAGGAAGCTACTAATCATGAACACCTCAATAGTGAGTCTACTCGCTTCGAGGAGAGTGAGGGAGAGAATGCTTTGAGTGTGAGAGAGAGAGAGAGAGTGACCTTCAGCACGCCTACACCGATCTTTACGTCGAATCCTTTAAAATGAAGAAATAGAATAAAGGGTTAGTTATGAGAGTTTTAGCGCTAGAGAAAGATTTAAGAGAGGCGAGAGAGAGTGAGTCCTCAGTGAGAGAAGCTTTGGGAGAAAGAGTTTATTTAGTTGAGAGAGAGAATGGGGACTTAACCAACAACGTGGATAGTCTTAAGAGAGATCTCCAAGCATTTGAGGAGACTCGTGAGAAACTTGAAGCCCTTGCATCCTAACTCGAGAAAGATCTCGAATGTGCTTGGTAGGTCACGGTAACTATCAAAGATACATCGAAGAAGGAAGGTATGATGCTCCTAGTAACCGATTTAGGAAATGTAAAGAGACCAGGAATAAGTTATGGCGGTGCATCCATTTCCCATGTCGCATTGAGCCGATTCTCGAGTATGTGATGGACCCTTATAGCTCTGGATTGAATCCACCGGGGCATCTTAACCCACAAGGAAGATTTATACATAGAAAAGAGAATCGAGATAGACCCAAACCTATCTATGTTTGCACCTTTTGCAAAAGTAGAGGTCACCTTATAAAGTTTTTCTATAAATTAAGTAGAACTAGTAGTACACACACTCCCGTACACTACTTTAGTGACTTTGGTAGTCTTAGGGAGCAAGTTGAATTTCTAGTCACAATTTCACATAGTTTATTGGAAGAATTTCAACAAATATCTTTTCCGTTTGAGAACGCTTCCAACATTCTGACTAGAGTCAACAACAATAAGGGAAAATAAAAATTTATTGTTGCCTATGTACCTAAGAGAGATGAGAAATACCTTATTATTCATGTTTTTTTGAAGGATCAAAATACTTCCCAATTATATTTTGATAGTGGGGTTTCTAAGCACATGACAAGTGATGTCTCATTTTTTACCCCCCATGAGGATCGCAAGGAAGGTAAAGTTACCTTTGGATATGGGAGTAGATCTATCATTTTAAGACGTGGTAGTGTTAAGATACCCATATTTCCTAATCTAGATGATGTGCTGTACGTGAAAGAGTTGAAAGCGAACTTAACTAGCATAAGCCAAGTGTGCGACGCAAACTTTGCGGTAAAGTTTGACCGGTCCAAATGCAACGTTTAATGTCAATCTGATAAACTTTTACTATAATGTGTGAGGACGAAAGATAATTGTTATAGGATTGTGACCAAGTACTCTTTTGTATGCAATAGTGACAAGGTCTCCACTATGGACCTTTGGCGTCAATGGCTAGGATACGTGTACTTTAGAGATCTTGAGAGATTAGTGAAAAAGATCATAGTTCGTGGATTATTATCACTTTGGAAACCAACTTCCTCAGTTTGTGGACCTTGCCAACAAGGTAAATAAATTAGAAGTCCCCATTGAAAGTTGAATAACATTACCACCTCCCATGTTTTAGAGTTGATTCACATGGATATTATAGGTCCTACTCACTAAGAGAGATTAAGTGGTAAGAGATATATTCTCGTGATGATCGGTGAATTTTCTAGATACTTGATTGTAGGATTCCTTAAAAAAAAGTCCGTTGTGGTTGAGTTTCTTACAACCAAGTGTCGTGTCCTACAAAACCAACATTGTGTCACTATTAATCAGATGTGGAGTGACAATGACCTTGAATTTAAAAAAGCAAAAAGGGATAGCTATTTCTATGAAGTGGGAATTAAACATGAGTTTTTGATCATTCACACTCCTCATCAAAATGGGATTGTTGAGAATAGGAACTGGATGATACAAGAGATGTCTAGATCCATGTTTCTTTAGATAAATGTTCCTAGATTTTTTTGGGCAGAGGCGGTGAGCACCAAATTCCATACAGTGAATAGAGTATATCTTTATCTGCACTGACTTCACATGCCTTATGAGTTATGGACATGGAAGAAGCCTAACCTATTATATTTCCAAATTTTGGGGAGTACATGCTACATCTTACGAGATAGAGAGCATTTATTAATGTTTGAATCCCAGAGTGATGAGGGGATATTTTAGGACATTCATAAACGAGTAAGGCTTACCGAGTTTATAATCTGGCTAGCTCTAAGGTTATGGAGTCAATAAATATCACGATTAGAGGTGATGAGCCATAGAAATTTCTTGATTCTAGCCCATAGTGTAAGGATGATGCACCCCTGGTGACGATCACATCCTTCCTCAAGCTACCATGGTGGACCCCGTTCCTATTTTAGGGGAGTCACCATCTTGGGTTCGAAAGAGTCATGACCCTTTTCCTATACTTGGTGATCTACACTAGGTGTCAAGACTCATGCTTAACTCAAAAATTTCATTTTCTATCTATGCAATACATCCCTAATGGATCCCAAGAATGTGAAAGAAGCACTCAAGGACGTGCATTGAATATAAGCCATGCAAGAAGAGTTTCTTTAGTTTAGAAAGAACAATGTCTGGGAGTTTGTTCACCAGCCTAGCGATAATAACGTGATAGCTACAAAGTGGATTTTTAAGAATAAGGTGGATGAAAATGGTACCATAGTTCATAATAAGGATAGATTGGTCGCTCAAAGCTACACACAAATCGAGGGTGTAGATTTTGAGGAAACATTCACTCCCATTGCTAGGCTTGAGTCCTTCCACTTACTACTCGCCATAGAATGTCATCTTCACTTTAAGTTATATCACATGGGTGTTAAGAGTTACTTTTTGAGATGACAATTTATAGGAGGAGGTTTATGTGGAACAACCGAAAGGGTTCGAAGGCCCTAAACACCCAGGAAACATCTACTATCTTAGGAAAGCCTTGTATGGGTTGAAGTAAGCACCCCATGCTTGGTATGAGAGGCTAACTTCTCTCTTAGTTCACGGCTTTAAGAGGGGCGAGTAAATACGACATTGTTTATAAAAAGAGAGAGAGAGTGGTGCTATTTTCGTTGCCTAGGTTTATGTGGACGACATAGTCTTTAAATCCACGTGCTCTCGCAATACTCACATTTTTGATGAGGAGATGAAGAGTTTGTTTGAGATGAGCATGGTAGGTGATCTTAGATTCTTCCTAGGTCTCCAGGTTCGTCATCTTGAGGATGGGATATATATATCTCAATCCAAATATGCAAGAGACCTTGCTAAGAAATTCGATCTAGACTCTGTTAAGACCGCTCGCACCCCTATGAGTTCATCGAAAAATCTTAGCAAAGAGACTTTAGGTAATGATGTAGAGTAGGATTTATATCATAGCATGATAGGTAGTCTTCTTTACCTTACCGCTAGTCGACGCGATATTAACTTTAGTGTTGGAGTCCGTGTGCAATACTAGGAATACCCAAAAGATTCACACTTGCACGTTCTTAAAAGTATTATAAAATATGTGATTAGGACTCTATCATATGGTATTTGGTATTCATTTGACACCGATGACCATCTGCTCGCCTATTCGAATGTTGATTGGGCCGAGGATGTCGATGGGTATAGGAGAACTTCGGATGGGTGTTTCCATTTTAGGAGTGTTATGGTCTCCTGGATGAAAAAGAAGACAAACTACATATCTTTTTCCATGACAGAGGTAAAGTATATAGCCTTTGGTATTTGTTGCATTCAACTCTTTTGGATGAATCAAATGTTGGAGGAGTACAACATTTCACAGGGCACGGTGACTATTTCCTGTGATAATATGAGTGCCATTCATATTTCAAGTAATCCAGTCCAGCATTCACGCACAAAAAACATTTGGATATGTGAGAACTTTATTCGAGACCTAGTTGAGGAGAAGGTCGTGTCCTTAAGCTTTGTGAGCACCGATCGTCAGTTAGCCAACATTTTCACGAAACCTTTAGATACACTTAGATTTGAGTATCTTAGGAAGTTTTTTTTTATTTGCACGTTGACTGAGATTGGATATGTTATCTAGTATAGGATAATTTTTATTCTTATTAACATCTTATTCCTATTTTTAGATTGTATTACCATTGTAATATCATTGTATTTGTATTTTTCATGTTGATATATTTTTCAAAAAATCCAAAAAGATTTTCGGTTTCTTTTTAGGAAAAAGTGGAAAGGACAAAAATATTTTATTTTTAATAAATTTTTGAAAAATCCAAAATGAGTTTTTTATTTTTTTAACACCAAATGTGGATTAACATTGAAGATGTCCAAGTCACCCATTCATTCCATATCCTTGTGACTATTTTGTAGCTTTTTGAGCCGTGATATCATTTCATTTATCTGCTTTATAATGTGTGGAGTCACTAAGATGTGATATTATGATTACTTGCTACATGTTTGACTCCTTTTCACCTTTAATGCACACGAGCACAAACTTATTTGAGTATTGCACTTACGTTATTGTAGTGTTTTCATCTCAATCCAGATTTTTAAACTAACTAAATCTAAACAACGAGATAATAAAAGTAATGCATGTAAGAACCATTGCCCGGATTGAAAAAAATAGAAAATTATTCATCTGATAAATTTGGTATATTTTAAGCAATGGAATTGAGCTGCGAAAGACATGTTGACTTTGCATAAAAAGTCACCATTTGCGAAAAAAGAGACTAAAAGACTTCAGGCACATACAAACAAAAATTCCAAGCCAATTTCTAAGAACATTGATGTTTCGCTACATATGAGCATTACAAAAAAATTTGAGGGAAAAAAGAAATAAATTCAATATGTGCGTTTTACGGGAGTTAACTCGAAGATCAATGGGTTTGCACGTCATATAAAAATCTCGTAAATCGATACATAGTTTTGGGTGTTATTGGTGTGAAAATCACATACGGTCTTGATAAGTTGATTAGGTTAAGTCAATTTCACTTGAGTTCAGCATTTTTTACACCTATGGTAGACTTTGTGATCTTGTGTTAGTGGTGTCTCATTCCTTCTTGCACATACGTTATGTTTGCCTATGTTGATTACCCTATATAATGTGTTCATACCCCTACATTCTGTTCCATGATTCGTTTTTTTTATGTTTCTTGATGGTGTGCTGTATTTGTAATATTTTTATTCTTGAAAAAATTGAAAAATTACAAGAATAGTTTCTGGAGCCTTTGAGATTATCATTGCGTGTTTGTCATTTGCATATATTTTATGATGATGTTTTATTCTTATTTGTGATGTTTTGCATTTCATGATTGGTTTCTACTCTGTCTATTTTGGACAAAACAAATGGGGGAAAACAAATTACGGGGGAGTCTGATTTATGGGGGAGAACTTTATGAATTTTATTTTATATGTCAAACTCGATGCATCGCGGGTATTTCCTTTGTATCATGTGTGTAGGTACTTTTGTAAGATCAGATTCTCATTACATTCAATGAAGACAACGTGGCCAAGAGAAAACCAAAAAGATGTGGAGATTTTAAGACTTTATTTTGAAGACATCTTTATTCTTGTACGTATCCATTTTAGGGTTTGTGAGGGTATCTAGATATTTTTATTGTCTTAGGGTATTTCATTGTAATTTGGATTTTAGGTTTGTACCAAAATAGCCGAAAAGAGGGAGATTTGTAAGAGCAATCTTTCTATCATTTGATCATATCTTAGGCTATCATAATTTTTGGCATATCCCGCTACCACTTGACCCGAGTCGTCACGAAGAATCGAATTTCCATCGTCACCAAATTTAATATGATCTTCACATTACAAAGATGTAAAACTATTTAGTATTTTGAATTTATTTATGTTTATATTGGGAGATATTTTTACTTAAAAAATTGAGGCATTTTTCTTTATTTAAAAAGTTTCAAAGTTTGTGCATCTCATTCAAACGAGATGGGATTCTCATTCTAACGAGAGTTCATTTTCTTTTGAACTCTCATTTGAAATTTACTATGATCGAACATCGAATGAGGGTGTATTTTTTGTGTCATTTCTAGCTCGTTTAAAGCTGGTTCAAATGAGATTAGCAATGTCATTTGAATGAACCTATCTTTGTTATAACGAGATGCTATTCTCGTTCGAACGAGCATAGTTTTCATTCGAACGAACGTCGATGCCTCGAATTTTGAGATTTTTATATAAATACCCATTTCGAAGGGATTTTGAAATACTTTTGCAAAAAAATCTACATATTTGGTGCAAAAGTTCTCACTTTATTTAGGTCTAAAACATCTTTTGATTAACAAATAATCAATCCCAAATATATATGTGAATTAATTTGAAACTGTAAATAGTTTCATATCTAAGTTACTCTTGTGGAGAGACCTTCTTCACTGCTGACCTTGTGGTTCTCGAGGGGATCACTGCCGAAGGAAGACAAAGGTTAATCGATGGATACCTAGGGTGGACCACCACCTGTGGACGACTTAGTAGAGAACCGTATTCTTCAGAAGTTTTGTAAGTTGTGTCTTGTAAAACTCTCAAGTGCTGATTGAAAAAATGGTTTTACTCGCAAGGGGTTTTTCCTCATATTTGCCTTGTCTATGTGCATGCTTCAATTTATCTGTTTTATCACCTAGATGATTGTTTAGGTTTAATTATATAAATTATCCATTAAGATCGCAAGAGAACTCTCAAATTGGTATCAGAGCCCGTTGCACAAATTTACTGTGTGATCTTTTTTGCAAAAAATATTTTTCTCTTGATATCAATTTTTTTGAAAATTTTTTATCTTTGAAAAATCGTGTTTTAATGGAAAATTTGTATAATCGAATGCCCATCTTTGATGGTATTAATTATGCATACTGGAAGGCTAGGATGTGGTCTTCTTTAAAGGATATAGATGAACGTGTTTGGGTAGTCATTGAGAGTGGGTGGAAAACTTCAACTGTCATAGTTGATAATGCCATCGGGCCTAAACTTGTCTCACAGTGGACAGAGTACGAATTGAAGTGGAGAAATTTCAGTTCTCGCGATTTGAGTGCCATATTGGGAGACGTCACCCCTAACGAGTTTCACCGCATTATGACGTGCACTACCTATAAAGAAGATTGGGATACCCTCCGGCTCACTCATGAGGGTACCAATGTTGTTAAAGCTTCTAAGATGCAAAATATCACCACACAATTTGAAACAATCACAATGCTTGAAACTGAATCCCTCGAGGAGTTTTATGCATGATTGTCCATCATAGTTAACCTGAGTTTCAATTTATATGAGAAAATACCTGAGACGTGTGTAGTTAAGAAAATATTGGGATCGATTCCCTCCCACTTTATTCCTAATGTTACCATTCTTAATTTTTTAGGGATCTTAGACACTCTTATGTTAGAAGAATTTATTGGAGATCTTCAAACATACAAGATTATTATATTACCTTAAATAGTTAAGCCTACGGATAAGGGGGTTGCAATCAAAGCCCAATCTAAAAAGAGAGAGGAAGCTTCATCCGATTCAGAGTTTCATTATGATTTAGATGATTTGGCCCTTTTTGCTAAAAAATTCAAGAGATTTCTCTAACTTGAAAAGAAAATACTTCCAAAGATTAAAAAAGTTTTGAGAAAGATAAAAAATTTAAATCGGTCAAGAAAAATTTTGAAAAAGAAAAGAAAGATTTTCGAAAAGAAAAAGAGGAGAGATGTTATAAGTGTGATGAAAAGGGTCACATCGCTCACGAGTGTCCGACTGGGTTGAAACATCAAGGGAAAGGAAAATCTTCCTTAAATGTCACACATAGTGATAGCGAGGCCGAGTTTGTGAGTTCGGGAGAAGAACCACCACTCGGATGTAACTTCACCGCATTCATGGCTAGTCATGTTAGTACATCTATTGCACCTCATGACAATGAGGAAGATAGTAATCATCAACACCTCAATAGTGAGTCTAGTCATTCCTAGGAGAGTAAGGGAGATAATGCTTTGAGTGAGAGCGAGAGCGACCTTCAGCGCGCCTACGCTGATCTTTAGCCCGAGTCCTTTAAAATGAAGAAACAAAATAAAGGGTTATCTATAAGAGTTTTAGCATTAGAGAAAGAATTAAGAGAGGCGAGAGAGAGAGAGAGAGAGAGAGAGAGAGAGAGAGAGAGAGAGAGAGAGAGAGAGAGAGAGAGAGAGAGAGATAGAGAGTTTTCGATAAGATAAGATTTGGGAGATAGAGTTTATTTAGTTGGGAGAGAGAATGGGGACTTGACCAATAGGGTGGATAGTCTTACGAGAGATCTCCAAGCATCCAGGGAGAGTAATGAGAAACTTGAAGCCCTTGTTTCCTAACTCAAGAAAGATCTCACACGTGCCCGAGAGGTTAAGGTAACTATCAAAGATACATTAAAGAAGGTAAGTAAGATGATCCTCGGTCCCTCTTTAGGAAACATTGAGAGGCATGGAATAGGCTATGACGATGCATCCACTTCCCATGTCTCACCGAGATGATACCCGTGTATGTGATGTACCCTTATGGTTTAACCTACCTAGAAGGGTTCCACCTCGAAAAACAAACTAATTTAGACCCAAACCTATATATGTTTTCACCTTTTGCAAAAGTAAAGGTCACCATAAAGAATTTTTCCATAGATTTGGTAGGACTTGTTGTACACACACTTTCCTACTCCACTTTAGTGACTTTGCTAGTCTTAGGGAGCAAGTTGGATTACTAGTCGTGACTTCTCATAGTTTAAAGGAAAAATTTAAATGGATGTCTTTTCCATTTGATAATTCTTCCAACATTTTGACTAGAGTCAATAACAATAAGGGCAAACAAAAGGTTATCGCCACCTGGGTACCTAAAAGAGATGAGAAATCCCTTGTAGTTCATATTTCTCTTAAGGCTCAAAATACTTCCCAATGGTATTTTGATAGTGGGTGTTGTAGGTACATGACAAGTGACATCTCATTTGTTACCCATCTTGAGGATCGCAAGGAAGACTTCGAGAAATTCTCGATATTCATCCACCTCAGATGGAGAGAGAAGTTCACGGCTTCGGGCAATATCTAGTACCTCAGTCGATTGATCATCCAACTGACCTCCGTTTATGAACTTATCTTCAAACTTCTCTGAAAATATTTAACCAAAGTCTTGAATGATGGAAGTTAAGAAGCCTTTGACAATACCAAGTGGCACCTTACCCAACCCCCGATGCCCATGCCATTACAGTACGGTCTTCCCCTCCTTCTATATCCCACTCTCACTAACACCATGATAGAGGCTATAATTGCCTAATGACTCGAAGAGTAACATAAATAAAGTGACGTTTATGACGTTAGTCGAAGGATAGTAGGGTATGAAGTAAACTATCTTGGATTGGAGAAGGCGTGTGTCAATTTAGTTTAGCTCACTCAGAAGCTCCAACACTGCACGCTTGCATTCCCCATCAAGTTGGTGTCCCCCATGGATCTAGTAAAAAATTCTACCTTATCCATCCACATGTCTCATTAGTTGACGTTACTAGTTAAATTCGACATCACATATGTCATTTAGAAAGCCATAAAAGGAAGGTCCACCCCTGACTACCTTACTAACAATCCCATGAGATAAGCTGATGTATGGATTTTTGAGTTCCCACATGAAAATATTCGTTATAGTTACCATAAAGAGTTCCAATTAAAAATATTCTTCTACGGAGCAGCTAACAAGAAGGGATATGTCATAGGGATTCTCCTAATCTCTCCCAATGATTCTCACACTCCCATCGCCATCGATTTGGACTTCCCCTACACCAATACCATAACAAAGTATGAAGCATGCACTGTATTTCACAAGACTACCCTTAAAAGAGGAATCATATCCATTGATGTCAGTGAAGACTCAACTCCCATCATAGGATAAGTCCTCTGAAAATGGAAAGTCAAATAAGAGATAATCATACCCTTTCATGCTCATCTTGAAGTGCTCGCCTACTAATTTGAGGGTATCTCTTTCCACTAACTTCATCGCTCAAGAAATAGCTTTTCCAAAACATTGGAAAAATGGACTTCCATAGTCAACATGCTTGAGGGAATAATAATGGCTCCCTTTTTAGTTCGTAAGCAGGCTGAACCCATTCACTGATACCACATAGAGCTCACAATAGAAGAAGACTGTGACATAGTTAGACGTGGTATTATGATATTTGGTGACTCCTCAAAGCATGGCCAATATCCCAAGGAGTCTAATAGGAAAGATCACACGACTCTTCAGCGAATTGATGTTTAATACATCATCTGGGACAAAGTGATTTTCAAGAGAAAATTTGATGGAACCCATTTATAATGCCTAGTAGGGGCCAATGTCGAATACGTGACGTAGAAAATCAACATAAGGGTATACGATCCCACATGAACGGTCATATTCTTTTTGAAAGATCATTCTTCAGGGATATTACTGGACCATCACGGTCTAATAGTGCACTCTTATGTCAAAAGGAGACTCAAATGCCAACTATTTGCCAATCTTCAGCACTTGCCTCCTTAAGAGCTAACAACATGACGTCATCTTAGAACTTATCAACTTGAGGTATTGGCATCATTAGGGAAGTCACTCCCAAAGCATCAAAAGGGCACAAATTCATCCTGGTCGCTATTGATTATTTCACTAAATGGGTTGAAGATGAATCATATGTGATGTTGAATGCAAAAAAAGTGGAAAAGTTCATCAGAAAGAATAGCATCCGTCGATGCGGAGATCCCTACTAGTTGGTATCAGATAATTGACTCCATTTTGAGGATGAAATCATAAAAGTAGTCGACGAATATGGGATTCAGCGGTACAAGTCCCCTCCCTACCGACCAAAAACCAATGGGGCTATTGAAGATGCTAACAAAATCCTCAATCCATAATCAATAAAATGAATGAAAGTTGAAGAGATTGAGAAGATCGGATCCCATATGCTCAATGGGGTTAACTCACTTCTATATTAACACCCGCTGTAGTGAACCCTACTCCTTTGTATATTGAAGGGAATCAGCTCTACTCGTCAAACTTGAAATAACCTCTCTACGGGTCATACTAAGAAATAAAGTCAAAAAAATCAATTGGTGAAAAAGTCGCTACGACAAACTCGCACTTTTTGATAAAAGAAGGCTAAAGACTATATACTATATACAGGGGTATATCACTGCATTTTATGATCATTGAACAAGAAAGTCAAAGATCGCGATGTGAGAGAAGGAGATCTCACTCTCAAATAAATTTTAGAACCCTTTTGGGACCCGAGAGGAAATTAAAACCTAACTAAAGTGAGACATACCTCATGAAGAAGATCCTTGGTATCGTTATGCACATAAACCTTGATGGAGAAGAGATAGTGCATCCAATCAACTTTGACCATCTAAATAAATTCTACACTTAATCCAAATCTCCTCACGCTTTGAATCTTGTCACCTCCCTTCCATTCTAAAAAAATTCACCTCTCCTCTCTTTTCAGAAATACATTAGACCCGATTCTCTCAAAATCACTTATTTAAGAAAGAAAACTTAAAAAATAATTTTCAAGCTCCGCAGGGGTATGTAAGAAGCCTATAAAGTCACTTTTGGTATGATTATTTCTTTTTCACAAATGATTTTCTCTTATCCCACTGAGAACACTAGTCTCTCTCATCATTTAAATGAAGAAAAGGATTATTTATGCCTTAGCGACCAATATAGATAATTCAAACAAAAATAATATTCTTCAAAAGGAACAATGAAATATGTCAAAGCATCCCTTCATTCTTTTATTCAAAATATATAAACAACATAAAGTATTAGTGAAAATGAAGTCCCAAAATACCTTCAAATCTATACCAGCCCTACAGACTAGCCTATCCAAATACAAGTACGCTTACTACAAAACTTTCCCTATATCTTCACAAAACCTACCTAAACAATCATAACCTACCATCTTTTCATCAAAGCTATCATCATCAGTTCACGGAGGAGCCTAAGAATCCCATCCCTGATAGAATTTCCTTATGCGATCTATGGAACGGTAAACATTGATCGGTTAGACCCCTTGAGCATCAAACCTTACAACCACTGAACCTAGTTTCCAAAACATAAATCTTCATGACCACATACCCCCATAACCATCTCCAATAGTCACCAAATATAAACCTAAGATCCAAAATAGATTGGGATGGATGGGTAGCTGACCAACGATGCTGCCAAAAGGGCCCCAAATTCATCCTCAAAGACTCAGTTAAATCCTCCAAGGGAAAGAAGTTGGTTTGCGTGGAGGAAAAATTTGCTCCCATCCCACTTGACGTAGAAGTTTTTGAGGAAGGTAGAAGAAAATTTAGAAAAGTGCTACCAGTTAAACATAATTTTAGTCACCTAGTTGTAGGACACGCTGAAGTTCAACCCATGACAACACTGACCAATAATGGTGTCTAGCACTGTACTGCATGAGAAAGTTAACCTAGTTCTTCATAAAAGGGACGAAAGCTATTAGAGGACCTCATAAATAAGTTTGGAATGCTAATTAAAATATACGTAGGAGGAACCATGATACAAATTCTCTCCAACAACCACATGAACAACATCAATGGGCCATCTCATAAAAAGGTATCCCGATCTTGTTTCAAGTCAACCAAGACATTTAATGTCTTTGGATATATGGTGGTAGTTAAAATGTGATGATAAGACATCCAGAGTAGGATCATGGCAACCTGAGGTCCGTCATCATATTGCAAGTCACCAAAAGCATCCTGAAAGTCAATCTGAAGGCTAAGATTCCGGTAAATCCATTTTTGGTATAGTGTCACTGGCACATGGAATTCAACATTATGAGGAGTATTATATTCCCCCAAGCACCAAGAGCCATGTAATATAAGGATATATGTACAACAATTTAGCTTGGGACACCTGAGGATAATGGCACAAGTCAAGCATTGTGCAAAAACACTGGGATCCATGCTTAGCATATCATACAATTCTTCACAGGTGGGAAACACCTAATCGAATCCAAAGAGTAACATATGTTCTTTAGGGTACCAGAACCTCAAGATTGCTTTCAGAAGATTTTTATCAGTAGGACAATTATGCCATAATGTAAAAGGGCACAAGTTGAATGGCTCGTAGTTGACATTGTACAAACACATGGCTTCGAAGAGGCAGGACTCAAAAGCCTCAGTAACGGTAACTGCCATCGAAGAAGGGAAAGAATCTTAGTAGAACAAAGTAAAAGTTAGAAGTTGAGGTGTGATTCAAAACTCCATCTTGAGGCCCATTTTATACTATAAATAGTCAACAAAAGATGAAGGAATCAATTTTCTACCACAATAACTATTTTTATGTACACAGAAGTTCAGGAATAGGAAAATCATGGATCAAAAGTAACTTTGACCTGACTAGTACGTCGATAGGCAGACCAAGGGGTATGTTGATTAACACATCCCCTATTTTTGGATTATTCCTATTTTTCCTCCATTCACATTTTTTAAATAAGCCATTTTTTATGGAAAAAACAATTTTAGAAAGGTATTCCCATGTAATTCTTCGTATAAAAAAAATTCGAAAATACATATTTTAATTTTTAAACATCTTTCTTACTTTTTCATAAGTAAGACCCCCTTTGAAAAGTAAAAGGAATGCATACTAGGTCATTTAATTCAAAATAAAATAAGAAGATGAAAACTACATTGTGCGTGAATATATATATATATATATATATATATATGTTCCGTTGTATTTACATTTTTCCAAGAATAAAGAAGAAAAGGAAGCAAAAAATACCATTTTTTTTGGGATGTAACACGGAATTTCAAAATGCCTACAAGATAAGCCACTACCTCAAGGATCCCGATGAATACGATCCCAACGATGGCGAGATATTGACCCTCTTCTTTAAGAGCCAGAACTCTCTTATCCCTTCCAACAGTTATCGATGGCACCACGCAAGATCTATCCACATTCCTCACGTGATAGGACATAAATCCATCCAACATCAGACATTTGACAGCCAAGATAATGACATGTGAACATTCTATAAAAGGGCCAATCGAGAAAAGGCGAGAAAACCATTAACAGAGAAAAGAAATCCGAATCAAAGTGAAAAATTGAAAGGTAGAGTGGCAACTCCCTCCGAAGAACCTCCTTAGAGAGAGGAGTAAATCTATCTATCGTTGCCTAAGGGTGATAAAGCACTCAGATAATGTATTCACCACCCAATTGGACGTGGTAAGAAAAAATGGAGAAATGATGGATGTGAAAATCCTCCATTGCCATGGCCACGCCACTCCCCGAGGTATGCACTGAAGATACCCTTACACTCTCACCCCCCAGGCCCTGCCGATGGTGGGAGAGCACCCTCCACATCATAGATAGAAGACGACATAAACCACCAGGTCATAAATTCTAGATATCCACACACTTCTGTCATATTCATGTAGAGTACATAGGGCTCACCCTCCATTACTGATTCCCTCACTTCATTTGACATCTCCTTCACCCACCCCATAAACTCAAGAGGCATTGAAAGTGCGATATATACCTAGGTGCGTAAATAGTCTCTATATCAAGCATGAATGCCCATAACCCCTGTAACCCCCGAGGCTAGATGCCAAGGATAGAGCATCAACTGTCTTAAAATAAAATTTAGTCATCCAAAATCTAAAAAATGCAAAAAAATACACAAAATCCTAAAAATAAAAATCAAAACATGACCCGATCACTTGTCAAGGCATTCAACACCATCCTCACATCCTTTAATTATAAGAACTCTTCGATTTCTTGTTCGACCTCCTCCACCGGTAAATCCTTGGGAACTACCCCGCCACACTCGCTTTTAGGGACACCATCCCATTGTTCTGCCCAATCACCTTATAAAACCATATATGTAAAAGGGACAACAAACTTTTTCAGATCTCAAACAATAATAAGAAAAGAAAAATAAATAAGAGCGATATGTAAAAGTTACTTCCAGGAGGTACACATGCCTTGCAAAAGTCTATCGGCAACACCTACATAAAGCATCCAAAGAATCATAAAGGGAAGCTAATATGAAGCTCCCGCAGCCGTACAAGTGAATTTCAGAGATAACCCGTAGAAAAGGAAAAAACCATAAATGGATGACATCACTCCTCATCTCCACAAAAAATCCCACTAGCAAAAGAAAAATAAATAAATAGGTTGCTTCTCACCTAACACCCATCAGCAACATCAATATGTTGTCTATCCATCAAGGTGCCCTCCAATTCCCCAGAAATAATCTGGTTAATACCTATTGGGGATTTTGAGTTTTAATCTTAGCAATGCACAATGTCCAATCCACTATGATATAGTGACCCTCGCACTCCAACCCCGTCAACTAATGCACATCCATTCGTGTGACCATCATCTCTCCCATGACCAAATGGAACATATGAGTAGTTTCTAACCACCTCTCACCCAAAGAGCACATGACCACTAAAGACTGCGTCGTCTTATCCAAGGCCCCCACTAGAGGAACAAACTTGACAACCTCTATAATTACCCTAGGGTGCTTCTCCCACACCTTCCCAATCACCGTCAACCCCCGAGAGCAGATGCCCTATTAATCATCCACCCTCACATAAAAAAAATCCTTAAATTTCCATCAAAAATAAAAATCAAATAAACAATACACTAAAAAATAATTGAAAACACTCACATAATCCTTCGGATTGTTCACCCCTAGGAGATATTATTCCCAGGCTCCCTCAACAAGACTATCTCATCATTCACGATCTTAAAGCTTTCGTATGCATCCTCACTCCCAAGCACTAGCACCTCCTCATCGCGTCACTCTAAGCCTGCCTAATCATCACTGGCTATAAAAGTGTTATTGGCCATGCCTTTTATCAGTGACCTTGAAGGAAGATATCTAAGTCTATTTTCTAAAGAGAGAGGGAAATCTTCATTTTTTAGAAGTGTGAAAAATGATAGACCTTTCAATTTTTTTCTAAGGGACTAGGGGTTATGTCGATCGTTAATCCCCTGGTCATGGCTATCGATAGTGATATTTCACCTTCCTGGGAGTCCCAAGAGTCTATGACCAATGCCAAGAGGAACACCCCGACCTATGCCTATTGGAAGGTCTCCTATTTCTTGTCACAAAAACTCTAAAAAAATTAAAAATATATCAAAACAATTGTGAAAAGTTAAACCAAAAGATCAAAACCTTAAAATCCATCAAAACCACAATATTGTTGCACAAAAAATATTCAAAATTTTATCAATCCCACATCATCACAAAAATCATTCTTAATCTTTTAGGCCCATAAGCCTCGACCCTTTGAATCAGGTCGATTTCACCCTTTAGGTATTCAAAAATTGGCTTAGGCTCGCAGAATTGGCATTGACCCTCTGAATCAGTTAATTTCATCCTTTAGGTCCACAGAATTGACCTCGACCCTCAAAATCAGGTCACTTTCACTCTTTTTGTCCTAAAAATTAACATAGGCCCACGAAATTGGCCTCAACCCTCGGAATGAGGTGTTTTTAACTCTTTAATTCCACAAAATTGACCTAGCCATACAGAATTAGTCTCAACCCTCTCAATTGGGTCGCTTTCACTCCTTAGATCCATATAATTGACCCAGGACTGTATCATTGGCATCGACCCTCTAAATCATGTTGTTTTTATTCTATAGGTACGTAGAATTTACCTAGGCCTATATAATTATCCTTGATCCTCTGTATCAGGTCACTTTCACTCTTTAGGTTTATAAACTTGATCGAAGCTCATAGAATTGGCCTAAATCAGGCTACTTTCACTCTTTAGTTACTTAAAATTGACTTTGATCCACCAAATCAGTCACTTACAACTCTTTTGGCCCACCAGTCAACCTAAATCCCCAATAGAGGCCTCAACGTGTTGAATTGGTCGCTTGCATCCATTAGGTCCATAGAATAAGACCTTACACTCAACACTTATCACATTCCATAAATGTGACTCTATTTCGATGATATTCACTTATCTTAAACTCGCCAACTGAGGGACTATGTATATACCACACTCGAACACCAATTTCTACTCCAAACCTTAACCCAAAGTCCACCGGGAGCTTTTGAGCTCCATTTGACTTCGATCATCTCTTGGAATCGGGAGTATGCCAATGCAATTTCACATGGCTCTAAATACCATTTCCAATGGTCCATACCATGTGTGAATCGACCTTACAGTTTACTCACACTTGTCTTTTACTCCAAACCCTAACTCAAAGGTCATAGTGAGCATTCGAGCTCTATTAAACCTTGGTAAACTCTCAAACCCTAGGGTTTCCCATTGCAATTTCATCTCATTTGTGCATAATTCAGACATATGATTAGTATTTTATGTATATTTTCCTGAAACGGTTCATGTTGGACTGCATATAGGCACTCTGGACCACCATCTATCAGTATAGTGTTACTTTACTTTGCCCACATGCCATGGATATGATGATAGGATGGCCTAGCTCTATATCGATCATTAGACCCCCTAACTTTAAAACTTTTTATTTAAGGATGCCAACTCCTCATTCTTAGGGGACCTTTCTCAAAATTTGGAGCGTTTTTGCCTCGAAATCAATGCGTCGTCTTCCTAAAATATCATTTTCCAAACATTCTCTCCACATTTCCTTACATCACTTTAACCCCACCTTTTTCATACATTTCATCACTTCACCACCAGTTCATCACCATAAAAAATCCGCCTACATTACTTTAGGAGAAAGCCTTCATAAAAGGTCTAATTCTATCCTTTTCTAGCTAATTTAACCATTTTCATTTATTGCACTTCATTGCTCTTAGAATACCATTTTATTAAATTTTACTTTCCTGCCTTTAATAATCCTCTTTTGTTACTTATATACAAAAAATATAGTTTCATAAATCCTTTAAAAAATGAAAAATAGGATTTGATACTTAAATCCAAAATTAGAAATTTCCCTCCATTTTTACCACACTTACACAACATTTTTCATGTTTTTCAACAAACCAAAATAAGGAAATTCTAGTTTTAGATTCATGGGTTAAATCTCACCCTTCTTTATTTTTGAATTACGTGTTGCCATTTTTTTCTATGTAGGAATCTAGAGTTTTGCTCATGTATCGATTAGTTTTTTTTCTTTATTCATTCTCACATTAGTATTATACACACACACACACGCACACACTTGTTTATATGTTTCTAGTAACCCTGTCATTCATTATAGTGAATCATGATCTAGTGTGTTTCTCACATTATAGGAGTTTTGCTCATGATTCGATTAGTTTTTTTCTTTGTTCATTCTCACATTAGTATTATACACACACACACACACACACACACACACTTGTTTATTGTAACACCCCACCTAATTAAATACCGGGTGGCCAGTCCCATACCAAATTAAAACAGAATATACAGTTGGTTCATTCTTAGCATCACTGTCGAAAACATTTACAACTCACCCAATACTCAAATAAGCTGGTGTTAAAAACTTTCCAATTTAAATTTCAACAAGACCTCTTTCCATTTTTAAGAATAACACAACACATTTATTTTACAACACTGATAACACAATAAATAACACAAAAGAATTTAAATGCAATTGGAATAAACATTCCCCAATAATATAAATCCTTTACAATAATCCCAACAATGTTAAATGTATTAAAAAGTTCCGAATACAATAATATTTGACCTCGATAGAAAAAATAACTAAATCCTTTGGTCGACATGCCCTAACTAAGAATACTGTGAATCAAAAGATGATAAGCGTCTAAGCAAAACTTCCATAGCTCCATAGCTCGTCACAATCAACTATGGTTGGCGTCCTTGTAGCTGGACACCTGATATAGAGATACAATAGAAGAGAAAATATGCAAGGAAACGGGTCAGAGCCCGAATGTGTAGAGTATTTTTAAAACAGCAAGTATTTAACAAGTGCAATAAAGCATTTATTATGTACATGTTAGATCCAACTCTCACTTGCAATACTCACCTCTCAACTAGAGTGCACACTTAACGTTTCCTATTAACTTCCTAGTTAATGGTTCCTCTTTTCTAGTCTCCATATTATAATTCCATTCCCATATCATAATCCCCGTATGTCCCATACCATACGTCACATTATTATCCATTTACATTTCTCCTTTATGATTTAGTTTCTCATTAACATGAATCATTATACATTAATCTGAATCGTTTCTCATTAACATGAGTTAAGCTTTTCCAATTCTAAAAGCATAAACATTAATTAACTAAATTCCATTAACATATTTTATTCACCGGTATCTACAATTATCACCGTAGATAGATCTAACCACAATATATCCATTTAATCATTTAATTCATTATATATATATATTCATATATAATACGGCACCCCGAGTCACAGCTGCGGTGCAATGCATTACTTTGCTATCATGTCCCATCATCGCAGGTCGCCGAATAGGGGACTACAGGTTCGGTAAGATTTCACGAACCACAAACAACAACAAACAAATTGGAGGCGAACATAGTTCTCGTATCCATGGGTCACGCACATACCTACGCACCCACAGTCAGCGGACTTATCAACTCCCCGATAAGTCTTTCATAGACCAATGTTCTCGAGCGACAAATCAAAGATCCCATGGATTCATCAGGATATGACTGCCCTCACGCGTAAACCTCCCACCGATAGCAAGTAAGCTAGGTATGTCATACACATAATCATCAATCAATCAAATAGGTATTATCATACCTATAATATAATATCAATAAGGTAATTATCACTAACCTAAGATATTTCCCATACGTATCATTATATCTCTTTTAAAATATCATATCTATACTTCATTAATTATCCTCGCATCCTATAACATCTCTCCACTACCGACGTCGTTAAGGTTCATGCGCGGAGCGTCTCGCAAAGCGAAATCCAAACAAGGAACCCCTCCAATACACTACTACTTAACTTTGTCAATCGAGGAGGTCCGAAAACTTAAACTATGCGATCGGGATAACCTCATAACCTCTTTCAACCAAATGTATTCTAAGCTCCCATCTCATAAGATTCAAATAGGATATTCCTCAACATATATTCAGTAAGAAGTCACTAATATCCTACTGGTCCATAACATCATTCCCCCGAACTACTACGAGTTTAGTTCTCTTTTTTTTTTATTTATTTAAGGTTAAAACCGATAGTTTCAAATCTCTTATAAACACATATTCTTTCACTTAGGATGAAACCCTCTTGTAAACTTAAGGATACCAAGGTGTTATATCAAATCACCCCTACTGGTCCTATCATAATTCCTCATACATCCCTATTTGGAATTTAACAAATAAATCTAGCAACCCAAATTCATTTTTGGGGTTTCTAAACTACCCCAAAAATTATCCCGAACATCTACGACATTAATTGTAGCCGTAATTTTTCCAATTCCCGATTTGATTTCCGAGTTGATTTCAACCCGGAGCTGTCATCTTGTAAAAATCATATCAAATCGTAGAAAAATCAGAAAAATATGCGGTCGGCGCCCACGCGACCGTATCGAAAAGATCTACAACTTTCATGTTTTGTCCGAAAGCTAAATCATTTATCTTCTTGACCGGAAATGACCCCAAAGGCTACGGGTTACTATTCATTATCTCTCCCAAAATCCCAAACTCCATTTTTCTCCATTTTTACACATTCAAACCTTCATATTAACCTCCAAAATGAGTTATGATTATTTCTACATGATATATCAACATATATGAACGATTTCCAATACTCTAAACATCTTAGTATCATCAAGGGATTGGATAAAAAACATGTTTATCTCCTTATTTCCAGAATTTATCAATATATCATCTTCAAGAACACATCAATGGTATTTCAGATTTTTCTTCAACATATTCATGATCATTTCGTGGATTAATATCATCCTACAATATATGTTTACTTCCTATATTATTTCAGTTTTCCAGAAATCCATTTAATACTCCATTATTTCTTCCAAACAATCATAATCTTCTCTTTTCATATTATTCTAACATGGACAATATACAAACTTAAATTGCCATTATCAAACACTTGCCTTTCTTGTAGGTCTGATCCTTTGGTGTAGTATATTTCAGTTGGTTGTCCCTTCTCCGGTCAAACTCCGGTGGTGGTTGGTGGTGGTGAACCTTGGTTCTTGTTATTCTCCTTCCCAAGTGGCTTTTCCCTTCCCAAGCACTCTTACACTCTCTCTAGGAAGATGGCTGCTCTTATTTGTGAAGAGGAGATGAATAACCCCCATACACTTAATCTACCAATACTTATAATAGTTCCAAATCCGTAATCACTATTCATCCCCTAGAAAAATGACCAAAATGCCCTTTCGGGTTGTCTATTCATTTCCAAATTACCCGAGACTCAAAATTAATATCCAAATAGACTTTTCTGACTATTTCGAACCTTCCGGACATAACTACACAGTCGAAATGACTATTAGATCAATAAAAAAATAAATTTCCTTTTTAATTTAATAAACTAGTCCCGACACGTCCCATACCGCGTCTGACTAAAAATATAAATTACCGAATTTATATCATACAGTCATATCAATGACATCACATTTCATATATTACCTTAATATCTTTAATTAATATTTAGAATCATCCATTTTAATATCCACCGTCCGGATAAACCCGAATGAATTAATTAATAATAAAATCTAATTAATCCATTAATTTAAAATATAACCCATTTTAAAAGTCATTTAAAATTACGGGGTATTACATTTATATGCTTTTAGCAACCATGTCATTCATTATAGTGAATCATGATCCGGCGTGTTTCTCACATTATATTATATTTTCATATTTTTATTCACTTTCGTTTCCTCAATCCCTTCAGACATGCATACCCATTTTCTCATAGTGGATTATGATCCGGTAGATTGCATATACATAGGCTTTTCTCTTTATTATATTTTTAGCAGCCCCGTCATATACTAGTATTCCATTCTTTGAGATGGACTGTAATCTGGTGTGCTGCTCATATTACACCTACATTTTAGATTATTTTCTTTCTTTTTATTTATACTCCTCAGAATGACCCATCCTCATCTATTCCATAACAAGGGTACGACGATATTTTTCTCACCTTTTTCACTCCACACACATTATACACACAAATTGAATTTTGGAGGAAAAATGAGAATATTATCATAGTCCATCAGAGATCAAAAGTGTGGAAAGGGTGTCTAACACCTTCCCATTTCGTAACATAGTCTCCGGACCCATGATCTACTTGGTTTTGTATGCATCATTTTTTCTTGTGATGTCATTTATATGAGGATGTCTATTTCTTTTAACGATTTAAAAAAAATAGTTTGGAAACTCTATTCTTTATAACCTTACCCTTCGATAATCGATTTATGTTCGTTGGTGCCGACAGATACCGCCCAAGTGGTGGAAAGGAAATTATCTTCCTCGACCCCATTCTCCGTGAGCTAGAGACTTTTTCCAATGCTAAACCCATATCGAATTTTTGATCTATTTTTAAATCCCGCGATGCCCAAATTTTCCATTTCCTTGGTTTCCCAACAGCGTCGAGCGATTAAAACTATCATAAGAATCGGATGAAAGATCTTGAGAACTTTGACCCGATTCTTCAAAGTGAATGTTAAACTTTTAGAAGGGGATTTTGATTTTTTTGAGACCCGATTTGGTCTTGTCTCCCAATTTGTTCAAACTCCCATCATCCCCACAAAAGTTTTAATTGGTGATGGCTCATTTTATCCACACAAACCATACCGTTTGTTCTTTAAATGGAATTGTTATTTTTTGAAACGTATGAACTCAAATAAGGGACCACCAACTATCCGTCAAAGTCAAATAGTTATTTGGCTGGACCCTAAAAAATTTCAACTTCTGGTGTATATTTAGTTAGAGGTTAAATTGTAGGTTATACACATTCTATTGTTATATTTTTATTTTTACTTATTGGCTAGTGTAATTAATTTAAGTTTTGTTATTCTTTTTTGTTATGCTTTGGGCTAACATGTTTTGTAGAATCACTGGACTTTTTACTTATCGGAGATCTCTCTATTTTGGTCAATATCTTTCCTTTCCTTTATTTATGTTATGTTCTTGATTCACATTAAGGATAATGCAACTTTTAAGTTAGGAGGTGTGGGATATTCTTCCCATTCATTGGTAGTTTCTTTGATTTTATCACATTTCTTACCAAGCATTATTTTTGTAATCATATGAAATTTTTTATGAAAATATTTTCTTTCTCTTTTCTCCTATGTTGGCATTTTGTCTTCTTTTTCGATGATAAATTTCAATAAATACCCAATCCAATAGATAATTCAATGTTCATGTTCTCAATTTTAGATTTTAGTCCTCAAATCATTGATATTATGAAAAATTCATGAATTAAACTTTAAACCCATTAGCACATGAGCTTTTCTGGTTTAATTGATTTCATTTAAGTCCTTTATAACTCGATAATATTTTGTTACATTTGTATATACTTAAACCAAGTAATCTTTTTTATTTTCTTCGATTGTGAGTGTTTATACATTACTCTTTCCTCATTAAAAATAAAAAATTCATCACTAATCTCAATAATATTTCATTTATTGTTCTTTAATTGAGTTCATGTTGACATGTGTTACTTCACCATGAATTTCAAAGATGTTTTGACTCGAGAATCGCATAAAATTTAGGAAAGGATCATAATCCCTTTTTATTAGTACACCCATTTTGACATTGAACTCACCTTATATATTTACCTTGTCAACTCTTTTGTGCATATATATTAGGCTTCCGTTTCAAAATCCACAATCCCATAAACCATAGCAAATGAGAGTTTTTAAACCATGCAAAACACCTTCCCTACCTTTTTTTGGAATGATACTTTGGATTAAATGATGTTCTTTCTATGTGGTTGCAATTAAGCATGTGAGAGTTTGGAAGAAAAGAGAAAAGAAGAAAACAAAAGAAAAATATAAGGAAATGAAGAAATGAAAAAGAAAGAGGACGTATTTTCTTCTTGTATATAGTGTTCAATAATCTTTGTTACTCTCCAATGTTTTAACCATTGATTTTATGGACACTATATTCCGATTTTGAAATTGCCCATAATTTTCCATTATCCCAAGGTTTCATCCCCAAACACCTTTGAGTACATAAAAATCACCCTCCCTTAATAACATAACATAAAACCTACGTTACAACCCTTGAAATTCCTATGTGATCCAAATATGAAATTTATTTTAAACTCATAGTAGTTGCAATAATCTGAGAAAATGCACTTTGCCTCCATTAATTAATGATATCCTTTTATTGAGATTGAGCTTTTTCATTTTATATATATTATTTTTCATTGATGACATGTGCGTGACCTTATATCAATTTACATTTACAAATTATGGTTGCATGTCCCATGTGTATTATACCTCGTTGTTAGTGATTTCAGTTGTTGAGTTTAATGCCCATAGAGGTTTGAGATCATGGACGCTTAAATATTTATATAGTTAATTTTTTTTGGCCAAATCATGTGCTCTATTTTCCTCCCGCATTTAAGGTTTAAATTGTAATGAAGTTATTCTAATGTCAATGATTATGGACTTTCGAGTGATTTCATTCACCATGTTAATAACTTATTGAAATCCTTTCATAATGTTAAGTTTGTCTTTTAGATTATTTCCTACCTTGGGCTAATATAATTACGCGTATGCATCGAAACACACTTAACCATTCACATTCATTTGATTATAAACATCAAACATCAATAAATTTAATTCAACAATTAAAGATTAAACTTTTAATCGAATATGGTCACAAATGGAAAATGTCAGAATATTGCTATAAACACTCTCATTATAGGACAAAGGAAGTTGAACGCGTAATATTCCAAACTTAATACATAAGGTTTCAATTGAAAGTGATTCAAATAAAAACTTAGATTTGAAGATAAAAAATCCATCAATGGTGGATAAGTGATCCCAACCCCTATTCTAGATACAAAGCATGTAAATGAACTAAAACAATATGTAAAGAGAGTAGAATAAAGATAAAATGGAAACAAACTAATTAACTTCAATTAAAATGATTATAAACTTTACAAAGCCATCAAACTAATTACAAACTTTGTAAATGGAGGGATAGAGAGTGAAAGTACCATTAATTTACCTAAGAGTTAGGTCAAAAGAGGATCTACAAGGAGTAAGAGAGGGAATAAACCCTAGGGAAGAGAAACTTTGAACCTTAAAGCGACTAAAAACTGAAATAAACTCCCTCTTAAAAATGAAGATTACAAATATATTACAAAGAAAAACAGGAAATAATTATTTTGTGTGGAATGAACAGTTACCGAATTAATTCGATAAAGACTCAAATCGATTATGGACCAGACAATCCTCTTGCTAACAGCGATCCAATTTTGACATGTCATATGGAAAAAGTCATAAAATCTTTCATACAAACTCATAATGATACATGACTAGAAGCCACACAATGATAATTCAATACCCTACATATTAGCATTTTGAAACACTCCAAATTGTTCAATATAAATAACAAAATTGCCCTTTTAAGTAGAAAACATGTTAAAATCTTTTGAAAATAACCATAACTTCCTCATTCAGGATCAAAATAAAGCATGATTGGGGGCCACGCGATGATAGTTTTATAATATACATGTTGTTATTTTTATACCATTCAAAGTTTGAAGTTTTAATTGATCAAATTATCCTTGAAGTTGTGTCTTGCTAAGAAATTATCCCAAAACACAGCCAACTTTGCATTATGCTCCCATAACACCAACGAAGCTGAATTATACCTCGAAAAGAATATGAACTTCAATAATGGAGGTCGTCTTGTTAACGAACATAAATATAGAAATTAATGTACACGAGGGGGCTAAAATGCACAAGAATAAAGGGTTCCATATGCAATATTCATGAGTGATCACACAACCTTCAAACCCCTATTTTAGGACCTTAAGCTTTGAGTTTGAGAGTACTTTAGGACGCAAAGTTGGCCACAATTTCAAACATAACAAGGGTTCAACTTCAGATTTCTTAGAATTCAACTTCGGGAAAGAATAGTTTACCTTTCACCTTTAGTTCTTAATGACTAAGATATTGCCCAAATATGCTTATTAGTTAATTAAAAGCAATTAAAAGCTTAATTAGGGAAAGGTAATCCTAATTAATTCGCTATTGTTATCACTTGGTATTGAAACTTATAAAATCAGAATACTTAAAAAATGATTATATGAATTAAATGGTGTAATTTTTATAAAGACAATAAGATGAATATTGTACCTTGTGAAATTTGAGAAATAAAATGTAAGTTACGAGGATGAATCATCCCGTGAAACTTGTAGTATGAATTACTTATACTTATCTTATGACACTTTTTATTATGAAAAATTTATATGGACTCCACATGAAATGTGAATAATACATTATGTTATGAAATTTTAATTAAAAACTTGGGAATTTGGTTAATATGCCTGATAATTGGAAATAATAAATGTAATGACTCAAGGAGGAATTTATTTGATACTATGAATTTATATATGTGTTTATAGATCTATGTTATTAATATTGGGACTTGGATGGTTGATTATTTTGTTACTATTGAAGATAAGTAAGTTGTAAGTTTCTTGATGTGGTGGTAGGAGACTTGATTGTTTGGTCATTTGTTGATGTTGATCATTGATAGGATATTAATTGTGCTATTATGGAGAATTATGTCATGGAATAATTGCTAATACATGATTGATGTTATTAGTCAGTTATTATTACTATCGATGGGCTTTACATTTCAGGATGATGGTTGTTTCTTGTGAGATTTTTGTTGATAGATAAATGTGGGTATGAATGTGGTTCATGTTAATGGATATATGTCGTAGACAAGGGAGTATACGTTGTTAGCTTAATGATGTTATCCTTGGGAGAGAGGACTTTTGGGTTACTTATAGTTAATATTGGGGCCATGCCACGCTGGTTATTTGTATATAGAGTTTGAAATGAATGAGGTGATGTTTAAGTACACTTGTAGTAATATGGAGAGTTGACTTTTGATGTACTGTAGTAATTATTATCTATAAGGATTGTTAGGATGAAGGTTGCTAAGAGGAAGGAAATGTTGTGGTAATATAAGATTTAAGAATGAATTGGATGCTTGTAACAACTATGAAGTCTCTAAGGTTAGGTCATGAAATGATGTTATTTGCGAGTTATAGAGTGAACTATGAATTTCATGCGAGTCACGTGTATTATACTAAATGGAGTTAATGTAGTTGTTATATAGTACTAGTTTTAATGTTCGTTCGCCCTCGACAATTATCTAATCTAGACAGAAGTGTATTGGGGGGTTACTGATCTGGATTTCTGACCACGCATGGAGTACATAAAAGGCTGGAATTATGAGTTTAAGTTTAGTTATTTGTGTAGGTAATTTTAGTGGCTATGTTATGAGTAATGGGTAAGTGATTATTGAGATGTGTGGCTTGATAATGAATTTATTTATGAATACTGAGATGCTAAAGGAACATGAGAAGTGTTATTTAAATGAATGAGGAGAATATGAATGAAGTGAATCTTTTACGATTTTCATCTAGTATGTGATTGATAATAATAGTCAGGTGACTTAGTACATGTTTAGGATAGTAGTTTGTTTTCTCCGAATCAATGGCCATTCTAGACTGAAGTGTATTTACATAATTCTTTGTTTGGATTTTATTTATGATACATCCCACACATGGATTCTAGAGAAGTTTAGGATATTAGTATGGTATTTGAAATGCGGAATTAGTTTAGCCCTATGAACTTCGATTGATCATGCATTAGAAATAAGAACTAGGTTTAAAGTATAAACCTAGGATTTCAAATCACGATACGTTTGCATATCTTATTGGTGATCCGAAGGAGGAGAAATATTTGATGAAGATTATAATCTTGTTTCCCTCTCATGGTCTAAAAAAAATTCTGCCAGAATCCACCGAATCCTCGAATATTGTACTATATAATCCACCCAAAGTAAGCCTTGTCACACCCTGCTTTTTGGTATGAATGAACAATAAGTACACATAAAGCAATAAATTAAAGTTAAGGAGGAATAACATAACCTTTAATTCATTACTTCAATGTTACATAGGGTGGAACCACCTCAGGGGTGAATTACACGTTTCTTATACACACGAAAATATAGAAAAATAAAAAGCGCTACCCCTTGTTGCCATTTGGTTTAATCTCTGACCATATGGTCACATACGTGAATGGTGTGACAACCCGCAATCCGAAATAAGGGGTGGCCAGCCCGATACTCCAACATTTGCGGAAATCATGGATGGAAATCATTCTGAGCATCATAACATTAAAATGAGTATACGGGAAAACCACCTAATAATTCAGAAAACGGGTTGCCAAAATTTAATTTGTTTGATTAAAAGGTTAAGTTAAGAAAATAAGTTAAACAACCCATTCTAAAAGATAGTGAAATTCCAAGATAACATATACCATACATCCAACAACAAATATACAAGGAGAAGACCGAATATGTTATCGGTCCACAGCTACATACAATGTTTTATAACAATTTAATAGGTTACAATATACAATCATTAAGCAATTACAAAGTTTTGGGCCACACGCCCGAAGAAGGACCCGATCATAATCTAGAATACAAAAAAAATGAGGGCATCTAACAAAACATCCTGTAATATCCGCAAAGTCTTACAACTCCTCAAAAACATAAGAGTAGGAATATCAACACGGACGTCCTTACGGAGGAGCACTTGAGCCGATACAATAACAGATACAACATGGAAAAATAAATGGGTCTGGGCCCGATTTTTATATGATTACCAGATGAACAAGAAGCATGATAGAGATGAACAGTTAATCATGAATGAGGTAAATGAAAATCTAACAACCTAATTAACAAAAGTAATAAGGAAATTTAAATGATTCTAATAGTGTTAACTATATAAGAGAATAAAATTTAATCATCGTTACTCCTCATATCTTTCCCTTGATCCATTCCTTAGCATGAATATAATTACCATCCTATTTTCATATGGCAATCCACATATATCAAGTCCCACTTGAATTTAGAAAGGTTATATTCGTATACATATAACGATTCTAAGACCGCCCCTCTGAGTTTCCCCATTGGGCGCGCCCCTAAATGACTATCATCTTCCAGGGTCCTATCAAACAAGGCAGTCTGGACACCTAACGCACGTCGGGAAGTGGCCATATGCCTGCGAGTGAGTTATAACCACACCCGGAATTACCTCACTAGCGCAGAATAAAACATATAATAAACCCGCATATGGCCAAGGACTATAGTCTCCTTGCATTCACTAGTCAGGGGACATCACCTCTTGCGCAAGCTTCCCTTATGATAGCATTTAGAGAGGTGTGTTTATGTAAATTAATAATTACCAAATTAAATCTCATCATCATTTCCATTAAGCATGTATGTGTTTCACTTTATTTGAAACCATAATCCCTGAATATTTTCATTAATATTCATCATGTTTTAAGTCCTGAATTATCATCCAAATAATCATCAAAATCTTACAAGTCCCAAGGTTTTATATACCTCAATAGGGCCCTTAGAATATCCAAGTATGGGTTTATAACTCTTAATTCCTAATAACTTGTGGAAAGAAAAGAAATGCCTAAGCATCACATTTTATACCCGTGGACTGAACCCCAAGTGAACCCATTCAACTCTAGGGTAACGACCAAACTCAACTAAAACTCTAGGACTCTAAGTTTACTTCATACAAGAAGGCTCCTAATCCCTAATTAAAAAGTAGAAACCTAGGAAACAAAAATAAAGTTTAAGGGTGGAAAACAGGGGACCGGTCGACCGGTCCCGAGACCGCAGTCAATCGCGTCTCAAGGTTTGGCCTACGAAGAGAAGCAGAAAGTCCAGGTAAGGGGGGCCGGTCGACCGGTCACGAACCGCGGTCGACCGCACACCAAAATTTAGACCTTGGGGGGAAAGCAATGTGCCCTCCCCCGAAGGCCCGGTAGACTGGTCCTGGAACCGCGGTCGACCGGTCATAGCAGACCTAAGACTCTTCTTCCTTTCCAACTAAAAAAACCCTTATCATTTATTACCACCAACAGATTTTAAATGCATCAACCAACCATAATTTACACCAGCATCAATTCAAATCAACCTCCAAAGATTTATAGCCCATAAATCCAATAAAAAAACCTAAATTTCTTAAACCATAATTAACCCACAACTATCAACACTACTTATTCAAATTAAATCACATAATAGCAAGTAGAAAACTTGCCTCAAGCTTTCAAATTTCAGACTTGATGAAGATGTAGGCAAGATAAATCTTCAAACCTTCAATCTCTCCTTTTCTCTTTAGGTTTTCTTCTTCTTCTCTCTCTCTCTCTAGGTCACTAATTACACTTAAGAGAAATAAGTGGATTTCAAGACATAAAATGTGCCTTTTTATATAATTGCCAACTTAATTAATAAATACCGCGTTAAAATAATACGCAACTACACATTTATGCTAAAACCAGTCAAAAGTGCCCGAATCCTCAAAATACAATATGGCACATAATTTGACTATCTCGCAGCTTCCGGAACCAACTACGCCCTCCAAATTATCATTTGGATTTTTTTTATATCTCATTTTAAGTTCAGGTTTCATTTTAAGCTAAGTGTCATTTTAATTCTTATGACACATTAAAACACATCATGGTGATATTCACCCACACATAAGGAAAATATGCAACATCTTAGTAAATATTAATTTTTCTTCCTTAAATTAATACTTACTTCACATTCTAACATTTTTTTTATCTAATTACTGTATCTAGCAAATGAATACAAAATAGGTTCTCAAAAGCGAGGGTTGTTACATACTCCCCCCCCCCCCTTATGAGAGAATTTTGTCCCCAAAATTCAAGCGTACCTTGTATAAAGAGACGCGGATACTTTTCCCGCATATCATCTTTGCGTTCCCATGTTGATTCCTTGGCGTTATGGTGACTCCATTAGACTCACACCAAGGGCAACACTCGAGACCTCAACTTACGCTCCCCATGCTCTAAATTAGCAACCGGTTGTTCTTCATATGAAACATCGGGTTGCAAGTCAAGATCCTCAAAAGGTATATGCTAAAGTCCACCTTCACACCTCTTGTACTTCTTCAAAGAGGAGACATGTAAGACATCGTGAATTTGTTGTAAAGGTTCCGATAGGGCAAGTTGATACGCCAATGGACCCACCTTAGCAATCACGGGAAAAGGTCCAACAAAGCGCGGTGCAAGCTTCCCTTTCTTTCCGAAACGCTTGATACCTTTCATGGGCGAGACTCTCATCAAGACTTGGTCCCCAATCTCCAACTCCATGTGTCTCCTACCCTCATCAGCATAGCTCTTCTAACGGTCTTGAGCTATCCGAATGTGATTTCGAATGAGTTCAATTTTTGAAGAAGTATCTTGGATCATTTCAGGTCCAAGAAATTTATTATCGCCCACTTCCAACCAACAAGCGGGTGATCTGCAAGGCCTTCCATACAAAGCTTTATAAGGCGCCATTTCGATGGTAAATTGGTACGAGTTGTTATAAGCAAACTCAACCAATGGAAGATATTGTTCCCAACCACCTTTAAAGTCGAGCATACACATACGAAGCATTTCCTCCAACATTTGGTTTACTATTTCAGTTTGGCCATCTGTTTGAGGATGATAAGAAGTGCTCAACTTCAATTCAGTCCCCATCGCCTCTTGGAAACTTCACCAAAAGTGGGAAACAAAGATCTTGTCTCTGTTGGAAACTATATTTAAAGGCACCCCATGGAGTCTAACAACCTCCTCGATGAATAATCGGGAATAACGAGCAGTGTAATAATCAGTCCACAGGGGTAGGAAGTGTGCCGACTTAGTCAAGCAGTCGATAATCACCCAAATAGAATCACAACTGCTCTGTGAACTTGGAAAGCCTGTAATAAAGTCCATCGATATGCTCTCCCATTTCCATACCGGAATCTCCGACGGTTGCAACAAACCTGTCGATCGCTGATGATCTATCTTGACCAACTGATAGTAGTGCATCGGGACACGAACTCAGAAATATCCCGCTTCATGCCTGGCCACCACACTGACGGCGCATGTCTTGATACATTTTGTCCCCACCGATATGTACCATAAATTTATATCCGTGAGATTCGGCCATCACCACCCGTCTCAATTCCCCTTCCTCAGGAATAATAAGCCTTCCATGGAAGCATAATTCACCCTCAGAACTAATCGAGTAGGACTCCGCTCTCTCGGACAGTAATCGGCGTATATGGTCTTGGAAACGCTTGTCCCTTCCTTGGGCTTCTACAATCCTTGCCACAATGGTAGGAGTAATGGTCATTACCGACATGAACACTCTCCCTACCGCATCCTCCTGACTGAGTTCTTTCCACTTAGCCTTCCAAACTTCAGCTAACTCTCCCTCTGGCTTTGTACTCAAGGCATCCGCCACAACATTCGCCTTGCCCGGATAATAATGGATATCAAATTGATAATCTTTCACGAACTCCAACCATCATCGTTGTCGCATATTAAAATATTTCTGAGAAAATAAGTATTGCAGCGATTTATGGTCCGTGAAAAGACTGAATTTCTTCGCTAGGAGATAGTGCCTCCATATCTTCAAGGTAAAGAGAATCGCGACAAGTTCTAAGTCATGCACCGGATAGTTTCTTTCATGGGGTTTGAGCTTTCGGGAAGCATAAGAAATAGCCCGTCGCTCTTGTTGAAGTACACATCCTAATCCTTGAAGAGATGCATCGGTGAAGACTAGGTATTCCAATCCCAGCTGTGACAAAGCGAGGACTGGGGCCGAAGTCAATCTATCTTTGAGCTCATCAAATGCAGCCTGACAAGACTTATCCCAAACAAATCTCACCCCCTTCTGGGTCAAATTTATCAAAGGGCTAGCAATTTTAGATAAACCCTTAATAAACCGACGGTAATAACCTGCCAAACCCAAAAAACTACGAACTTCAGTAGGTGTCGTGGGCTGACCCCACTCCCTCACCGCAACCACCTTGCTCGGATCCATCGATATACCCTGGGACGTCATAATATGGCCCAGAAATTGTACCTCCTGTAACCAAAAGCCACACTTCTCGAACTTAGCATACAATTGGTGATCTCTCAATCTTTGTAGGACCAACCTCAAATGAATAACATGATCAGATTCTGTTCGAGAATAGACTAGGATGTCATTGATGAATACAATAACAAATTGGTCCAGGAAGTCCCAAAATACCCTATTCATGAGATCCATAAATACAGTGGGGGGATTGGTTAATCCAAATGGCATAACCAAAAATTCATAAGACCCATATCTTGTCAGAAAAGCAGTCTTGGATACATCCTCTTCCCGTATCTTCAACTGGTGATACCCCGTCCTCAAATCGATTTTTGAGAAGTATGACCCTCCTCGAAGTTGATCAAACAAATCATTGATATGAGGCAAAGGGTATTTATTTCGAATGGTGACCTTATTCAACTCTCTATAGTCAACACATAGGCGGAGAGAACCGTCTCTTTTCTTTACAAACAACATTGGAGCGCCCCATGGTGACGTGCTACGCCTAATGAATCCATGCTCCAATAACTACTGAATTTGATCTCTCAACTCCCTCATTTCAACAGGAGCCATACGATAAGGAGATCTTGCGATCGATCAGGTTGCCGGCGCTAAATCAATCATAAACTCAATCTCTCGGCTAGGAGGTAAACTTGGTATTTCTCGAAAGACATCCTCAAAATATCTAATAACCAGAATAGAATCCAAGGGAACAACTACATCCCTATAAGTCTCCTCTACAATACAATACAAATAAGTACTAGTACTTCCCTCTAAACGAGGCAAAACTACTAAGAACATTTCTTTTCCCGGAACGGCGAAGACTATACTCTTCCCGTAATAATTAAATATAGCATGATATTTCATAAGCCAATCCATGCCAAGAATCACATCATACCCGACCATGTCCAGGACGAGTAAATCGGCCTCAAATCATAAATTACCAAGAGTAATTCCCATATTTTTACAAACAAAGAAAATGAGTGAACCATCACCCATAGAGGACTCGACGCTTGTAAAAGTACTCTTAGCAGATTTAATCAACTCCGTGGTCTGAGCAAATCTCCTAGAAATAAATGAATGTGTCGCACCTGTATCAAATAAAACACGACCCATGTGTCCCTGAATAAGGAATTTACCCTCAATGGCTGGTGGTGCCGATGGAGCCGGAGGAAGCATAGCATCCTAAATATGATAAACTCTCCCATACTATAGCTGATCCTGATGCAGAGGGACAACCGAATTTGGTGCATGTGGAGGAAACTGAACATATGGATGTTGTGGAGCTCTAGGAAACTGTCCCCCAATCAGCTGAGGACACTCCTTCTTATAATGACCCGCTTCCCCGCATTAGAAACACCGACCCAACGTATTCTCCGCATTTCGACCACGATTATTTTTAAACTGATTTACACCTTGGCCCTGATGGCCTCTACCTCTTTGACCACCTGGCCTGCTTGTTGTTGTGGGGCACCCTGACCGTGCCTATTATTATGGTTCCCCAAATTGAACCCACTAGAACGTTGCCTCTTTGACAAGTCCCCTTGCTGGGGATCCCTTTCTTTTTTCTTAATACTCGAAGTTTAGGATGAGGGAAAGACTCATCCTCCGCTCCCACTGCCTCCAGGCCTTCCCACTTGCCCCACTACAGTGGCTCTCTTGCCACTTTGCACAAACAATATATGTTCTTGGCAATGTAGTAATGCTGTATTCATTACCTCACCAAAAGTTTGCAATGCCGGATTACCCAACAAGTGTTGTCGGATCCTCCAGTTTAACCCTCTCATAAACTTTGAAATCTTCCTTTCTTCGGGCATTACCTTCTCCTAAACAAAACTTTCCAACCGGGTGAACTCCTCTTCATATTCAGCCACAGATCTCTCACCTTGTACAACGTCTTGCAGCCTCCTTCTCATCTCCCCTTGAATCGCGAGAGGAAAGTACTTTTGATCAAATAAAACCCAGAATTCAGAAACCGACATAGTGTCTCTCTGTTCTGGTGTAGTCATAGACTCCCACCAGTGTAATGCGACCCCAACAAGATTAAAAGTAGCAAGGACTTGTTTCTTATCCTCACTACAATCCACCATACGTAGATGGCATTGCATGTCTTTCTTCCACTGATTCACCCTTATGACATCTGAGCCTCCATCGAATTCTGGGGGCTGGACTTTTAAAAAGGATTCCCTAGCTCTCTCCCACGAAGAAGGTCCCGTAGGAGCTTGGGCATCTTATGCTCGCTGTTGAGCTTGTGGCATTTGTTGACCCACTGCTTTCATAGCCGCATTAACCGCTTGAGCCACTATGTTCGCCACATTAGCAGCATTAATTGTTCCTTATGGAGGCGGTGGAGGACCAACCTCCTCTTCTACAACCCAATTACGTCTCGCTGGGCGACCTCTCTTAAGAGGCATGTGAGATGGAGAAATAATAGAGTTAGAATACTATATAAAATAGTCTATCTTGCAAAAGATCATAGACATAAGCAACAAAGCAGTCCTAATATTAGGCTCTATATCAAAGAACGCTACGGTAGAACGTGACAAGTCCACATAGATCCTAAAAGACTCTAGAACCTGACGCTCTGATACCATCTGTGATAACCCGCAGTCCGAAATAAGGGGTGGCCAGCCCAATACTCCAACATTTACGAAAATCATGGATGGAAATCATTCTCAGCATCACAACATTAAAATGAGTATACGGGGAAACCACCCAATAATTTAGAAAACGGGTTGCCAAAATTTAATTTGTTCGATTAAAAGGTTAAGTTAAGAAAATAAGTTAAACAACCCATTCTAAAAGATAGTGGAATTCCAAGATAACATATACCATACCTCCAACAACAAATATACAAGGAGAAGACCGAATATGCTGTCGGTCCACAGCTACATACAATGTTTTACAACAATTTAATAGGTTAGAATATACAATCATTAAGCAATTACAAAGTTTTGGGCCACACGCCTGAATAAGGACCCGATCATAATCTAGAATACAAAAAAATGAGGGTGTCTAACAAAACATCCTGTAATATCCGCAAAGTCTTACAACTCCTCGAAAACATAAGAGTAGGAATATCAACACGGGCGTCCTTGTGGAGGAGCACCTGAGCGGATACAATAACAGATACAACATGGAAAAATAAACGGGTCAAGGCCCAATTTTTATATGATTACCAGATGAACAAAAAGCATGATAGAGACGAATAATTAATCATGAATGAGGAAAATGAAAATCTAACAACCTAATTAACAAGAGTAATAAGGAAATTTAAATGATTCTAACAGTGTTAACTACAAGAGAATAAAATTTAATCATCGTTACTCCTCATATCTTTCCCTTTATCCATTCCTTAGCAGGAATATAATTACCATCCTATTTTCATATGGCAATCCACATATATCAAATCCCACTTGAATTTAGAAAGGCTATATTCTTATACATATAACGATTCTAAGACCGCCCCTCCGAGTTTCCCCACTGGGTGCCCCCCTAAATGACTATCATCTTCCAGGGGCCTATCAAACAAGGCAGCCTGGGCACCTAACTCACGTCGAGAAGTGTCCATATGCCTGCGAGTGAGTCATAACTACACCCGAAATTACCTCACCAGTGCAGAATAAAACATATAATCAACCCGCATATGGCCGAGGACTATAGTCTCCCTACATTCACTAGTCAGGGGACACCACCTCTTGCGCGAGCTTCCCTTATGATAACATTTAGAGAGGTGTGTTTAAGTAAATTAATATTTGCCAAATTAAATCTCATCATCATTTCCATTAATCACATGTGTGTTTCATTTTATTTGAAACCATAATCCCTGAATATTTTCATTAATATTCATCATGTTTTAAGTCCTAAATTATCATCCACATAATCATCAAAATCTTACAAGTCCCAAGGTTTTATATACCTCAATAGGGCCCTTACAATCTCCAAGTATGGGATTATAACTCTTAATTCCTATTAACTTGCGGAAAGAAAAGAAATGCCTAAGCATCACATTTTATACCCGTGGACTGAACCCCAAGTGAACCCATTCTACTCTAGGGTAACAACCAAACTCAACTAAAACTCTAGGACTCTAAGTTTACTTCATACAAGAAGGCTCCTAGTCCCTAATTAAAAAGTAGAAACCTAGGAAACAAAAATAAAGTTTAAGGGTGGTAAACTAGAGACCGGTCGATCCGTCCCGAGATCGCGGTCGACTGCATCTCAAGGTTTGGCCTATGAAGAGAAGCAGAAAGTCCAGATAAATCTATGAGAAATCTCATTCCGTTATATATGGCACGGACCGCGGTTGACCGCACACCAAAATTTAGACCTTGGTGGGAATGCAGTGTGCCCTCCCCCGAAGGCCCAGTCGACCGGTCCTGGAACCGCGGTCGATCGGTCATAGCATACCTAAGACTCTTCTTCCTTTCCAACTAAAAAAAACCCTTATCGTTTATTACCACCAACAGATTTTAAATGCATCAACTAACCATAATTTACACCAGCATCAATTCAAATCAACCTCTAAAGATTTATAGCCCATAAATCCAATAAAAAAACCTAAATTTCTTAAACCATAATTAACCCACAACTATCAACACTACTTATTCAACTTAAATCACATAATAGCAAGTAGAAAACTTGCCTCAAGCTTTCAAATTTTAGACTTGATGAAGATGTAGGCAAGATAAATCTTCAAACCTTCAATCTCTCCTTTTTTCTTTAGGTTTTCTTCTTCTCTCTCTCTCTCTAGGTCACTAATTACACTTAAGAGAAATAAGTGGATTTCAAGACATAAACCGTGCCTTTTTCTATAATTGCCAACTTAATTAATAAATACCGCGTTAAAATAATACGCAACTACACATTTAAGCTAAAACCAGTCAAAAGTGCCCGAAACCTCGAAATACAATATGACACATAATTTGACTATCTCGCACCTTCCGGAACCAACTACGCCCTCCAAATTATCATTTGGATTTTTTTTATATCTCATTTTAAGTTTCGGTTTCATTTTAAGATAAGAGTAATTTTAATTCTTATGACACATTAAAACACATCACACATCATGTTGATATTCACCCGCACATAAGGCAAATATGCAACATCTTAGTAAATATTAACTTTTCTTCCTTAAATTAATACTTACTCCACATTCCAACATTTTTTTTATCTAATTACTATATCTAGCAAATGAATATAAAATATGTTCTCAAAAGCGAGGGTTGTTACAAATGGGTGATCAGTGTCTGTCTCTAGTAGGGAAGAGATATTATTTCCTTTCTCCTGGCGCACCTAGAGAAATGGAAGGAATTAGCACAAATATGCTAAATAGGTTCTACCAACTCTATAACAATGATATAAATATAAATGAGAGTTGGAGTGTGTATAGAAGTAATTTTTAAAATGGCTGACAAAATAAATGAATAATTCGATTATACCTTCAAAATGTTGGAAATTCATAAGTCCATAGTGATTAGTCCGTTTAAGAAAATACGATACATTACCAATTTAGTTAGAATCACGTTTGAAGAAAGTCAAGGAATTTGAACTAATAATCCCATTCTTACTAGTTAACTAAGGGGTATAGAGGTAATTAAACCATTAGTGTAACTTTATCATAAATAATCCCAAAACCTTTGGGGAAAATAACCTTCTATGCTCACAGTTTAAAGTGACAATCATTCGTATGTAGCAATAATCAGGGCTCTCAATCATCTAAAACCAGTAGGCCAAGTAGAAAGTTCTGTGGGATAATATAGTTTGCTTCATAGTTAACATTGATGATTGTACTAAAATAACACAAAAGAGTAGGGGCAAACTGAATCAATATGGTACGTGATCTTAGTTATTAGGTGAGAAATGTTAAAATTGATTCTAAAATTAAATACTGGTTATAATTCAAATACTGATGATGGTTAAAAAATAAATAGTATGGTAATATAATAATATGCACATACTCAGAGTCAATGTGGCTATCACATAGTGATATCAATAGTAATATTTCAAATATGCGAAGTATAATAGTGAAAGGGTAGGGAAAATCTAGTTGTTTGGTGATTGGTTGAATAGCTGTCACGCGGAGTATTAAAAAAATTTAGGGCTTGATATTTAATTATACAATGCGTGATATATGAGTATTAGGGTTTAATCAGTCAGTTTTGTATTTAAAACTTCCTTTAGTAAAGTTTCTGGGGCCTATGTGTAATTATCTTGGGACTTTGAAATAGAGACCTTAAGCTCATTTTGTAACTTTGGTGCAGAGAGTTTTGTCTTAAAATAGTTTGATATATGTATGGGCAAAGTTTGGGGTGCAAATTCCTAAGTTGGAAAAGTTACTAGGGGTTAATTTGTAATTTAAATAAATTTCTTTAAGTAAAAACCTTATTTTTCATAACTTTGAGCTAGGAATACCCAAACATGGTCTTATCTTATAACATTTTGATCTGAAAAATTAAATAATATTTTTTGGGAAAAAAATTAGAATTTTTTGATTGGCCACGTGCCCTCAAGCGCATGGTCAAGGTTTCTGACCAAAGTCATTATTTTCAACCTCTCAATTTTGACTTTCTAGGCTTTAAAACTTGGACTGAGGTTTTATCCTTCGTTGTTATAGCATTTGAGATGATTTTTTAACCAACTTAACATAATTTTTCTTGAGAATTTCAAATATATAAGTTTCATGGTTCGAATCTCAGTATAACTCGAGTTTCAAAATTGTGTGTTTTCATGAAATTTTGACCTAACATTCGTTGATTTATAGAGTATGACAGGGTCTCTTATGAATTGGGTTTTGTTTCTGCTATATGTGAGAGTAATTTGTTTTTGGTTTCAAAGATTTTGGTGGATTGTATGTCGAGAATTTTACATTTACAGGTTCTGAGTTTCAAAAACACTTTTGATCGATTAGCCTTCTACACGAACATTCATGGCTTTTGCCCAGTACACTTGACATCCTGGGGTTATAATGAGCCTACCTATGGCTTTAAATTAAATTTTAAGTTATTGTAATGGATTTCACCATTGAAGCTCAAGCTTTAATGGTGTTCCTACTGTTTTTCTCTATGCTACGCACTTCTACACGTAAAAGCTTGCAAATTATGAGTGTTCTGACTATATTAACTATGCAGAAAACTACTAGCATTGAAAGAATTGAAAATAAAGCATAAAATGACGAGTTACCAGAATTGAGAAAAAAATTGAGCTTTTGAACTGAACTTTGGGATGAGTTTCTACTGGCTAGGACGTGTGGTATTTATATTACTTTGAATGGGGATTCGATTGGAGTAAAAAGGACGTAGATTTGAACTTGTTAGGGTAAGTTTTGGTTATGGGTAAATGGGGGCATATGGGTTCCTAAGGTTTACCATGTGATTGTTGAACTCTTATGCTGACGTGGGGGTGTGTGTGGATTGTGGTAAAAGTAAAATTCACTAAGGTTTTGTTTTTTAGTCCTTAGTCATTGGTATAATTGCATTTATGTCCATAAAAGTACACTTTTTTTAAAGTTTATACGCATTTTGGTAATTTCAAAAAAAATATCAAGGTTGAACTATAATTTTATGTTAGTTGAGGTCCAAAGGTTTAATTTAATATAAGGTTGAGGTTTAGGGGTTCAATATATATCATTTTGAATATTTCAGGAACTCTTTTATAATTAACTGAAACTTCAAGGGGTTAAAGTTAATAAGCAAATTTGTATTATTTTAAACATAGTTCTTTTATTCTTAGAAGACTTTTGATTTTACTCATCTTACGGGGGTTTAAATCGAGGTCGTAGGTCATTTTAGTGTTTGAAAATTCTCGGTTCTTAATATCTACCAACCTAAAAAAAATTCGTCCTCGAATTTTACCTTAGAATAAGTCGGGGTATTAATCCTTCATTACTTGTTCTGGTTCCCATGTAGCTTCTTGTTGGTTTTGGTGTTCCCAAAATACTTTAACTGACGGATTTCCTTGTTTCAGAGATACCTCACTTAGTGATCAAGAATTTAAATATGACATACTTCAAATTCATCGTTGGGTTCAACTGAAATATTCTTCCATGTGATAGTATGGGATGGATCTGGTATAAATTAGCGTAACTATGATATATGAAACACGTTATGTTCCATAGACAATTCTGATTGATAGGTTATGGAGCCAATTCTTTCAGAAATTGTGAAAGGTCCAATATATCGGGGGGATAATTTTCCTTTCTTTCCAAAACATAAAATTCCTTTTCGGGGAGATACTTTTATAAATACTTGCTCGTTGTCTTGAAATTCCAATGGTTTTCGGTGATGATAGGCATAACTATTTTATCGAGCTTGGGTTGTCTTCAATTTCTCCCGAATCTGTTGAATTACCTCAGTGGTTTCTTGAATTATTTCAGGACCAAAGTGTTTACTATCTCCTCATTCTATCCAACATACCGTGGATCTACATGGTCTTCCGTATAAAGATTCAAATGGAGCAACTTTGATACTAGTTTGATAGCTATTGTTATATAAAAATTTAACAAGGGGCAAATATACATTACAATGGTTATACATATCTAACGTACAAGCTCGTAACATACCTTCTAAGGTTTGAGTTGTACATTCGGATTGTCCATCCATTTGGGGGCGGAATGTAGTACTTAAGTGAAGTTTAGTACCCATTATGGATTGCAATGCTTGCCAAAATTTTCCTATCAAAAAGAATATCTATCTGATATAATGGATAAAGGTATTCCATGTAATCGAATAATTTCTCGAACGTATAACTTGCAAAGATTTTGGAATGAATCGGTGGTTTGTAAAGGCAGAAAATGGGCTCACTTAGTAAGTCGATTTACTATCACCTAAATTAAATTATGTCCTTGGGACGTGCAAGGTAGCCGACTGATAAACTCCATGGTAATATGATCCTATTTCCATTCGGTAATAAGTAAGGGATGAAGAATTCAAGAAGGGTATTAGTGTCTAACTTTACTTGTTGGCAAGTAAGACATCTCCTTACTAAGTTCTCAATATTAGTTCTCATGTTTGGACACCAGTATGGCTTCTTCAAAGCATGGTACATTTTTGAGCTTCTGGGGTGTATCATGAATTTCGAATGATGATCTTTTTGCAACACTTCTTCTCGTAGAGATGTATTGTCAGGCACATACAATCTATATTTCTAAATTCGAGTCTTTTTTTCTCTATTATAGGAAAATTTTGGATTTTTGCTTGAAAAATTCTGTACAAATGAATCTTGGGTTTGTTTCATTAATATTGTATTTCTTAATTCGGGATGAGCGATAATTTTAAATTTTTTAGTGCAATGGGTAAGTAATCTTTAATCATATTGCTCTATGGTAGCGAAAATATCGAAGGAATTTAGATTATGAAGTCTTCATATCGGATTTCGACTTAAAGCATAGGCTACTACATTGCCTTTGCCTGGATGGTAATTAAGTTTAATTAGATAATCTATTGAAATTTCTATCCACCGTCACAGTCTTAAGTTCAAGTCTTTTTGTGTAAAGATATACTTCAAACTTTTGTGATCTAAAAAGTTTTTGAAACATACACCATAAAGGTAACAACGCCAAATCTTTAATGCAAAAACTATGCCCGCTAGTTCTAGATCATGGACTGGATAAGTACGCTCGTGTGACTTGAGTTGTCGTGACCCATATTCTACTACTTTTTCATTTTGTATTAACATACATCCTAATCCTTGTTACCTCATAACTTACATCACTAGAAGGAATGGTGAGGATATGAGTAGTAGTCAACTTGTTCTTCAACACATGGAACTGATTGGTTACATATTTCAATCCATACAGATGGAACTTCCTTCTTAGTTAGTTTTGAAAAGGGAAGAGCAATGTGTGAAAACCCTTCAACGAATTGATGGTAATATCCAGCTAATCAGATAAAAATCTTTATTTCGATAATATTGGTAGGCTTTTCCATTCCAAAATGGCTAAAATTTTAGCTGGATCGACTTAGATTCCATATTTTTTTAGAAATTACATGTCTTAAAAATTTAATTTCTTTCATTGAAAAATCACATTTGCTCTTTTTGGTTTATAACCTATGTGTTCTAAGAGTACTTTAGACTATCTTCAAATGTTAAATATGCTCTGCCAAGTCTTGAGAATATATAAGAATATCATCAATGAAAACGATAACGAATTGGTCCAAAAAAGGTCTGAAGATTTGGTGGATTAGATCTATAAAATCTACTGGGGAATTAGTTAACCAAATGACATTACTATAAATTCAACATTTTTGTAATGAGTTTGAAAAGCAGTCTTTGGAATGTTTTCCTCTCTAACACGTAACTGATGATAACCGAATAGTAAATCTATTATAAAAAAAACCCTTGCTCCTCTAAGTTGATCAAACAGATCTCCTATTTGGGGTGAAGGATACTTATTTTTAATAGTTACGAAGTTTAATTTATGATAATATATGCACAATCTAAAGCTTCCATCATGTTTCATAACAAATAATACTGGAGCTGCCCAAGGCGATGAACTTAATTAAATGAAACCTTCGATAAAAGATCATCTAATTGGGTACGCAGTTCTCGAAGTTCTAAAGAAGCCATTCGATTTGGGGGTATCGAAATAGGAAGTGTATTGGGATAAATATTGATACTAAACTCAATTTCTCTAGAAGAGGGTAATCATGGTAAATCTTCGGGAAAAACATCTTAAAATTGTTCCAACAAATTTGTAATTAAAGAAGAAATATAAATTTGAGAATTTGAAGGATTTGATGAACCTATTCCTTGGAATATAAAAGAACAATTATTTTCATTGTGAAAATGATTTTTCTTAGATTGACATTTGATATAAGCGTGATGTTCAGATAATGCATCCATTCCGATAATATTATCGAACCCACGAATATCTAATATTATCATGTTCACTCACAGAGTTCCTAGACCAAGCTGAATTTTGCAATTCCTATAACCTTGTGTTGATGTATTGATTTCACCTGCTGGTAATTAAATATTCACTGGACTAATTAAGTAGGTTGGAGATAATAGTATTAATTTAGCTATTCTAAGACTAATAAAAGAATGCGTAGCTCCTGTGTGAAAAAAAATATATGTCGAAGTATGCTGAAAAATAATTGTACCTTTAATCATGTCATGTCCATTTCGTATAGGCCATGTGGCATAATTCCTCCCACGATTCAAAATTGGTTGCACTCTCTGAGTTGGCTTAAATGATTTGGAATAGATTTTTTTTTTTGGATTTTGTGAGGATTTGTTCAATTGGCGAAGGATTGGAGATGATTTTGTCTTAGGACATCGGGGCCGAATATGTCCTATCGAATGACATTCGTGACAACGAATCTTAGAACGGGTTGTGTTTTGACAGATTTAGGAATAAGGTTGTCCACTGGAGATTGTACATGGATGGGGTCTAAATTGAGATGGGTTATGATTATATGGGTGTTCCTAATAGCTAGGGTTGGAGATCGGATCAAGGTTGACGGTTGCAACGTTAATCAACTAGGAATACTCACGAATTTGTAACGGAGCGATCCAATTCTTAATTCTAGGGTGTAGTCCTCTTTCAAACTTCTTACATCTCTTCAGCTCGATATTTATGTATTCTAGGGCATAACGAGATAGTTCAGTAAACTTAGCCTTGTATTGAGCTACTAAAATGGTAGCTTGTTACAATTTTAGGAAATCAATTGTTCATTGATTTCGCTCAGTCTCGAGAAAATACTTTTTGAAAAAAGTCTTTTAAAATGATTCCCAAGTAAAATTAGCAACATTTTGGTTACGTGACATGGATTCCCACTAGAAATCCACTTCACCTTCAAACATGTATGTAGCTAAAGTGATTTGGAGATTATTATCTATACCTACTCCATTTAGGATTTTCACAATCTGGCACATCCATTTCACAATTTCATTAGCTCCTGGATTTCCAAGAGAACATGGAGGTCGTTGTTGTAAAAATTCCTTAAGATCATTAATTATATGAAGTTCCTCGAAAACATCTTCAGGAGTAGAACGAGTAGTCTGTTGTTGTGGAGCTAACGTATTAAGTTCCTGGAGACACCTCATGATTCCTTCAGTCCGAGTCTGTTCAGGTCAAGTTCCAGCAGAGGGGTTTCAAGTACTAACCATCCTAAAATAGCATAATTTAAATGGCAAGAATTATAACAATAAATAAAGAAACAAGCCTATTTTATATAAGGTTAATTGTACAAACTATTATACATTACTATTCATAATAGTGAGGCTAACATTTATATTTTACAATATGTAAACAATTATTAACGTTAGATTCCTCTCTAAGTCAGAACGATTGCGTCATCACTAGTTGTAGTCCCGGGGCTGACTAAATAATCTTCTGGGTCTGCATCATCCATCGAGTCATCTATAGTGCTATGGGAATATCCTTCGTGTATATTACCATTTGATGTTGCTACTGGATACATCAATGGAGTTGGTAGTTCATCGGCAAATGCTAAATTTATGGCTTCTTGGAGTATGACTGGATCATTAGCAAAGTTACCCACTTTTCTCACCACCTGCATATCATTCAATGCTCTATTAGTCAATACTAGCCTCTTAATTTCGTTACTTGAACTTGACTAGTCTTCTTCCACTCTACAGATCATTTATCTAAGTTTGGCCAAAGCCTCTTCTCTAACCTGCATTTCCTAAAGATTATTTGGCTCAAGAACAAGATTAAACATAAATATATCCCATGCATTAATACTACAAAATGGATTTACCATATAATAATAGTAATAAAAGAAGTTATAAAAATCAAATAATTAATATCTTATCTATCTCTCGCATAGAATGCTAACCCGACGATATGTTTTAATTTTTAAAACATACTCGGATACCAACTTGTCAAAACATATTTTTTGGTATGAATGAACAAGAAGTACACATAAAGCAATGAATTAAAGTTAAGGCATAATAACATGACCTTTTATTCATTATTACTATGTTACATAGGGTGGAACCACCTTAAGGGTGAATTACACGTTTCTAGTACACACGACAATATATAAAATTAAAAGTGACACTCCTTTATACCATCTAGTTTAATCTCTTCCCATATGGTCATATACGCGAACAGGTGATCGTTGTCTATCTCTAGTAGGGAAGAGATACTAGTTCCATTCCCCTGACGCATCTGTAGAAAAGGAAGGAATTAGCACAAATATGCTAAGTAGGTTCTACCAGTTCTATAATAATGATATAGATATAAATGAGATTTGGAGTGTGTATAGAATCAATGTTTAAAACGGATGATAAAATAAGCAGATAGTTCTATTTTATCAAATTATACCTTTAAATGTTGGAAATTCATAATTCCATAGTGATTAGTCCCTTTAAGAAAATACGTTACATTGCCAATTTAGTTAGAATCATGTTTGAAGAAAGTCAAGGAATTTGAACTAATAATCACATTATTACTAGTTCATCAAGGGGTATAGACGTAATTAATCCATAAGTGTAACTTTATCATTAACAATGCCAAAACCTTTTGGTAAAATAACCTGTTATGGTCACAATTAAAGTGGCACTCATACGTATGTAGAAATAATCAGAGCTCTCAATCGTCTAAGATAAATAGGCCAAGTACAAAGTTTCGTGGGATAACACGTCAATCTACTTCCTAGTTAATACTAATGCTTATTGTAAAATGGCACAAAAGTGTAGGCGCAATCTGAATTCATATGGTACATGATCTCAGTTATTAGGTGAGAAGGGTTAGAATTGATTCTAAAATTAAATAGTGATGATAATTCAAATACAGATGATGGTTAACAAAATACATAGTATGGTGGTATAATAACATGCACATACTCAGAGTCAATGTGGCTATTACATAGTGATATCAATATCAGTATTTCAAATACGCGAAGTATAATACCGAAAAGGTTGGAAAAACCTACTTGCTTGGTATTCGATTGAATGGATTTCCACTTGAGTATTCAGAAGGTTTGGGGCTTGATTTTATATTATACAATATGTGGTATATGAATATTAGGGTTTAATCAATCAGTTTTGTATTTAAAACTATTTTTAGTAAAGTTTCAAGGGCTTATGTGTAATTATCTTGGGACTTTAAAATAGGGACCTTAAGCTCATTTTTGAACTTTGGTGCAAGAGAGTTTTTGTCTTAAACTAGTTTGATGTATGTATGGGCATAGCTTGGGGTGCAAATTACTAAGTTGGAAAAGTTGCTAGGGGTTGATTTGTAATTTTAAGTAAATTTCTTTAAGTAGAAACCTTGTTTTTTCATAACTTGGGCTAGGAATATCCAAACATGGTCTTATCTTATACCAATTTGATCAGAAAAATTAAATAAATTTTTTGGGTAAATTTTTTTTTTGATTGGCCACGCGCCCTCATGCGCGTGATCAAGGTTTCTGAATAAAGTCATCATCTTCTACCTCTCGATTTTGATTTTATAGGGTTTGAAACTATCACTGAGGTTTTCAACTTCGTTGTTATACCATTTGAGGTGATTTCTTAACCAACTTAACCTAATTTTTATCGAGGATTTCAAATATATAAGTTTCATGGTTCGAATCTCAGTATAACTTGAGTTTCAAAACTGTGTGTTTTCTTGAAATTTGACCTATCATTCTTGGATTTATAGTGTACGGAAGGATCTCTCATGAATTGGGTTTCATTTTTGCTATATGTGAGAGTAATTAGATTTTGGTTTCAAGGATTTAGATGGATTTTATGTGAAGAATTTTGGATTTACAAGTTTTGAGTTTCAAAAACACTTTTGATCGATTAGCCTTCTACATAAACATTAATGGCTTTTCACCATTACACTCAACATCCCGGGGTTATAATGAGCCTACGTATGGTTTTAAATCAAAGTTTAAGTTACTGGAATGGATTTCACTATTAAAGCTTAATATTTAATGGTGTTCCTACTGTTATTCTCTATCCTAGGCATTTCTACATGTAAAAGCTTACATATTATGAGCTTTCTAACTATATTAACTATGCAGAAAACTACTATAATTGAAAGTAAAGCATAAAATGATGAGTTACCTGAATTGAGAGAAAATTCGATATTTTGAACTAAACTGTGGGATGAGTTTCTACTATTTATGATGTGGAGTATTTATACTACTATGAGTGGGGATTTGATTGGAGTAAAAAAGAGGTGTATTTTGAACTTATTTAGGGTGAGTTTTGGTTATGGGTAAATGGGGGCACATGGGTTCATAAGGTTTATCATGTGTTACCATGTGGTTTTTGAACTCTAATACTGATTTGGGGGTGCGTGTGGACTGTGGTAAAAGTAAAATTCACTGAGGTTTTGGTTTTAGTTCTTAATCATTATTATAATTGCATTTATGTCCATAAAACTACACTTTTTATAAAGTTTAGGGGTATTTTAGTAATTTTAAAAAGATTCTAGGGTTGAAACTATTATTTTATATTAGTTGATGTCCAATGATTTAATTAGATTCACTTGGTCCCGATGGGTTTGACCCCATCAACAAGTCTATAAGTCTCGATCGATTATATTAAATCATTTTGGTATCCATAGTCATAAGTTAACGCTAAAAGTACTTGTCTTCGAATGCCTTGTTATAGTTCTTTGGATCAGGTTAGTGTCTTCTTGGTATCTCATCAAAATGATCACCCTAAACCCCAAACCTATCAAATGACTCCTAATGCTCCACTACAATATGTCACGACTTGTTATCCTGTATAAGTGTCATATGAATCCGGATCAACGATAATACAACCACTACCACTAGTAAGTAAACTATTAATATCAGGTTGTATTTCATCTTATATGGGTGGTCTAACAACACTGATAATATGATGTTCCTTTTTATTTTGTCAGACAACCTTACTCATTAGCCTGTAGTTTATTACTTAATTCTTCTACAAGATCCGACAATTGACGTAATAAATGACCTGCTTGTACTTAGGAATATTATATAAGCTACAACCTTTGTGATAACCAAAACAGAGAAATATTTCTATCTTTAATTTCAACATACTTGGATCCTTCCACAGCACGAGTGTCGGGCACTGTAAAATCTGAACATATCTTGAAATGAGCTTGTGTCCATTTGAATGTTCATATGGGGGTAGAAATCCCAATTAGTAAGATATTAAATTCAAAATGTATACATTTCTTACACTGAATCCTAGTATGAATGTTATAGTCCCGAATAACTAACCATAGGCCTTATCATCTCGAAAAGTTCCTTATTCCTTCCTTTTTTTTCCTACACCATTCTAAAGTAGAATACTCAGTGTAGACAATTTGGGGTGTACACCTCTCAGAAGAGTTTATGAATCATTTATCGGACATGTGGGGCATAAGTTAAACATATCCATACCATCACTAATCATCAATGAAATTAATGAAGAACTCATAACCATATCTCAACCAGATAGTCATAGGACCACACAAAATGAAATAAACCATTACCAACACATCTTTAGCTCTTTAACTTTTGGCCCTAAAGGCCTCATTGTCATTTTACCTTCTAAATAGAATTCATAAACTATATTTACCATTTCGTCTAATGAACTAAATTGTCCATTTCGAACTTGTCTTTGAATTCTCTTTAGAATAAAATAACCTAAGTGTAAGTCCTAAAATTCGGTTTGTATCAATTAGGAAGGAAATTTTCTCTTTAATAAATGTCCATTAATAGAATTCTTGTTAGTATTTAGGAGTATTGGTTAGACGGGCCTTAAAATGTATTCATCATTTAAAATGTACCAGAAGAGATAAATCATATCCCAATTTTGATTAAAAAAGGATTTTATTAAAATAATCAAATATCTATTCAAAACCAATTTTGTTATAGAAAGAAACTTTTCTAAACCAGGTACATTGGAATAATTTACCTACATTATCCATACGTCTTCACCATGATTTAAAAAAAATTCATATGGATGCATTATTCTAATAGTCCATTATTAAGAACATACCCTATTCTAAATAGTTGTCTAGTTCCTTAGAACCTTTGTAGAGAATTGTCGTCTTAATTTGTAGTTCCCAAGTATAGAAACCAGGTACATTCAAATTATACCATAACTCATGGATCTAATTTACGACTGAAACCATTACCACGTCCTTTTCTTTATAAGGTACAAAAAATGGAACATCACTGATAGAAAGCTCAAAGTGCTTGTAGTGAAAATACATGCCTTTTAAATTTATCACTAATACCGAGAGCCATTATACCTGAGTATTAGCCTTAAATTTTACCTCCCTTTTAGGAGAAAGTACAACTCTAACACCATCTATTGGCTACCGATGAGGTTCACTCCCGAATTGTGAAATGGATATGGGTTTCCCCACCATATATAATCCAAAGAATCCCTTGTTTTACTAATGATGAAAATCATTTTAAGATCACGATTCTTACTTGAGCATAATCAAATAAAATTTGTATTTAAAAATTCCCGTCGGTCAATTATTTAAAATTGAACACGTACATATAGAACTTTCATAATGGGGGGACTGGACATACTCAAAATTTAGTTTAAAAGAAACCATAAAAATTAAAATAACGTGAATTTATTATTAATACCATCTTGGGGAGACAAAGATGATGCAAGAATTAATTATATCATAATTTTAAAATATTGATAGGAATCGTGGGTTAAATAAATTTATTATCCCTTTAAGTTAGAACAATGTTCAATTATATTTTTAGTACTTAAACTTTGTTCCAATTAAATGTGACAACCCGTTGTCCGAAATAAAGGGTGGCCAACCCGATACCCCGATGAAACAGGAATCATGGATAGATATCATTCTCAGCATCACAATATCATACAGAGTATCAGGAATAACCACACAATATTCCAGAAAACGGGTTATCAAAAATATTAGTTGATAATTTAAAGAAAACACTTTCAACAACCCATAATAGAAAAAGAGGGTGGAAACTCCCACAAACATATATATATAATCCAATAGATAAGAAAGGACCGAATAAAGCATCGATCGATACAATCCATACAATACACAGTAAGTTCCATGTGTTACATAATACATCAATTATACAATTACAACCATTTGGGCCACACGCCCAAATAAAGACTGATCTTAGCTAGAAAATAATAATAAAGGCGTCTACACAAAATATCCCGTGATACCTGCAAAAATGTCACGGCTCCTTAAAAGACTTAGAGAAAAGGAAATCATTACGGGCGACCTTGCGACGGAACACCTGAACGAAAAATAGAAGATACATACACAACAAGAAATGAAGAACCGGTCAGAGGCCGGTTTTATATGATCACTAGATAAGTGACAGGTATGACAATAATGTACAGGTAAGCATGGATGATATTCTAGCATGGTAAGATCATATAAAGAACTAAGACAGTTAAATGATTATTAAAATGAAATTCAATTTTACAAAGAAATAAAAGTACTTATGATCCTTTTTCATCTTTCCTCTTTTTTCATTTCCGTCTTCTTTCCAATCCTTATCAGGAATGCAATTATTTCCATGTGCACTTTATGGCACTTATCTCAATAGCATGCTCTCTGTGGCATATACTTTGATCTTTATGGCATTAATGTTCCATCGAGTCCAACTCGATAATAGAATAGTTATAAATATATATATAACGATTCTAAGACCGCCCGTCCGGGTTTTCCCACTGTGTGCGCCCCTAAATAACCATCATCTTCCAGGGCCTAACCTAAGACAACCTGGGATCCTATCGCAAACGTCGGGAAGCAGCCATATGCCTGCGGGATAGTCAAGACCACACCCGGAATCTCCTACCCATCACAGAAACATATAAACAAGCGCTCATATGGCCTAGGACTATATCCACCCTGCATTCATTAGCCAGGGGGCTTCACCTCACGCACGTACTTCCCTTAAGATGGTATTTAGAGAGGTGTGTAACATCCATTTTATTAATTTCCATTTCATGGTTCAGTAAATTATGTTTTACTTTATCCATTCTACATTTTATGAAATGCATTATGGTATACTTCACATCATCATAATAACCTCGAAGAATATTTAAACTCCCAAGTTATCTGTCCCATAAGTCCTTGTTTGGACTTGATAATAAACCATCAAATGAGATCTAGTTTGCATTTACTCCTAAAGTCTCGAAATTCGACCTTAAGATTTCCTAGACTCTTGTTGAACTACCTGACAGAAGAAATGCCTAAACATTTATTTAAATCTCCCCCCCCCTGACAGGAACTCTAGATGAACCCCTTCGAGTCTAGGGAGTCGACCGAACTCAACTAATACTCTAAGTCCCTATTTTTACTTCATTTAAGAAGGTCCCTATGTTCCTATGAAAAGAAGAAGTTAAGGAATGAAAATAAAATGTTTGGGAAGAAAAAAGGGGACTGGACGACCGGTCCTAAGACCGCGGTCGATCGCATCTCAAGATTTGGCCTAAGAAGAAAAGCAGAAAGTTCATTTCGGCAGGACCGGTCGACCGGTCAGGGGACCGCGGTCGACTGCGCCATAATTTTTAGGCCTTTGAAAGGAATGCAGTGAACCCTCTCCCGTGGACCCGATCGACCGGTCTGAGAATCGCGGTCGACCGGTCCCTGCAGACCTAGACCAAAACGACTCTTCATCTTTCAAGCTAATCCCAATTCTAACTCATTTATTTCCACCAACATAACATAAATGCTACAACTACTACAATAAACCTCATCAAACATCCCAGAACATTCTTCAATGGATCAAAACCCACAAATACACAAAGAAAACCCTAAATAGCTAAACCATGATCAAATACATCATTCTCACACAAATAATTTATCTTAAACCATAAATAGCAAGTAGTAAACTTGCCTCAATGTAGAAAGTGCAGATTTTCTTGGTGTTGGAGCAAGAATCCTCCTCAAGTCTTTAATCTCCTTTCTTCTCTCTACTCTTTCTCTTTCTCTCTTTAGTTCTCTAGGTTTATAAAATACAATTAGGTGAATAGTGATTCACTCAAGACATAAATCGTGCCTTTAACCAAAAATCCCAACTCAATTAATCGATATTGCGATAAAATAATACGCAATTGCCTATTTAAGGTACAATCAGTAAAAAATGCCCAAAATCTCAAAACACATAATGGCACAATTTCTGACTATCTCGCACGTTTCGGAATCAACTGCGGCCTCCAAATTATCATTTGGACATTTTATAATTAAATTTAAGTTTCGGTCTCATTATTAAGCCAAATATCATTTTAATTCATATGATATTAATAAGCATAACATTGCAATATTCACCCATAGTTATGGTATATATGCAAACTCATAGTGAATATTAACTTTTCTTCATTAAATTAGCACTCAATTCATAATCCAAAACTTATATCTAATTACCATACCTAGTAATTAATATAATTTACGTTCTCATAAGCGAGGGTTATTTTGTCCCCAAAATTCAGGCGTACCATATAAGAAAATATGTGGATATTTCTCCCGCATCTCGTCCTCACGCTCCCACGTTGATTCTTTTGCATTGTGATGACTCCATTTAACTCTTACTAAGGTCACCACACGAGACCTTAACTTGCGCTCCCCACACTCAAGAATAGCAACCGGTTGTTCTTCATATGAAACATCGGGTTGTAAGTCGATATTTTCAAAAGGGATGTGCCAAAGGGCACCCTCACATCTTCTATACTTCTTCAAGGAGGAGACATGGAATACATCATGGATTTGTTGCAAAGGCTCCCGTAAAGCAAGTTGATACGCCACGGGACCAACTTTTGCAATAACTGGGAAAGGTCCAACAAAACGTGGTGCAAGCTTTCCTTTTTTCCCGAAACGTTTAATGCCCTTCATTGGAGATACTCGCACCAACACTTGGTATCCAACCTCTAACTCCATGTGCCTCCTGCCCACATCGGCGTAGCTCTTTTGACGGTCTTGGCCTATTCGAATGCGATTTCGAATAAGTTCAATCTTTGAAGAAGTGTCCCGGATCATTTCAGGTCCAAGGAATTTGTTATCACCCACTTCCAACCAACAAGCGGGTGACCTACATGGCCGGCCATACAAAGCTTCATAAGGTGCCATTCCAATAGTAAATTGGTATGAGTTGTTATAAGAAAACTCAACCAATGGGAGGTATTGTTCCCAACCGCCCTCAAAATCAAGCATGCACATACGAAGCATATCCTCCAGCATCTGGTTTACCCTTTCAGTTTGACCATCTGTTTGAGGATGATAGGAAGAGCTTAACTTCAACTCGGTCCCCATGGCCTCTTGAAAACTTCGCCAAAAGTGGGACACAAATATCTTATCTCGGTCAGAAACAATATTTAAAGGTACCCCATGAAGTCTAACGATCTCCTCGATGAACAATTGGGCGTAACGAGTGGTATCCTAATCCGTATGTACAGGCAAGACGTGTGCCGATTTAGTCAAACGGTCGACAATCACCCAGATCGAATCATGACCCCTCTGTGATCTAGGTAATCCCGTAATGAAATCCATCGAAATGCTTTCCCATTTCCATACTGGAATCTCCAGCGGTTGCAACAAATTTGTCGGTCGTTGGTGGTCAATCTTAACCAACTGACAAGTAGTGCATTGGGATACAAACTCCGAGGTATCCCTCTTCATACCTGCCCACCAATACTGATGACGCATATCTTGGTACATCTTGTCCCCACCTGGAGGTAACGTAAACTTTGACCTGTGAGATTCCGCCATCACCGCTCGTCTCAAGTCCCCATCTTCGGGAACAATAAGTATTCCATGGAAGCGTAGTCCACCCCCAGAACCAATCGAGTACGAATCCTCTCCCTCGGACAACAGTCGGTGTATCTGGTCTTGACAACCTTTATCTCTTCCCTGGGCTTCCACAATTCTCTCTATAATCGTAGGAGTAACGGTCATCACGGAAATGAATGCCCTTACCCCCGCATCCTCCTGACAGAGCTCTCTCCACTTAGCTTTCTACACATTAGCTAAGTTTCCCTCGGGCTTCCTACTCAAGGCATCTGCTACTACGTTCGCCTTTCCAGGATGATATCAAATTGGTAGTCTTTCACAAACTCCAGCCAACGACACTGACGCATATTCAAGTCCTTTTGGGAAAATAAATATTGCAGCGATTTATGGTCTGTGAAAAGACTGAACTTTTCCCCGAAGAGATAATGCCTCCATATCTTCAAGGCAAAGACAACTGCGGCAAACTCTAAGTCATGCACCGGATAGTTCCTTTCGTGAGGCTTCAACTTACGATAAGCATAGGCGATAGCTTGTCTTTCTTGCTGAAGAACACCGCCTAACCCTTGAAGAGATGCATCGGTGAAGACTAGGTATTCCAATCCCGATTTTGGTAATGCAAGGACTGGAGCCGAAGTTAATCTATTTTTGAGCTCTTCAAATGCAGCTTGACATGAACTGTCCCAAACAAATCTCACTCCCTTTCGGGTTAAATTCGTCAACGGGCTAACAATTTTTGAAAAACCCTTAATAAATTAACAGTAATAACCCGCCAAGCCCAAAAAACTACGAATCTCAGTAGGTGTCATGGGTTGACCCCACTCTCTCACCGCAATCAACTTGCTAGGATCCACAGATACACCCTGGGATGACACCACATGACCTAGAAATTGAACTTCCTTCAACCAAAAGCCACATTTCTCAAACTTTGCATACAATTTGTGATCCCTCAATCTCTACAGGACCAACCGTAAGTGAGTAGCATGGTCAGACTCTGTCTGAGAATAGACTAGGATGTCATCGATGAATACAATAACAAACTGGTAAAGGAAATCCCAAAACACCCTATTCATAAGATCCATAAATACAGCAGGAGCATTGGTTAGCCCAAAGGGCATAACCAAGAATTCATAGGATCCATAACGGGTCAGAAATGCAGTTTTGGATACATCTTGCGCCCGTATCCTCAATTGATGATACCCCATCCTCAAATCGATTTTGTAGAAGTATGATGCTCCCCTAAGTTGGTCAAACAAATCATCGATGCGGGGCAAAGGGTATTTATTCTGGAAGGTGACTTTATTCAACTCCCTATAGTCCACACATAACCGGAGAGAACCGTCTCTTTTCTTCACGAACAATACCGGAGCACCCCATGGCGATGTGCTACGCCTAATAAATCCCTGCTCCAATAGATGCTGAATTTGATCTCTCAACTCCCTCATCTCCACAGGAGCCATTCGATACGGAGTTTTAGCAATCGGTCGAGTTCCCGGTATTAAATCAATCACAAACTCTATCTCCCGACTTGGAGGTAATCCCGGTATCTCTCGAAAAATATCTTCAAAATCTCTAACAATCGGAAGAGAATTTAGGGGGACCACAACATCCCTAGATGCATCTTCCATAATACAATATAAATAAGCACTCGTACTCCCTTCCATACAAGGCATAACAATCAGGAACATTTCTTGTCCCGGAACTGCAAAAACTATGCTTTTCCCATAACAGTTTACTATCGCGCGGTATTTCACTAGCCAATCCATACCCAATATTACATCATACCCGACCATGTCAAGGACGAGCAAATCGGCCTCAAAACACAAGTTACCAAGATTAATCCCTATGTTTTTACAAATAAAGAAAATCAATGAACCATCGCCCATAAAGGATTCAACGCTAGTGAAGGTACTTTCAGCAGATTTTATCAAACCTGTGGTCTGAGCAAAACTCCTAGAAATGAAGGAGCGTGTAGCACCCGTATCAAATAGTACTCGACCCATATGCCCATGAATGAAAAACTTACCCTCGATCGCTGGCGGTGCCAGAGGAGCTGGAGGAAGCATAGCCTCCTGAATATGGTAAACTCGTCCATACTGCAGTTGCCCCTGCTAAGGAGGAGCAATCGGATTAGGCGCCTGGGGAGGAAAATGTACATACGGCTATTGTGGAGCCTTAGGAAGATGCCCTCCAACCAACTGAGGACACGCCCTTTTATAATGGCCTAACTCCCCACACTGAAAACATTTATTAGCCGCATTCTCCTGATTCCTACCTTGATTTTTTTGAAATTGTCCCGCACCCCGGCCCTGCTGGCCCCTACCTCCATTTCCACCTCTACCTCCCTGTTGTTGTTGTCCGCCTTGACCTGGCCTGTTATTATTATTATTGCCACCAGCATTAAACCCACCAAAATGTTGACGCTTGGACGAATCCCCTTGTTGAGGATCCCTCTCCTTCTGCTTGTTCCCCGAGGATTGGGACGAAGAAGATGTTCCCCCTCCGATCCCGTTACTTCCCGGTTTCACCACTTGCCCCATTACTGCAGCCCTCTTATTGTTTTACACAAATAATCTATGTTCTTGACAGTGAAGTAAAGAAGCATTCATCACGTCCCCAAAGGTTACCAAAGATAGATTTCCATGCAAATGTTGTTTTATGCGCCAGTGCAACCCTCCTATAAATCTGGAGATCATCTTCGCTTCCGGAGTCACTTCATCCGGTATAAAGCTTGCTAACCGGGTAAACTCTTCTTCGTATTCGGCCACCGATCTCTCCCCTTGTACTAAATCTTGAAGCTTCCTCTGCATCTCCCTTTGAACTACGTGAGGGAAATACTTTCCATCAAACAAGGTCCAAAAATTTATGATTGACATTGTATCCCTTTGTTCGGGTGTCGTCATTGACTCCCACCAGTGTAAGGTCGATCCGACAAGCTTAAAGGTAACAAGGATTTGCTTTTTCTCCTCACTACATTCCACTATCCTAAGATGTCACTGCATGTCCTTCTTCCACTGGTTTGCCTTTATAACATCCGAACCTCCCTCAAATTCTGGGGGATGACCCTTTAGGAAAGACTCTCTTACCCGTTCCCACTGAGAAGGTCCCGTAGGAACAGGTGCTTCTTGTCCCCTCGCTTGAGCTTGTGGCAATTGTTGTGCCACTGCAGTCATCGCTGCATTAACAGCTTGGCCCACGATATTTGCCACATCAGCGGCACTGATATTCCCCGGTAGCGGCGGTGGAGGACCAACCTCATCCTCGACAACCCTATTGCGTCTAGCAGGACTTCCTCTCTTTGGCGGCATCTGAGATAGAGAAGACATAGAATTAGAATATTATATAAAACAATCTATCTAGCAGAAGATCGCATACATAAGCAACAAAACAATTCTAACATTAAGCTCTATATCAAAGAATGCTACGGTAGAACGTGACAAGTCCGCATAGATCCTAAAGACTCTAGAACCTGATGCTCTGATACCATCTGTGACAACCCGCTGTCCGAAATAAAGGGTGGCCAGCCCAATACCACGATAAAACAGGAATCATGGATAGATATCATTCTCAGCATCACAATATCATACAAAGTATCAGGAATAACCACACAATATTCCAGAAAACGGGTTATCAAAAATTTTAGTTGATAATTTAAAGAAAACACTTTCAACAACCCATAATAGAAAAAGAGGGTGGAAACTCCCACAAATATATATATATATATATATATATATATATATATATATATATATATATATATATATATATATATATATATGTATATATATATATATAATCCAATAGATAAGAAAGGACCGAATAAAGCATCGGTCGATACAATCCATACAATACACAGTAAGTTCCATGTGTTACATAATACATCAATTATACAATTACAACCATTTGGGCCACACGCCCGAATAAAGACTGATCTTAGCTAGAAAACAATAATAGAGGCGTCTACACAAAATATCCCGTGATACCCGTAAAATGTCACGGCTCCTCAAAAGACTTAGAGAAAAGGAAGTCATTACGGGCGACCTTACGGCGGAACACCTGAACGAAAAATAGAAGATACATACACAACAAGAAACGAAGAACCGGTCAGAGGCCGGTTATATATGATCACTAGATAAGTGACAGGTATGACAATAATGTACAGGTAAGCATGGATGATATTCTAGCCTGGTAAGATCATATAAAGAACTAAGACAGTTAAATGATTATTAAAATGAAATTCAATTTTACAAAGAAATAAAAGTACTCATGAGCCTTTTTCATATTTCCTCTTTTTTCATTTTCGTCTTCTTTCCATTCCTTATCAGGAATGCAATTATTTCCATGTGCACTTTATGGCACTTATCTCAATAGTATGCTCTTTGTGGCATATACTTTGCTCTTTATGGCATTAATGTTCCATCGAGTCCAACTCGATAATAGAATAGTTATAAATATATATATAACGATTCTAAGACCGCCCGTCCGTGTTTCCCCACTGTGCGCGTCCCTAAATAACCATCATCTTCTAGGGCCTAACCTAAGACAACCTGGGATCCTATCGCAAACGTCGGGAAGCGTCCATATGCCTGCGGGATAGTCAAGACCACACCCGGAATCTCCTACCCATCGCAGAAACATATAAACAAGCGCTCATATGGCCTAGGACTATATCCACCCTGCATTCATTAGCCAGAGGGCTTCATCTCACGCACGGACTTCCCTTAAGATGGTATTTAGAGTGGTGCGTAACATCCATTTTATTAATTTCCATTTCATGGTTCAGTAAATTATGTTTTACTTTATCCATTCTACATTTTATTAAATGCATTATGGTATACTTCACATCATCATAATAACCTCGAAGAATATTTAAACTCCTAAGTTATCTCTCCCAAATGTCCTTGTTTGGACTTGATAATAACCCATCAAATGAGATCTAGTTCGCATTTACTCCTAAAGTCTCGAAATTCGACCTTAAGATTTCCTAGACTCTTGTTGAACTACATGACAGAAGAAATGCCTAAACATTTATTTAAATCTCCCCCCCCCCCCCGACAGGAACCCTAGATGAACCCCTTCGAGTCTAGGGAGTCGACCGAACTCAACTAATACTATAAGTCCCTATTTTTACTTCATTTAAGAAGGTCCCTATGTTCCTATGAAAAGAAGAAGTTAAGGACTAAAAATAAAATGTTTGGGAAGAAAACAGGGGACCGGTCGACCGGTCCTAAGACCGCGGTCGACCGCGTCTCAAGATTTGGCCTAAGAAGAAAAGTAAAAAGTTCATTTCGGCAGGACCGGTCGACCGGTCAGGGGACCGCGGTCGACCGCGCCATAATTTTTAGGCCTTTGAAAGGAATGCAGTGAACCCTCTCCCGTGGACCCGGTCGACCGGTCTGAGAATTGCGATCGACCGGTCCCTGCAGACCTAGACCAAAATGACTCTTCATCTTTCAAGCTAATCCCAATTCTAACTCATTTATTTCCACCAACATAACATAAATGCTACAACTACTACAATAAACCTCATCAAACATCCCAAAACATTCTTCAATGGATCAAAACCCACAAATACACAAAGAAAACCCTAAATAGCTAAACCATGATCAAATACATCATTTTCACACAAATCATTTATCTTAAACCATAAATAACAAGTAGTAAACTTGCCTCAATGTAGAAAGTGCAGATTTTGTTGGTGTTGGAGCAAGAATCCTCCTCAAGTCTTCAATCTCCTTTCTTCTATCTACTCTTTCTCTTTCTCTCTTTAGTTCTCTAGGTTTATAAAATACAATTAGGTGAATAGTGATTCACTCAAGACATAAATCGTGCCTTTAACCAAAAATCCCAACTCAATTAATCGATATTGCGATAAAATAATACACAATTGCCTATTTAAGGTACAATCAGTCAAAAATGCCCAAAATCTCAAAACACATAATGGCACAATTTCTGACTATCTCGCACGTTCCGGAATCAACTGCAGCCTCCAAATTATCATTTGGACATTTTATAATTAAATTTAAGTTTCGGTCTCATTATTAAGCCAAATATCATTTTAATTCATATGATATTAATAAGCATAACATAGCAATATTCACCCATAATTATGGTATATATGCAAACTCATAGTGAATATTAACTTTTCTTCATTAAATTAGCACTCAATTCATAATCCAAAACTTATATCTAATTACCATACCTAGTAATTAATATAATTTACGTTCTCATAAGCGAGGGTTATTACATTAAAACATTAAGACTAAAATTAGTGAGTGAAAATTGAATTCATTTTTGAAATGATAGAATCATCATTAAAAAGTTTTAATTTCGAATTCAAATCGCAAGAATTAATTTGATTGAATTTTAAAGTGGCATCCCTAAACCCCCAATAAAAAACAAATCACGATGGGCATCTTAGTTCCCTTGTGAAGTGAGATTTCTCAATTGGAGCTTAAATCACCCCACCTTCAATTATATTGATTTTTATCTTTTAATTATGTTTTTCGAGCAGCTCAGGAATCTTCTATTGTACATAATTGAATAACTGGCATCGTTTGGTCCTATAATTTATGACAGCGGGTCTGTTGATGAGGATATCATTTATTATGTTTTAAAAGTATACCATTGGTTCGTTCTTTGAATTTGAATCCTCTAGTTTAGAACAGCCCCGTGGTGGGACTGAACGCATTCACATTCAAATTTAGGAACTATAATTTAAGAGCCTCAAGCATGCTACTGACACATGTAAGTAATCATATCACATTATTGAAATTCCAATGAGGACCGTGGGGTTTATACGGAAACCCATCTCCATATTAATATTTTAAACTAAAGGGTATTTAAAAAAAAGTAATTCATTCAATTTTGAATGCCCGAATTAAATCCTTGGCAATTTTTCAATTCACTTGTACAAATTAAATTTCTAGATCTCACTATTTTAATCTTCAAAAAATAAAAATATTTTTAATTTAGAATAAAACACGGTGATAAAAAATGAATATGTACATGTATATTAGATACATGATTAAATTCAATTTTGAAAAGAATTAATGAAAATATATTTTCTAAGAAAACGGTGATTTAGTCCAATCTAAAAATTAAGTCCCCGTTGTGCATAATAATGTGGATTTCACTACACCATAATGACACTTTTGTAACCAATATAGTATTTAATTTATAAGTGTTTATAAAATATTCAAAATTAATAATAGTTTTTGACACTTCCAAAATTTGTTAGTGTACAAAATTGTTGCTATATTTGTTGTTTTATTATCACCAAAATCTAAAAGTATAATAGAGTCCCTCAAAAGTGTAAACAAAATTGGAGTTCTTCCACAAAAGTGTAAACATCTCGCCTTCTCACCTTCCAAGGTTTCATCTCAATTATCCCTCCCGCGAAAACCTAAGGTTTTGTTCTCTTTCATATAATCGCATCATCGGTGGAAGGTATGTATAATCACAACAAACTTAGGACTCAACGTCTAGTTATGTATAATCACAACAACCCTAGGGCTCAATTTCTAGTTTCGTCCTCTTCTTCTCGTCTTTCACAAACCTAAGGTGGAATTTGTAGTTATGTTTTTTAATCAATCGTAAGCCTAGGGATCAAAGCTAATGGGTATATTTTTATTCAAACATGTGGTTATATATTTTTATCTATATTTTTCAATATCCATTTTTGTTTTGTTTCGATTCAGTAATTGACACTATTACATAACGCGTAAAATTTAGTATCATAGGCATAAATCCAACATATGTAACATGTAAATTGATTTTGTTTTAGATTTCAAGTTCACCCGATTGTCTCTTACCTATGTGTGAATTCTAATATAGTTAATTTTTCTTCTAATTTAAACTGACAAGATCTTTATTGATCATATTTTTTATTTAGATTTTGCGATCTACATTCCGGATTACTTCATGTTCTATCTTATTCGTTCTCTTTAATCAATTTTTTTAAAGATTACATTTCATCCTAACAAATCAATAAATATTACTTCGTATGGTGTAAGTCTTATAAACTCTAGACTCGATGAAATATTAGTTTTTGAATTATTTGGTGTTATGGAATTATTATTCAAATCTAATTGAATATGGATCCTGGATTTGTTATATTACCATATGCTAATACACATTGTCCAATGTTTAAAAGGGTTATTATACCTTACATGTATTGTAGTACTTTTGTTACCAACATTTTTTCTCCCGAGCAACTACTACATGCTCTCGATTATAAAATATACTTAATTTAATAAATTTTCTTGAACATCAGGAATGGTATATAAAAGTAGACATACATTACTGGATAATATATTCAATAATAAATTCTAAAGTATGCACATATTCTGACATTTTCGCAATGTCACATAGTCTAATAAAATACCACTTGCAAACATTTCCTTATATTTTAGTTAGTTCTACCTCTTTTTTATACTTTCAATTCTATTTAGAAAATTTGGATCATGATGCAAGATTAATGGTCCTATCTTTACCATTACAAAGTTAGGTACATTGGGTGGGATATGGTCCAAGCGAGGATACTTGAGAGCCAATTGATAATATACGGGATATGTAATTTCTAATATGTTTCATGCTTTTTTTTTCTTGAATTTGGATGTTTCAATTATAATTTATTTTGTTTCTTAGTAAATTTCAAGACTATGTATGGGATTTTATAGCTTGACCTTTTTTTAGTGATGAGACTTTTTAGAATTGAGGAGTTTTTTCACCATCTTTAGTTTATTTACGAGCTCTATTTTTTCCCTCGAGATTAATGTCTTTTACTTTTCTTAGTTAGGGTTTCAATCTACCTCTAAAGCAAGTATTTTATGTATGCCACAAAGCAGTGGATGAAGAATCTAGATCTTTAACCGTGGACCTAATCGATTGATCGGTCTCATTTTTTTCTTTCGTCAATTTTGCTATTTTATAGATTGTCTCATGTCTATGGTAATGTCGAAGGTGTGTACTTATTTAATTGAATGATTACATATTGACTTTGTACCACATTTATTATTTTTCATTATTTAGTAAGTACCCCTTTTAATGATTGGTAGTTTTCAAATTTTGGTAGGATGCAATGATGAACTGGTCTACTTATTGCACATTTTCTATTACTTGATATAAATGGAACGTAGTTGATAATGGAGTGGTTTATGTAAGACATATGATAATTTGAAAACTTTAATGTCCAATTCGGATGATCCTAGAAATGTTCTTCAAAGTTGGGATTCGACGTTTGTTTATTGGTGCAGTTGGGTTCACGTGACATGGAATAGTGAGAGTAGTGTTGCAAGAGTGTGAGCCTTTTAATTACTTTTTATTAGTGATTATTTTTTATTTTTGTTGTGTGGCGGCGTGCGTTGGTTGATTAGTTTATGTTGAACTTAGTGATCTTGGGAATACAAACTAATCTAGTGGATTAGTTCAATAGCTTGGTCAACTATCGAATTTGTGGTACTTGTAACGTATACTTGTGTGGAGTGGAATTTATGTTGTTGTATGTTGTACTTGTTGGAGGTTCTTGCCATGTTATTTCGAAGAATGTTCCAATTAAATACAAATTTTGGATATTTTCATGAACCATTGACAACACTTCCCTCATGTGTACAAGCATAGACGAAGTCACATAGGGATTAGATGGGGCCATTCCCCTCCCCCCTCAACTTTTTATAAGTCTTGGATACTGTATACATTTATAATAGTCTATTAGTCTAATAAGTGGTTCCACTAATTCTTTTTATGATACTCTTTGTTTTTTGATTTTGATTTTTTGATAAGTCTCACATCCCATGTTAAAAAAAATTTTAAGCATGATGGAAACTTTTTTCCAACCCTTGTTATATTGATAAAAAGTCTCATCAATAAATTAGTCTTATATTGTGATCCTGTAAGTTCTAAAGTATACATTAATAGATTAAAATTCTAAAAGCTCATCAAGAATTTCGTCATTTCTTTTATGTTCAACATATCTTTACTCTTAGGATTATGCACTCCAACTTTTATTACTTCACTCAATATTATGGGTTGGAAATTCTATGCTTACCAAAAATTTGCATCATCGGATGTCATGAAATGCATGAAAGGTATTATACGTAAATGGTGCTACTCACATGTACAAGTCATTTACAATATTTTTGGTGATTACATTATTTTCCTTATGAGTTTTACTTGTATATTCCAATAAGAAGGTTGATTGTTTTTACTTTGATTATTTTTTTACGTAATTTTTACTGACTTCTTTATGCACATCAACTTGTGAAATTAAACACGCTCAATATTTACATTTAAGATATGATAAGCATAATATTAGTTTAAGAGATCTATCAAATAACATGGAGTTCTTCTTAGATAGTTCTGATTTTCTTTTTCTTATTTGTTTTTAATGATTTTTTTAAGAAAACCCAAAAAGTTACTAGTTTTTTGCTTCATCCCCTGAATTTGTTTCTATTTCCATCATTATGAATTTTTGTTTTGATCCAAACAAACAATTTGTGTCCTTCATTAGTGAAATTCACATTTTACATCATACGATGTCGCCTATGTACTCTTATAGAGCTCAACAAAACATTTTGAGAAAAAAATGGGATCAACTATGATACTCAGACATTGACATTAGTTTTTATCTTCATTTTCTGAATATCTGCCTATGACATAGTCAACACGATTTGTTAAAATATTGAGCTTTTAGTAATAGAATTGATCATGTGATAATGGACCCATTTTTTTTCACATTATTTAAGATATTCAATATTTGGGTACATTCAAGTGAGTTGAATATTTTTTCAGTAAGAAGGTAATGAGTTTTCTAGTGTGTTTAAAATGGGGTGATTATGAATTGTTCTTAGAGTAAAGAAGTCATTTTTCTTTATCAGCTAAATTTCAAGGTATATCTTACCTTTTGTTATAATCATGATTATCGTCGCGACTGATAATCGTGACTTGCACCATGGTTATAAGGATGGACAAATTATTAACCAATTGCATCACTATATATCCCAAATGCACATAGATAATGTATGTACGCATGAATGCCTGCTCAAATAACTTATAAATTGGTAGATCTAGATGTTCCAGACCAAATATGTGGCATGACTGTACAATCTTCAAGCTTACAAAAATATTGTATAGAAGTAGGATCATAATAATAAATGCCTCTAACAATGTAAGGTTAAGGTTGGCGTGTTCAATTTAAATGGGTAGTATTGTTGTAAGTCAGTTAAGCATTCAATCACTTCGTTCTTTTTTAGTTACATTGAACTAACATTATTATAAGTGAGTTAACCAGTTCTTTATAGTTAGTTACTCAGTTAAAATTTAGTTTAGATTGTTAAAAGCTTATTGTTAGTCGCTTTGATTAGTTGTTGTTAGAAGTTAAAAGTCATTTAGAGTGTATGCCCATTATAAATGAAGAACTTCCCAACTTCCTTATTTCCATTAAAAATGGATGAAAATATCGGGGACTTGTGCTATTTATAAACAATTTTTAAATCACAACTGTTAGGAATTAAGGTAAAACTAACCTTGTTTTAGTCTTTCTAATCCTTCAGTGTCTAATTTATTTCCCTCAAAACTTAAATTTATTATTTCAACCTTTATGATGTAGGCAGAGTTGTATCAGATGGTTAACATATTGTGTTTTTAAGTTAACCAATGAAAATCTTAAGATTCCTTGTCTTCGTTTGGGACCTTTACATTTTGTCATTAACCGAATCTGAGCCGTTGAATCACCCAGATAAAGGAGATTACAAAAAAAAATGTTTGAAACACGATAATCGAATCTATTTACGAACGTGCATATTACTAGTTTTTTCATTAATTATTATTTTTCAGTTCGTGTTTCCTTAAATTTCTTTCTAGTTTTCTACATTTTGAATAATTATAGCATGTAAAACCTAATGTGTGGGTTGTATGATTATGTGATCTGATTTGAGTTTTCAAACCCGAACACAAAGGTTTTAACTACATAACCCATATATGGGAGTAATACATCAAGGTCTGTTATTTCGTGCATAAATTATATCATTTATTAGCCTAGTTTCTAATTTTTAATCCATACCAGTTGATGATGATGGAAATTGGGTTGGTAAGAATGAAACATGCCATCAAAGCTATACTGACCATTATAAGGTATTTAAGCATAATAAAGTAAATATAGAAGATAAAACATAAGATATAGAGTGGTTCAACTATAAAATAAGCCTCCGTCCACTTTAGTGACTTATTCTCGTTATTCACATGTAATAGTACAAGATTGGGTGGCCTTTATAGGCATACACGAGACAAGCAAGGCTTAATGCATGGACTTATGGGTTATGCACTGAGAGGGATACGACCTGATAAGCTAGGCTGTAGAGTGGCTGCGAATCGATGTAGCTCAAGTGACCATAGTAGATCTGAGTGAACTCTCAGGTGAAAAGAGAGAGTTAGTGGAGATTGTGGCAGAGCTTCACTGCCAAACATGTCCTTACTAAATGAGGAGGTGAGCATTTCTACTTATATAAGTCTAGGGAAGGGTCATGTGCATAGTGCACTGATATATGGATAAGTGTTGTTGAGGTGGAATCTTTTAAGAAGGTGGACAGTCGGTAAGTGATATGATTATGTGGAAATGTCTGTGGTAGGCATGCACTCTTGGTGAGTTAGGAGGCCGTGACCTGTTAGAGTCATTGTGGTGACCCCTTAAGATGCTGAATAGGGTAGAGTTTCGCGACCCGTTTGAGACCTAAGTAGCGAAGTGTATCCAAACCTTCTACAACCCTACTGCTTATCTTATTACGGTGTGGCATTGAGGCAATGTGTCATGTGATCATAGGATAACCAATATTGGGAGTATCATTAACACATACATGCCTCTAATAGGCTACGACTTCCTAACTCACCAGGAGTGCATCCTTGCCACAAACATTGTCAAATCAGCCTACTAAAATTAATTCATCACACTAACACTTATCCATATATCACTTGCACTATAAACGTGACCCCTCCCCGGAACTCTATAAATAAAAGTGATCACATTCTCATTTAACAAGGACATATTTGGCAGTGAAGCTCTGCCAAACTCTCCTCCCTCCCCCCTCTCTCTCTCTCTCTCTCTCTCTCTCTTTCTCTCTCTCTCTCTCTCTCTTCAATTGGTAGTTAACTTAGGTTTACTCCGATCATCTGAGCTACATAGGTCCGCGAACCTTCTATAACCTATCTTATCAGGCCACATCCCTCTCTACAGATAACCCACATGTCCATGCATTAAGCATTACTTATGTTTTGTACGCCTCTAAAGGCCACCAAATCTTATACTATTACATGTGAATAATGATAATGAGGGACCAAAGTGGATGTAGGATCATTTTATAGACGAACCACTCTATATATTATATTCCTTCTCTCTATGTTTACTTTATTATGCTTTATATACTTTATGATGGTTGGGTATAGCTTTGATGGAATATTTCATTCGTATCGATCAAATTTTCATCATCATCGTTTTAGCACCATACGTGGAAATTGAGGTGTTCTACCAAGTTCCTCTAAATCGGGTCTATTATAACTTATTTTATCCACGAGAATCTCCCGATCATTATCTCATGGGTGAAGCTTCGGTTATTTTACCCATATTTTCATATAAATCTCCTATGTGGACTCTTCTTTACGAATTTGTGTTCTAAGACTATTTTATAGTTTTTGACCACATCCTCTTACCCCGATAATGTTACCATACCTAGATCATGATAAAATGATTGATGGGTCATGGCCTTACAAATGTTGATAGCTAGGGATGCATCCATGTTCAGCGTTCTTTACACATTTAGGCATCTTGTGTCACTTTTTTTTCCTATATAGTAGGGATTTTGCTACCAAACTTAAGTTATTTTGAAAATTAGGACTTTTGTGGCTTAGATTAACAACCAGAAGACCTTTTCGGTTCTATTCTTAGGGGTGAAATCACAATTTAGGGTTAATTATCGTGAAGAACCCATTTCTTCATCTTGTTGAATACAACTTAGCATGTTGCCTTTCTGTTGGCCACAACCTCTATGCAATAGTTTAGCTAATTTCTTACATTTTTGGCATATTATCATTCTTTGATTAAAAATTCCTTTATCTTAGACCGAGAATGTCGTAAAATGATCAAAAACCCTCACGAAAAACTCAATGGCTTGTGGGTCAGGTTAAATTTCACAAGGCCAAGTCACATGATTGGAAAACTGATGATTTTACGAATAAAATCCAACTAGTTAATTGCCCTAAGGATTGGTAAACTCTCCAAGATGGGTATAATACTTTTACAAACTTTTTGGATACTTTTCCATCCGGAGGAGAGTGCATTGGGAGAGAAACCGTGTTTTCTCATATCGCTTAGAAAACTCTTTATAATGACAGGCCACGACTGCATCCTTATTGACTCAATATGCTGCAACCCTGTCTCCTATTACCTTGACTGGTCACGACCTTTGCTCAAAGGTTTTATCCCATTCTTTATACCTTCTCTTTTTTTATTCTACTTGCTGTATAAATCCATGTTTTCTAACTTTGATTCAGTTAATCTTAGAGAATTTTTTTCTAAAGACTGATATTCCAGAAGAGTCATATGAGGTAGTTCAGGATTAGAATCCCCACCAGACTGAAGATGTAGCACACTTACTGAGGTGCATAAACCACATATATGAATATCAAGCCTCCCTCTAGGTCCATATTAACCTCACTGGATAGGGAATTCTGATGCTTGAGTCTGTAGCCATCACCAACATGCATAAGGTTACAGACAGTCACAGGTCCGCGATGACAAAGGATAAGATCATAGCCAAGGTAGTGAAGAAGAAGACGAAATAAGAGTATCAGGGACCAGAAAGTCCCTATAGGGACTTCACAACACTAAACTACAATTTAGAGGGTATCTTAGAAAGAATAAAGGAGAAGAACCTCCTCAAGTGGTTATAGAAGTTGAAATCCTTGGCACACAAGAGGGATTGGAGAAAATGATGCGTATTCCACGAAGTTCATAGCCACACAACCAAAGAATGCTTCTATCTAAAAAATGAGGATAAAAGGCTAATTGGGCAGGGAATGCTCCAACGATTCAAAGGGGATGCATCCCCAAACTAAAATAGTTGCATGCCTATCTCCATGGTCTCTAAAGGTAAGAATGAATTAATATATATATAGGGACTTGAAATTTATTTTGGGTGTTATATTTTTTACTAAATTTATGTTGAAAAGATTTTTTTATTATTTTTTAAGAAAAGTATTTTTTTTGTTTTTTCGTTTGAAGATCATTTCAACGACCTCATTCGAACAAAATTTTCAGGTCGTTTGAATAAGATTTCTAATGAGATTTTTTCTATTTTCTCATTAGAATTTTTGTTTGAACAACATATCTAATGACAGTTGTCACTGCATTTTCGTTTGTAATCTCACTTGTAAAATTGTTCGTACCATGTCATTCGACAGACATTCCAAAGTCTTTCGAACGACTTGGCTAGTTTTTGAGCAGTTTCGTTAGTTTTTAATTTAAACTGCCCATTTCCCCACTAACCTTTTACCACCTTTAATATGCGTGGGAATAATTTTTTTCAGCAGACTTTTGATAACATTTCTACCACTTTTGAGAGGAAAAATTCATCATCCAAAAGTCCATTTTTGTGTTGGTATTTTCATGGTTTAATTTTTACCAAAACACAAAGTTTACACCCATTTATTTGTTTTCATCCAAGTTCTAAATATATATTTTCTTTGAGATCACCATTGTTGGCACTATTTATTTTTCTCATCCCCAAAGAAGTTTCTTACAAAGGAGTCCGTTTTGTTGAAGATACGTGGTGTGTATACATTGAAAAGGCCTTCGTATATTTTGATGGTTGATTCTCCCCATCGGTGGATTCTAAGACTACGGTGGATTCTGAAGTTATCGAATAGGCGGAGGTAGAAGAACGAAGAGGCTCCAATTCTTGAAAGGGAGTCGAGTTGTTGAGGTAAGTCTTTTTTCGTGTCTTATGTAAAATCGTACCTAGTGGACTTGAGGTTGGGCCGTCCAAGGTTTTTCCCGTTGTGGGTTTTCCTCGTACAACGCAGCGTTGTGTGTTGTGATTTCTTTTTATCTTGAAAAATCACTTAGATGCATGTGTAGGATTAATAAAGATAAAATAATTGATTTAATAATAACTTTAGTGTACTTTTGGTGTTAATTATGTTTGGGTAATTTTAGTTTAATTCAAGTGAAGATATTTAATTTGAAAATATTCATGCTTAGTTTTTTTGGCATATTTAGAACTTGAATTAAGTTTATTTAATTTTTGTTTGAAAGAAAATTAAATATTTTTTAGTTGAGTATAATTTTATTTTTGTGGAAATTAAAATTAGGGACCCTTAATTGTTTAATTTGAAGGAAATTTTAAGTTTGGTATACTTTGTGAACCATCTCAGTTTTAGGATTTTAAAACTGGAGTATCAAAGCATATAATCTAAGAAATCACATCCTCAGACTGGTATCAAAATGAGAATGCTAAATTGTTGTGTAAAGATCCTTTGTGTAATTATGACTTAAAAATGGAAAATTTACCTTTTACAAAATTTCATTTTTTTATGGTTCTAACTACGCGTATTGGAAGGAGAATATGAGGTCGACACTTAAATCCTTAGATAAACGGGTTTGGCTATCGATAGTTAAAGGCTGTACCCCACTGACATGCCTAGAAGGAGAGGTTCGTGCACACAAACTCGTAGAAAGATGGAGTGAGACTAAGCTTAAGTTAGCTAATTTTAATTCACATGGTTTAAATTCCCTTTTTTAGTGTGGTCACACCGGATGAGTTTCATCGGATTACAACATGTGAAACATCTAAGGAAGCATGGGATATACTCCAACTCACCCATGAAGGAACAAGTGTTGTCAAAGCTTCAAAACTCAAAAATCTCACCACTCAATTTGAAACCACTAAAATGCTAGAAAGTGAGACATTTGATGAGTTCTCTGCAAGATTGTCAGATATTATGAATTCATGATTTAATTTGGGGGAAGAGGTACCCGACAACCGTGTTGTAAATAAAATTTTGAGTCATTACCCGATAGATTTATTCCAAAGGTGACCATTTTAAATTCTTTATTAACTTTAGACTCTACGAAACTTGAATAACTTTTAGGAGACCTTCAAACCTATGAACTTGACATGTTTCCCCCTAAGGATGAGAAGAAGAAAGACAAGGGCATAACTTTAAAAGCTCGAAAAGAGGAAACTTAGGTTTTGGATGATGATTTTGACATTGACTCGAAAGATATGGCTTTGTTTGCTAAGAAGTTTAGAAAATTTCTCAGGACTAATAAAGAGAAATATAAAAATGATGATAATAAATTTCAGAAGTCTAAGCATAGTAAAACCGATAAATTCCCTAAAAATCATAATGAGGATCTTAATAGGGACGAATCAAATAGGTGTTATGGTTGTGAGGGTTATAGTCATAGGGCATTCGAGTGTTCCACTAAACTAATGAAGGAGGGTAGGCAGCCGATTTCATATAAATTCACCCTTAGTGATAGTGAACCGAAAGAGGGACCCAATTCCCCCATTGAGAGAAACTTCACCGCATTCTTGGCCAGTCATGTGAGCATTGAAAATTAATCTTCCCATAATGATATTCTGTTACATTACACTTTTGAGGTCATTGTTTATGAATCCCAACATTTTGATGGTAGAGAGAGTGGAGGAGAGACTGAGAATGAAGAGGAAGAAGAAAGGGGTGAACTTCAAGTGGCATGCTATGAGTTATATGCGGAATCACTGAAATAAAAAAGAGCTAACTTGAAGTTAAAAGCTAAAATGAGAGAATGTACCATAGGTAGTGATGAAAATGCTTTAGTTAAAAATCTTAGGGCACGTGAGGTAACTCTTCATGAGAATCTAGAGTATGTAGAAGGTGAAAGAGATAGCCTTAGAGGTTTAATGGATGCTATGAAGAAAGATATTCTCGAGTTTGAAGAGCGTATATATTTACTTGAGTCTCGAATAGTGGAACTTGAAGAAAAAATAAAGATTCAAGTCAGGCCAAATTTGATTTGGAGTGTAGGTCTGGGAAATTAGATAAAATCTTAGGGACCATCCAAATCAAAGGCGACAAGTGTGGTATTGGCTTCAATACTTAAAATACTTCTGCTAATAAAGCCAACACCATTGTTATGAGAGAATCATCTATGGGCATGAGAACAAATCAATCCTTAGGTAATACTTCTCGTCGTGTTTTCACTTGCACACATTGTGGTTAGAAGGGGCACCTTAGGAAATTTTATTTTGATCTTAGAAATGGTCCTAGAAAGTCAAAGGGTAGAGTCACACAATCCTGAGAGCATTATGTTTCACTCATGTGGGTTAGGACATCCAATTTGGAGACTTTACGTGATAGAGTTTATGATTCTCATTTACTTGCTTATGATTTCTCCCTTGCTTAATCTAAAGTTTAATTGTATTAGTTTTGTTTACATACACTAGCTTTTATTCCTCATGATATATTCTTGCTACTTGTATGTTTGCTTATCATTTTCTAGTCTTTACTTCATTATATATGTGTTGCTAGAATTAATACTTATGTATCTTTTGTATTTAATTTTTATTTATTATGTCTTAATTGAAAAAATACAAAAATATTTTTATTTATCTTTTGGGTTGTTTTTGTGTTTGTATAAAAATTTGAAAAACTCAAAAAGATTTTCTATGATTTTATATTTTAGTTTTACACATTTTATGTGGAATATACTTGTGTTTGAATCCAATAGTATCCCCGCTTTTATGTGGATAGAAATTTTGGTTAAGATTTTTTTATCCTTAAAGTGTTCTTTATCAGGTTTGCATGGAGCCGTTTGACTTTAACTTGCTTAATGGATTCTATTTTTATATTTCCTCGATTAACACATGCACAAGCTCATTTGATCATTAACTTCACATCTATATTTGAGCTAAGTGAGATGTTCTCCTATCAATTTAGTCATCTACATGTTGCTATGGCTATGGAGGACTTGTGCATGTAAGAACCGTTGCACAGATTTAAAGAAAATAGAAAATATGTATATGGTGTAGTTGTTTATTAATGGAATCGGGTTACGAAAGATAAAATTACTTTGCGTGAATAGGCCCCATTGAAATATCCTAAAAACTGTGGCATTGTTAAAATTAGGCAATGCCAAAGTAGTTGAGTTTATATGAACATTCAGAAGAAAAGAAAATAATATTATGTATGAGGAAGTTCAGACGGATATATGAACGGGTTTGCATAATGACAATCTATCCTAGTCACGATTATTTTGCCATGACTCTATTTGTTTATAGAAACATTAAAACTCTAGGCTTGTGTGCATTGTGTTTGGTAGTTCTTTGAGTTCACTTTATCTTGTCACATGAGGCTATATTTAAGTTTGATAAATTTTTGCAATCAAATAAGAACTCTGTGAACATGTTTAAGTGATTGGGTCTTAATTATTTTGTTGCTAGTTCACACTCCTTCACTTCCATTTACCACATGTTATTTAGGTACATTTTTGCCATACGAGTGTGAAAACCTTAATGTATATTGTGTTGTGTGTGGTGTTTATACCTATGTATATGTGCGTGTGCATTATTGGTATCTTTTATGTGTGTATGTGTGTGTGTGTGTGTGTGTGTGTGTGTGTATATATATATACACTAGCCTATGCCCGTGCCTGAAGGTACGACGAAATTTTCCAAAGTACGTAATCGCGAAATAGCGACAATTTTTCAAAGTATATAATAGCGAAACGCAAAAATTTTGAAGTGTAATTTTAAAACAATGTCAAATAGTCCAATAACATTCAAATAGCCTAGATTCATCAAATAAATTCACATATAATACGAAATATACAATATTCATCCATCGAATTCACATTGTGTCTCAAAAAAACAAAGTGTCAAATTTTAAAAAAAATTTGGCATAATCTCCTTGGTTTATGGAACTATTCACCCTGCTTAACAAATAACAAATAGTCCGACATCCAAATTGTCTAAATTCTTCAAACAAATTCACATATAAAATGAGATAAATAATATTCATCAATCAAATTAACTGTGTCTCAAAAAAACAAAGTGTCAATTTTTAAAAAAAATTGGGCTTAATCTCTTTTGTTTACTGGACTATCTACCCTATTTAAGGGGTAACAACAAATCCAACAAATTAAAAAAGAATCCCAAATTCGGCAAATTTAGGCAGCGGGCTACAGCGATGATAGAAGATCAAGTCCATGTTTGATTGGTCTTGGATTAAAACCTGAAATGAAAAGAAAAAAAAATTAGTTTGTTCCCAAAAACATTATACGTTAACCTAACTACCATAGCTAGTACACAATGATCATATGTGGAATGGAGTCTATAAATCTCATCCTCACATGGGGAAGGGGGAGAGGACGTGTGTGAGTGGGCAAGGGGGGAGGGGACGGGGCAGGGGGCGCGTGTGTGCGTGTGTACGTGCATGCATATATGCATATTACAGCGTGTGTGCGTGTTTGTGTGCGCGTGTGTGAGTGGGGAAGGGGGGAGGGGAATGGCAGGGGGCGCGTGTGTGCGTGTTTGTGTGTGTGTTTGTGTGCGCGTGTGTGAATGGGGAAGGGGGAGGGGACGGGGCAGGGGGCGCGTGTATGCGTGTAAGCAATGCATATATGCAATTTGCATATATGCAGTGCATATATGCATATTGCAGCGTGTGCGCGTGTGTGTTTGTGTGTTTTTGTGTGCTCGTGTGTGAGTGAGGAAGGGGGAAGGGGGACGGGGGAGGGGACGAGGCAGGGGGCACGTGTGAGTGTTTGTGTGTGTTTGTGTGTGCGTGTGTCAGTGGGGAAGGGGAGAGGGGACGGAGCAGGGGACGCAAGTGTGCGTGTATGCATATGTGCATATGCATATATGCAGTGCATGTATGCATATTAAAGCGTGTTTGTGTGTTCGTGCGTGTGTGTTTGTGTGCGCGTGTGTGAGTGGGGGAAGGGGGGGAGGGGATGGGCAAGGGGCGCGTGTGTGCATGTTTGTGTGTGTGTGTGTTTGTGTGCGCGTGTGTGAGTGGGGAAGGGGGGAGGGGACGGGGCAGGGGGCACGTGTGTGCGTGTGCATTTATGCAATGCATATATGCAATTTCCATAAATGCAATCTGCATATATGCATATTGCAGCGTGTGTATGTGTGTGTTTGTGTGCGCGTGTGTGCGTGTACGAGTGGGGAAGGGGTAGGGGATGGGGTAGGTGGCGCGTGTGCGTGGTTCTGTGCACGTGTGTGCATCAGTGGAGAAGGGGGGAGGGGACGGGGCAGGGGGCACGTGTGTGCGTGTATGCATATATGCATATTAAAGTGTCTGTGCATTTGTGTGTTTGTGTGTGTTTGTGTGCGGGTGTGTGATTGTGAGTGGGGAGGGGGACGGGCAGGGGGCGCGTGTGTGCGTGTGCATGTTTGTGTGTGTGCATGTGTGCGTGTGTGAGTGGGGGAGGGGGCATGGGGCACATGTTTGCGTGTATGCATATATGCATATTGCAGCGTGTGTACGTGCGTGTTTGTGTGTTTGGTGGGGGGAAGGGGGGAGGGGACGGGGTAGGGGACGCGTGTGTGCGTGTGTGAGTGGGGAAGGGGACGGGGCAGGGGGCGCGTGTGCGTGTTTGTGTGTGTTTGTGTGCCTGTGTGTGCGTGTGTGAGTGGGGAAGGGGGAGGGGACTGAGCAGGGGATGCGGGTGTGCGTGTATGCATATATGCATATTAAAGCGTGTGTGCGTGCATGTGTGTGCGTGTGTGTGCGTGTGTGTTTGTGTGCGCGTGTGTGCGTGTGAGTGGGGAAGGGGGATGGGACGGGCAGGGGGAGCGTGTGTGCATGTGTGCGTGTGCAAGTGGGGAAGAGGGGAGGGGACGGGGCAGGGGGCACGTGTGTGCGTGTATGCAATGCATATATGCAATCTGCATATATGCAGTGCATATATGCATATTGCAGCATGTGTGTGTGTGTGCGCATGCGTGTGTGTTTGTGTGTGTGTTTGTGTGCGCGTGTGTGAGTGGGGAGGGGGGAGGGGACGGGGCATGGGGCGCGTGTGCGTGTGCGTGTGCGTGTGTGTGCGTGTATGCATATATGCATATTAAAGCGTGTGTGCGTGTGTGAGTGGGAAAGGGGGGAGGGGACGGGGAAGGGGGCACGTGTGTGCGTGTATGCAATGCATATATGCAATTTGCATATATGTAGTGCATGTATGCATATTGCAGCGTGTGTGCGTGCGTGTGTGTTTGTGTGTGTGTTTGTGTGCGCGTGTGAGTGGGGAGGGGGGGAGGGGGAGGGAATGGGGCAGGGGGCACGTGTGCGTGTTTGTGTGCGCACGTGTGCGTGTGTGAGTGGGGAAGGGGGAGGGGACGGGGCAGGGGGCACGTGTGTGCATGTATGCATATATGCATATGCATATATGCAGTGCATATATGCATATTAAAGCGTGTGTGCATGTGTGCGTGCGTGTGTGTTTGTGTGCAGATGTGTGCGTGTGTGAGTGGGGAAGGGGGGAAGGGACGGGCAGGGGGCGCGTGTGTACGTGTATGCAATGCATATATGCAGTGCATATATGCAGTGCATATATGCATATTGCAGAGTGTGTGCGTGTGTGCGTGCGTGTGTGTTTATGTGTGTGTTTGTGTGCGTGTGTGTGCGCATGTGAGTGGGGAAGGGGGTAGGGGGAGGGGGAGGGGGAGGGGGAGGGGACGAGGACGGGGCAGGGGGCGCATCTGCGTGTTTGTGTGTGTTTTTGTGCGCGTGTGTGAGTGGGGAACGAGGAGGGGATGGGGCAGGGGGCACATGTGTGCATGTATGCATATATGCTGTGCATATATGCATATTAAAGCGTGTGTGCATGCGTGTGTGTTTGTGTGTGTGTGTTTGTGTGCGGGTGTGTGCGTGTGAGTGGGGAAGGGGTGAAGGGATGGGCAGGGGGCGCGTGTGTGCGTGTGCGTGTTTGTGTGTGCGCGTGTGTGAGTGGGGAAGGGGGGAGGGGATGGGGCAGGGGGCGCGTGTGTGCGTGAATGCATGTATGCATATTGCAGCGTGTGCGTGTGTGTGTTTGTGTGTGGGGGGGGGGGGGGGAAGGGGGAGGGGATGGGCACGGGGCCTCGTGTTTTGGTGTTTGTGTGTGTGCGCGTGTGTGAGTGGGGAAGGGGGGAGGGGACGGGGCAGGGGGAGCGTGTGTGCGTGTTCGTGTCTGCATATATGCAGTGCATATATGCATATTCCAGTGTGTGTGCATGTGTTTGTGTGCG